>WBMV01006663.1:27549-127868 GCA_013396655.1 Campylorhamphus procurvoides | reverse complement strand
CCTTCCTCTCTGATAGTTCACCTTCCTCTCTGATGGTTCTCCTTCCTCTCTGATAGTTCACCTTCCTCTCTGATGGTTCACCTTCCCTTCTGATAGTTCACCTTCCTCTCTGATAGTTCACCTTCCTCTCTGATGGTTCACCTTCCTCTCTGGTGGTTCACCTTCACCTCTCTGTGTCTGGGCATGGACACAGCAAGGAATGTGCTGCAGTGTCAGGTCCAGAGGAGGGTACAGAGATGCTGAAGGGGCTGGAGCATCTCTGGGAGCAGCAAAGGCTGAGGGAGCTGGGGCTGTTCAGAGGGGACCTCCCCATGCCCATCAGTGCCTGCAGGGAGGGGGCAGAGCATGGACCAGGCTCTGCTCGGGGGGCCCAGCCCTGGCACAGAGGGATGGGCAGGAACTGATGCCCAGCAAGTTCCACCTGGGCAGGAGGAGGAACTTCTTTGCTGGGCAGAGACTGAGCAGGGTGTGGAGTCTCCTCCCTGGGGATATCCCAGAGCCCTCTGGACACAGTCCTGTGCCAGGTGCTCTGGGCTGGCCCTGCTGGAGCAGGAGGTGGCACCAGATGCCCCACGGTGGTCCTTCCAGCCTGAGCCAGTCTGTGACTCTGTGACTGTGCACAGAGAAGCAGCAGAGCCTGCACAGTCACAGGGCCCTTGGCACTTTGGTCAGAGCTCCAAAGCTCCTTCTGAAGATGCTGTGACATGAGTGACATTGTTATCCCGTGGGTTCCAAGCTCCTGTGCTGTGCAAACCCTGTGAAGGAGAGTTTTCCATCCTGCCATGCCTTATGCAGTGTCATTATCCCAGAGGACCGAAGGTTGAGCTCCCCTTTCCCTGTCAGGAGTGTGGTTTGCATTCAGCCCTTAAAAAGTCTTTAAACAGACCTAAAAGCCTTTAAATAGACTTAAAAGCCTTTAAACAAAAGCTCTTGGCAAAAGTGGGATAGTTGGGGTGTCTGGGCAGGGCCAGCACTTGGGTTTGATGCTCTTTGGGTGGCCCTTTCAGCTCAAGATATCCTGTGACTCTAACCCTGCTGGCTCTGCTGTGTTCCCTGAGCATTTCCCATCATGGAAGTGCTTTCTGGATTAATCCCGACTTCCCGGGAATTCTGTCATTGCAGCGAACTGGAGCGAAGTTCAGCCCAAGTCAAAACGCTGGTATTTTTAAATACAACATCTCACTTGCTCCTTTCTACATCACTTTTTCCTTTGAAAGAGCGTTCCAGCCTGGCAAGTGCTAACGTGTGACATCATGCCCGAGCCACCCCACAGCCCGCAGCCACTGTCAGCACTTTGGGCTTTGTCTTCTGCCCGACACTGAATGAAACCAGCGTGAAAACCGAGACCTTTGGGCCAACAAAGCACCACCCCCTGCTCAGCTTTACCAACAGGAAAATTGGGGCTCAGAGCTTTTAGCACCCCGCCTGTCTGACGTGCAGGATGTTCTGGGGGCAGCAGAGACACCAGGAATCCTCGTGCATGGAATAAATGTGGAATTAAAGCCATGGAGCTGCTTTTCTTGGCTTCGCATGACTGAGCTTGTTTGGCTGTGGGGAGGATGCAGAGCCTGCCATGGGGCTCCCATGGCTCTACAGGTTGGACTGTGCTGCCTGAGCATCCCCTGCTCCCACCACAGCTGATCCATGGCATTGCCAGGCTTTGCCAAGGAATCAGCTGAGTGTCCCAAGAGGTGTCACAGACAGTGGGAATAGATGGAGCCTCTTATTTCCCAGCCTGAAATGCCAGACACCGTTTAGTGCTGAGTGGCAGGACTGCTCCTGGGTTATACCAACACCCAAGACTGGAGCCAGAGTACCAAATCTCCTTTTCTTTCTCTCTCCCTCTTTTTCCCTCCCTTCCTAACCAAGGGAAACCCTTTGGAGTCAGGCTGTCCCCACACAGAGCCCTGGATGCAGATGAATGGTTAATGGGTGCAATGCAGACATAATTAGGGAGTTACAAGAGCTTTATTTATGGCCTTCACATTAAAGTGATATCACACTATTAAATCTTCTCCCCATTAGCTCCTCAGTGTGGCGGGCAGGAGCGGGCGTGGGTAAGTGAGGCAATCATGGAAAAATTCCCTCATTATTCTCCCAAGAGCAGTGAAAGACACCCTGGAAGGTGCATCCATCAGGCTGGGCTGGGAGGGGATAACCAGAGGAACCTTCTCGACTGCCAAGTGTTCCTCTGGAGAGACGTGCCCATGGAATTGCGATGGGCAGAGAGTGGAGGTCACCACACACATTCCCCTCTTCCACTTCTCTTGGGTTGGAAGGGACCTTAAATATCTCATCCCACCCCTGCCATGGGCAGGGACACCTCCCACCAGCCCAGGTTGCTCCAAGCCCCATCCAGCCTGGCCTTGGACACTCCCAGGGATGGGGAAGTGTCACTGATTTCCATTTTCCTCCCACACTTTGTTGCCTTGGGGTGACCCACCTACCACAGGTTGTGTTGTAGAGCAGGGCACCATTTCTTTTGTGGCTGGAGAAGCTTCTGACTACAGCCAGGAGAACAACCCAGACCTCACCCCAAGGACTTGGGGCTTGGTGTCCCTTTGCCCTGCAGAGCCACATGAGAATGGCAGAACATTCTGGGTCAGAATGACCCACAAGGATCATCGAATCCAACCCTTCAGGAATGACCCACAGAGGGGATTGACCCCTGGTTTTTAAGAGGCCACAGAGCAGCTGTTTCAGCCCCTGGGCTGTCACATGTGTGTCACCCCCAGGCTGATTGTCACCTCCCTCCCTGTCTCCGCACAAAAGGCGAAGGGGAGGAACAGCGCTGGGACAAACCCACAAAAATGCCGGGTCAAGAGCAGTTCAGGAGGGGGAAAAGGGGCTGAAGAGAAGGCGTGTGATGTGCTCGCAGTGAGCACAATCTGTGGCAGGGAATTAGCGGGGGATTGTGCAGACTCAGCAGATCCTGCTCAGTCACTCCCCGACAGAGGGACACTAATCGTGCTCGCAGAGATCAAAGCCTCCAATCAGCGCTTAAGCATCTTAAGTTTGTTCCACTTTATTACATGACAATAATGACACTGCGTTTTACATCCCATTAAAGGAGGGGGAAGGTGGCCCAGAAAAAGCTCCCAGTCCCTTCTCTGCCACGTCCTGCCCTCTGAGCCCAAAATCACCGCCTGTCCCGCAGGCTCTGGGGCAGCTTAGGGAGTGTGGCTGGGAAAGAGAGGCTTGACCTTCTCATCCCTGGGGAGATCTGGGACATCTCCTGCCATGTAGTGGAGATGGATCCCCTTCCATGGGTTGTGCAGGGAGTTCTGCGACAATCACAGAGAGTAAAACCTTCTTTTTCGCTGCAAAGCCCCGAGTGGTGATTGAAATCTATCCCAAATGGGTCCCCCTGCCCTCCTTCCCCTGCTAAGCAGGCTGTGCTTGCTGCTTGAGCTCAGGAGGAGGTTTGATGGGTCCCCTTGGAAAGTGCTAAAAGGAAACTTTCCCGTTTTCCAGGTTGCAGCAGCCTTGCTTAGAATTCACCATTATTTTTATGATGGCTTTTGAAAGCGATCAGGCTGGAAGTGAAACTTCCCCTTGGGTCTGCAATTACTTTTTTTCCCCTCCAATTTTCCGCAGGAAAAGTTTTTCTTAAAAAAAAAGCACTAAAAGAAGTTAAACAGAATCTTTGCTTTCCTATTTGAAATGATGCAGCGTTACCAAAAAGCCTCAAACCCAATAATTCCAAGAAGCTTTTGCTTTTATCCCGTGCTAAGGGACAAATCCTGCCCGTGCAGTGGGAGAAGAGCTCCGAGAAGGGGAAGGAAACTCGGCCAACTTTGTTTCTCCCCCTGTTCCAGAGTAGGGGGAAGAAAATCCTGCTCTGTATCCCACTTTACAGCACCTCCTCTGCATCCCTGAGCCTGCAGCTGGAATTCCCAGCCCCTCCCACTCGTGTTCCTGCTGGAGATGCAGTGCTGGATGCCTGATTCCTGTTGCTTGGGATTAAAGAGGGCTTTATGGCACACGGTTCCAGCTCCCCAGCCCAGTCAATAAGGAGCTGGTGCCAGAGATGACGAAGCAGGACTGCAGGAATGGGCAGCAGCTCAGCCTTGCAAAGGTGCCTGCAGAGTCTCTGCTGGCCAGCACTGCAGCTCCCTGGGCCAGCAGACACAGCCCACCCAGGGGAGCAGGAGCAGGAGCCTCCCACCACTCCTGCACCTGCCTGGGAGTCTCTGGAGGACTTTGGGACTCTGTAGGACTCTCAATCTGTGTGCTGTCCAAAGGGTTCCTCCATCCTTGGCTGCTCCGGGTCCAAAAGGCTCCAGGGAGAGCTTGGAGACCCTTCCAGTGCCTAAAGGGGCTCCAGGAGAGCTGGAGAAGGACTGGGGACAAGGGATGGAGGGGCAGGGTTAGATGGGATAGTGGGGAGAAATCCTGCCCTGGGAGGGTGGGCAGGCCCTGGCACAGGGTGGGCAGAGAAGCTGTGGCTGCCCCTGGATCCCTGGAAGTGTCCAAGGTCAGGCTGGAGCACCCTGGGCTGGTGGAAGGTGTCCCTGCCCATGGCAGGGGTGGCACTGGATGAGCTTTAAGGTCCCTTCCAACCCAAACCATCCTGTGTTTTCAACATCTCACCCTTGTGTGAAAAGCCCCACCTGTTTCCATCCTGGTTCCCCAGTCCTTTATCAGTGCACAGGCTGCACTTTTACCTCCTGGGTATTCCCAAACCTCGCCATCCTGCTGGTTCAGAGGAAGGATCTGGGCAGTCGTTGCCACATTCAGGGATTGTTACTTAGCAAGTCAAACTAACAGTCTTTTATTAAGCAAATTGCTTTCCAGGGCCTGCAGAAATGCAGCTCTCCACAATCACACACTCAGAGAAAATGAGGGCTGAGATATAAATCTGTGGTTTCATCTTGAAGTAATGACTTTTTCAATGGCTAAATCTTATTTCCTTCAGTCACTCCAACCTCTGTCTAGACACACTGGTACTATTATTTCTCCCTAAACAGCCAGTCCAGCTTTCAGATGCTGGCAAGGTTGTGACCTCGCCGTGCCCTCCCCTCCCTCCCCAGCCAAAGGCACATTTCTGCTGGGTGGCACCACCTCCTCCTGACGTTTGCTGTTCATAAAGGATCATTCTCTCTCTCTGTGTCCTGCAATAGTGAACAGCCTGATCTTTGCATGTCACATGCCATTAGGTTTAAAGTCATTTAGCAAAGACCTCAGTCTGGGCTGGGTGGAACTGCCTGGTGTGTGCCACTTGCCCTCAGCTTCTGTGGGCTGCCACTTCAGGCTTTCTGGGATGAATCTGTGCCTCAGTTTCCCTTCCTTCCCTCCGAATTTCACCTGAAAATGGAAGAAATGTTTGAATCTTTGTTCTTCCAAGCAGCAGTGCAGCTGTTGGAGCTGTGGAGACTTCTAGGGATGACCACACACATGTGCAATCCCACCCTAGCCCCAGAGTGGGATGAGGATGGCTCTGAACTCTGGAATCCTGTTCTGGTGGAGGCTTTTCCTGAGAGTTCTGACATTCTTGGCTTCACCCCCTCCCTGTGCCAGCAGGGAGATCAGCAGGCTTAGTTCATTACCACTTGTAGAAGGCACCTGAAGTGGAAAATCCTTTCTGAGCGTGTGGTTTGGGCAGTGCAGAGCAGCTGTCAGGGCCGTTCTCTGCTCCCCCTGTGACTGTCACCTCCATTTGGAGTGTGCCCTTCACAGTGTCTGAGCCTGGGCACGGCTGGCACCCCCTCCCTGAGCTCCCCACTGTCACCTGGGCTAGTTCTTAGCCTGCAGACAGATGTGAATCTGCCTGAACACACTGAGAATCCAGCAGATTTGTCCATGAAGGGAATGACATGAGAATTGACTGCAACAAACCTGCTCTGGTCCAGAGCACGCTGCCTGGACCTGGGCTGTGTGGAAAAAGAAGGGAAAGGGTTTTCCCACCCAGTGAGACCAATGCCACTCTGCCTCTGGCATTCACCACACAGGAATCAGGGCAAAACAAGCCAAGATTTCCATGTTTTCCACCCCCTGCCCATTTCTGTGGGGTCTGTCTCCCTGGGGGTGAAGTGACTGATGGGCTCCAGAATCCCAGGAGATGCTGAGCTGGGAGGGACCCCCAAGGATCAGCCAGCCCAACCCTCAGCCCTGCCCAGGACCAGCCCCAAGAGTCACCCCCTGTGCCCCAGAGCATCATCCAAACCCTCCTGCAGCTCTGGCAGCCTTGGGGCCGTGCCCACTGCCCTGGGGAGCCTGGGCAGTGCCCACCACCCTCTGGGGGAAGAAGAACCTTTGGCTGAGATGCCCCCTGAGCCTGCCCTGCCACAGCTCCAGCCATTCCCTGGGTGCTGTCCCTGTCCCCACAGAGCAGAGCTCAGTGCCTGCCCCTCCTCTGCCCCTGCCCAGGAAGGTGTCCCTGCAATGAGCTCTCCCCTCAGTCTCCTCTTCTCCAGCTGAACACCCCAAGTGCCCTCAGTGTCCTCACACGCTGCCCCTCCAGTCCCTGAACCATCTCTTTGCCCTCCTTTGGACACTCTCCAATGTCTTCATGTCTTCCCAAAACTCCCTCAATCCTCAAGATGAGGTCACCCCATTGCAGAGCAGAGCAGGAGAGTCCCCTCCCCGGTCCCAAACAGAGCTGGCAGGACTAGGAATGCAGAGCTGGGAATGCAGGACTGGGGATGCAGGACTGGGAATACAGGACTGGGGATGCAGGACTGGGAATACAGGACTGGGGATGCAGAGCTGGGAATGCAGGACTGGGAATGCAGGACTGGGAATGCCAGGCTGGGCTGGCAGGGAAGCTGAAGGACAAGGGCAGCCTTGATGAGACAAACTGGTCCAGACGACCCAGCAGTGGTGCTGGCAGAAGGCTCAGTGCCTCTGATGCATTTTCACACTGACTTCTTGCATTCTGTTCATGTTTCTTTCTATTTTCTACCCCTGGATTGGGGCCAGAATGAAAAAGAAGAAGGGGAGATAGAAAACTTAGTGCTTTTCAATTAAACAGGAAGCTCTTTGCCATTGTAAGCGAGCTTATTTAGACATTAAATCAAAATCAAATGCTTGCACTATCAGTGCTACTTACAGTCTGATAATTAATGGTGGCTTTCCCCAGCGAAAACTCGGCTGTGTTCTGTCAGCACCACTGTACCTCTTTGATGGAAAGCTTTTTAAGTAGTTTCAGAAGCTGGATCTGTAAAATAAAAATAACACGTCGTGGTAATTCTCTGCCCAAGAAATAAATAATAAAGGCTTGGAGCATTTAAGTGTTGGATGTCAGCTAATCAACGATTCCAGTCGTTGTGGGGAGCTGAGGAACGGGAGGATGTGTTTGCCCTTCTGTGGAAACTCTTTTACATCCCTCTGACAGGGGGAAGGATTTGAAGGCAGAGGTAAATTATTTTCACCTTGTTTTCGGGAGCTCTTTCCATGACCTCTGTGGTGGAAGGGGATCTTGGTGCTGGTGGAAATCAAGCTCGGTTCTTATGGAAATACAAACCATCCCAATCACACCTGCCCTTCCCCTGCTAAGTGCAGGAAGGGCATAAAAGCAGAGAGGGAGGCAGAGCTGCATTAAACTGTGGGAATTAGTCCTTGCTGAGCAAAGTGCCCAAGGTCATGGCCCATCAGGAGCCCTCAGCAGCCAGGAGGACACTCTGGAGCTCCAGGCAGGGGAGGGGGTGGAGGAAAGCTGGCTGGAGGTGGAAGGGCAGCAGGAAGGGCAGAAACCCCCAGGTGGGATGTCCTGGAGGGTCTCAGCTCCCCACCGACCCCTGTCCTTCCTTGCAGGGTTGGACTGGTCTCCATTCACCTGGCTGGAAAGAGCAGGAGGGCAGGCTGTGGTTGGTGACCCAGTGTGGGGCAGTTTGTGCCCAGAGCAGACCCACCACATGGTGGGGATGGTGCCACAGAACCAGAGAAACACCAAATCATTCAGGTTGGAAAAGCCCTCTGAGATCATCCAGTCCAACCATCCCCCAGCACTGCCAAGGCCACCACTGCCCCATGTCCCCAAGTGCCACATCCCCAGGGCTTTACATCCCTCCAGGGATGGGCACTCCACCGCTTTCCTGCCTGTCCTAGTACCTGCCCACCCTCACAGTGAAGAAACATTCCCTAACATTCAATCTAAACCTCTCCTGGTGCAACTTGAGGCCATTTCCTCTTATCCTGTCCCTTGTCACATGAGAGGTTCATGCTGTTCAGGTGAGACACACACTCCACCCACCACGAAGGACAGGCTGGTGGACTCCAGCATCTCCAGGTGGCCTTCCATGCCTCCAGGAAACAGTCAGGAGCAACTTCTCCTTTGACAGCCATTACATTTCGTGCTGCAAAAACATAGGATGAGGCTTGTAAGGACCCTGCTCATTCTCACCACGCTTAGATCTGTTGTCACGTTCCTTTTTATGCTTCCAGTCAGGTGGAAATAACTGGAATCATTAACAAACCATGTTGGGGCAATCTGAGCAGGGGATCTAAAGCCCTGGAGCCCCCTGAGGTGACAGCCTGGATGCTGCTCCCTCCTCCTCCTGGGCTCTGTGCCCTCCTTGCCTCTGGAGCACAGGGATTCTGCAGGCTGAGAGGTGTGTGGAGCAGGGGAGGGGCAGGAGGTCTGAGTTTGTCATCCCCGAGGATTGTAATCCCGGTAATTAACAGTGGTTGTGGCTCTCGGGCTGCCTGGCAGAGCCATTTGACACGGCGTGTCTTCCACAGAGCCCCTTCTATCACCGGGAGCAGATAAAAACTGACACAGGCTCGGGCTGGCTGGGGAAATCAATAAGCAATAAAACTTAGCATGAAAACAAATAAATTAGCCCAATCAGAAAAGCCACTGGGAGCCCATCAAACTTGTTAGACAGATGAAGGCAAATGTCACTCGCAGAGATGAGCAATTGGCACGGCCGAGATGCCAGGCTCCCTAAAGGAACGTTCTCCCCACCTCTTTAGGGCTGAGCTTGTTTCCATCTGCCAAGCTCAGTCTGAATCAAGAGGGGAAAGACAGACAGACAGACTCTAAACCACCTCATCTCCCTGGGAGGTGTTTCCTTGGCATTGCCCTTCCCCAGGGAATGTGGCCGTGGCTCAGAATGCCCTTTGGGAGCTGGACCTGCTGCGCCCTTGGCTCAGGGCTCTGCTGAGAGGGCTCTGGAGGGTCAGGGGTGTTGCACTGGCCCAGTTTGGGGCTTGGTTGAAAAGGGAGGCTGAAGCTCATCCTGGTGTGGTTTGCAGAGAGCAGGGCTGGGGCCTGGGATGGTGCTGGAGGGGTGTGGGAATGGCCTGTGCCATTTGGGATGTCCCTCACTAGGGGAACAGCGAGCAGGACAGCATGGAATGAGTCCCCTGCCCAAACTGGGAGAGGGACCACAACTTGGGTGAGTGATTAACTAATTACAGGGATCTGGTACAGTTGTAATTGAACCAGAGAAGCACAGAATGGTTTGGGTTGGAAGTGACATTAAACTCATCCAGTGCCACCCCCTGCCATGGGCAGGGACACCTTCCACCAGCCCAGGGTGCTCCAACCTGGCCTTGGACACTTCCAGGGATCCAGGGGCAGCCACAGCTTCTCTGCCCAACCTGTGCCAGGACCTGCCCATCCTCCCAGCCAACAATTCCTTCCCAATATCCCATCCAGCCCTGCCCTCTGGCAGTGGGAAGCCATTCCCTGTGTCCTGTCCCTCCATGCCTTGTCCCCAGTCCCTCTCCAGCTCTCCTGGAGCCCCTTTAGGCACTGGAAGGTTCTCTCAGGTCTTCCCGGAGCCTTCTCTTCTTCAGGTGAACCCCCCCAGCTCTCCCAACCTTTCCTCATAGGAGATGTCTTACTAAAACCTTCCACTCTGGCTTATTTAGCACTTAAGCCTCACTTTACTCCCCATGCAAAGCAGTGAACTTAATGTAGACTTGGAGTCATCTCTTCAACCCACCAGGGTGGGCACCAAGAGCTCAGTGTGGTCCTTCTCCCTCCTCACTCCCCTACATCTTACAGAGTGCCAAACATGCCTAAAACTAATAATTGAAGCCAAGCTGGACCGTGTTAGGAGAGCCTGGAGCCTGCCAGGTGTTGCTGTGACACAGGGAACAGGCTCAGCCACTTGCCAGCAGCAGAAGGAATAATTTCTTCTATTGCCTCTAATGATATGTTTTTAGCTAAATTAATCACTGGGGTAGGTGCAGTGTTTGGTTCAAGAGAAAATGCACCACGCTCCAGTTGTTCGGAATTTGCCCCTCTGGCTTTGTGTGTGAGCTGAGACTAATGATGTTAATTATGGTGGGAGGAAGAAGAATGCCCAGGTCTGTGCCCTGCTGGGGTTTTGGAGCAGGGCTGGCTGGGCTTGGTGGCTGTCACCAAATATTTGGGGCTTGACTCGGGAGGAATTGTGTTTTTTCCAGCTTTTTAGCAAAAAAAAAAAAAATAAAAAATGAGCAAGAAATCGTTCCAGTCCAACCAAAACATTTGCTTCATTTGGGGGAGATTGTGAAGCCTTTGTTGCTCAATTGTCTAGAAAAACGTTGAGTAATAAAATGGCATTTCCAAAGCAAACATCACAATGTTTTGATCAGGCAGTTTGAGGAGGGGGAAGGGAATCCACAGGCTGGAGGGAATGAAGTTCAGGTTGGTTTATCTAAGCTGGGATTTTCCAGGCTAAACCAGCTGCAGGAGGGACCCCAAGTCCTCTCACAGGTCCCTGATGGACCTCAAAGGAACCACTTTGCCTTTTGGGCCTCAATAAAAGGCAATTTCAAGAGAAATCCCAGGGGAAAAGAGGCAAAAAAATCCCTGTTTTTTTCACAAATGGTTAATCCACAAAGTGTTTATGTCCAGTCTGAGGTTTTATTTACACCAGTCCTTTTGGATTTCGGCCTTTTCATCCTTAATTGTTTCTGTCTCTCTTTTTAGTGAAATTGAATTTTTAATTGGAAAAATCAGCTTAAACAGCAAAGCTGCAAATTAAGGAAGTGTCGAAACAGAAACTCCAGAACTTTCCAAACACTTCAACTTCCAGATGAGTCAAAAATGGCCTTTTCACTTGTTGGAGTTCTGGCTGCAGCACATCAGCCCTTCTCCAGGGGGAAAAGCTGAGGGAACTTCCTGGGCAATCGCAATATTTCTGGTACCTGCAGTAGATTTTTAAAACCCTTTCACATACTTTCAGCCTCCCACACACACTGCTGAGAAATAAATCCTTTGGAAATGGAAATCAGCCTTGAAGTAAACAGATTAGTAATGGTTATTTGGTAACACTTTATTAATTAAATGTCCTAAATACATTTAAACCTAGGCATTTAATTTAGATTTATAGGGATAATTTAGATTTATAAGAATCGTTATTATACCTTAAGTACAGTAAATGCCAATTGATTTTTATAGCCAATATTTACTGAGGTGTAACCACAGTGCAAAATTTAATTATCTTCATCCTTAGTTAAAAGGACAGTGCAAAGGTTTCAGATCCACGACGTGGTGGGAGGGCTGGAAGGGTTGGGAGCTTCTTCTTCTGCTCCTGTCACCTTGGAAAGCCAAGCTTTGCACTGTCCCACCCCCCTGGAGCCATTCCCACCAACGCCAAGGGAAAGCTCAGCCTGAAAAATCCTTCAGCTCAGGGTTCACCTGCAGATGAGAAGGCTCTGGGAGAGCTTGGAGACCCTTCCAGGGCCTAAAGGGGCTCCAGGAGAGCTGGAGAGGGACTGGGGACAAGGGATGGAGGGACAGGACACAGGGAATGGCTTCCCAGTGCCAGAGGGCAGGGCTGGATGGGATATTGGGAAGGAATTGTTGGCTGGGAGGGTGGGCAGGCCCTGGCACAGGTTGGGCAGAGAAGCTGTGGCTGCCCCTGGATCCCTGGAAGTGTCCAAGGCCAGGTTGGAACACCCTGGGCTGTTGGAAGGTGTCCAAGCCCATGGAAGGGTCTTTAGGATGAGACAAGATGGTCTTTAAGGTTCCTTCCAACCCCTCTGCCATGGAAAAGCACTAATTTGTCATCCTGGGAATGTTCCCAGGAAAGGGAACCTCCATAGTGGGAGAAAAAGTTTATCAAGTTACCATTTGTGGTTTCCCAACCCAAAACTGTTAATTCTTTTGTTCCAAAGGACTTTTTCATTTGCCTTTTTGTTCTTCATATAATTGTTGCCATCTGAGCAGCTTTCATTTCCTTGGGAGCCTGTGCAGGGACTGAACAGATCAGGTCCGATTTACCTTGCCCTCCATGGCCAGAAGCAGCCCAGGATTCAGAGGGTTGGCCAGAGGGACCACAGCAACCCGTGGCCAGGAGAGCGAGGACACAACTCCAGCTGTTCATCCACACCCAGAACCAACTTTGGAAGCAACTTAAAAACCATCCTGAATAAGCCAAGCTGCCTTCTGCCATGCCCCAGTGGTGGGACCTGCAGCAGAGGCGTCCCCAGGATGGAAACATCAGCGGCCATCAGCGGGGCGAGAAACATCAGCGGGGACCTCTCGCTGTTTCATCTCGCCCAGAATTGCTCCGAACGCCTGATTCATTGGCAGTTTAGGAAGGTTTATGTTCCATAAGCCTCACTTTGAGGTTGGAGCAGGAACAAGCCCAGCATGTCAAGCAGATCCTAGTGAGTCTCACCTGTGTTCATGTCAACCCCCTAAATCACCTCAGACGCTCAAACGAGTTCATGAACCTTCAGGAGACTTTAAAAACAAGCCTGAGCTGAAGCTTCAGGAGAGAGGCACAGTCCTGGGAGGAAATCATTCCCAGCGCGTAGCCAGGAGGGCAACAGGATGATTTTAAAGGGAAATAACACAAGGCATGGGTATTGTGTTCCCCATCCCTGGGAGTGTCCAAGGCCAGGCTGGACAGGACTTGGAGCACCCTGGGCTGGTGGGAGGTGTCCCTGCCCATGGCAGGGGTGGGATGAGATATTTAAGGTCCCTTCCAACCCAAACCATCCTGGGAGTCAAGAAGTGGCTCCACTGCTGTTTCCTCTGTTCACAGCAGGCCTTGTGCTCTCCAAGACAACTCTACAAGGTGCTCCTTCACTCTGCTGGCAGCTCCAGGTCCTTGTGGCACCAGCACATCCTGTCTCGGGGTCTGGTGGGCTGCAGACCTGCCCTGGGTGTTGGAGCCACCAGCTGAATATGGAATGAACTGGAAATCATGGAATCTTCACAGAATCATGGAATGGGTTGGGTTGGGAGGGACCTTAAACCCCATCCAGTGCCACCCCTGCCATGGGCAGGGACACCTTCCACCAGCCCAGGTTGCTCCAACCTGGCCTTGGACACTTCCAGGGATCCAGGGGCAGCCACAGCTTCTCTGCCCACCCTGTGCCAGGGCCTGCCCACCCCCACGAGGTGGTGTTAAAGTCCCTTCCAACACAAACCATTCTGTGATTCTATAATTCCATGACAAGCCCATTTTTAATGCAGTGACACAGAAGACTTTGCTGTTGGAATCTTGGCATATCAACGTGCCATCCCCGCTCACACTGTCCCCACAGCTGGAATCCTGGCACATAAATTTGCCATCCCTGCTCACGCTGTCCCCACAGTTTTCTCTCTCAAACACGAGTACCAAAAGCCTCCTCAGAAACATCAAGGGCTTTAAAGCCTCTGCAGAACCCAGCAGAGGCAGCACTGGATCTCTTGCAGGTGCAATATTGCACCTTTTCCAGATGGAAAGGGATCTGCTGCCCTATCCCAGGGGAGATTCCCTGGATTTGCTCAGTGGTCGAAAGGAAAACCAGTGGAGCTGCATCAGGGCTGAGCACGTGGGAGTGGAGACACTGTGTGGGGAATCTGGCAAGCAGAGGAGATGATCCTGTGGAATCAGTAATTGAGATAATTGCCTGGGAGATGGATATGGAGTGCCTGGAGGAGGAGCTTGGCTATGTGCATGTTGGAGCTGACTCACTGCTTGAGTTGAATGGGTGATTTTAAGCAGGTCAGGCTTTTATCCCTGCAATTGTTGTATTGGAGATAAAGAGATAATTGAGGTGGATTTAGGAAGAAGGGGCGGGGCTTGGTGCCCACAGCATCACCCAGTGGGAAGGAGCAAATGGGAGAACAGGGACCTAAGTGAGAATAATAATGCAAAATGCTTCCTCCTGGGAATGCTCTGGCCACCAACTGGGATATTTCTTCTGAAGTTCTTGGAGTTTGTTTGCTTTGTACAAGAGGGCAGGGTTAGGTGGGATATTGGGAGGAAATTCCTCCCTGGGAGGGTGGGCAGGCCCTGGCACAGGGTGGGCAGAGAAGCTGTGGCTGCCCCCGGATCCCTGGAAGTGTCCAAGGCCAGGTTGGAGCCACCTGGGCTAGTGGAAGGTGTCCCTGCCATGGCAGGAGTGGCACTGGATGAGCTTTAAGGTCCTTCCAACCCAAACCATTGAGTGATTCCAAGAGCATCAAACACTGGACCAGCATCTGCACCAGCCTTGTCCTGGCAGCAATTCACTGCCCACCTCAACCCGCAGGTAAAACCGAGCCAAACCAACCCTTGGGGACATCAGCAGCCCCAAAAGTGAGGTTTTCCTGTTGGCCTTGCAGAGAATGACAAGACAGAGAAGCAACCAGAGCCAAATCTCCTCCCGCACACAAACACTGCAGCGAAAACGAAGGCGCTTGTGCCGCCGGAATGTTTGGAGGCGCACAGAGCACGGGGAGCATGTTCCAAATGTCAAATGGATTACACTCCAGCACGCTTATTGTTTCATATAATTCTCATCTAATGTCACCCCTGGCAACAATAACACAATATTCACTTTGATGGAGCCTCGCTGAATATGTTGAAGCAAGGAGGAGGTTGCCAGGGGGAGCGGGAGAAGGAGGGGCAGTCGGGGAGGGGGCAGCTGTGGTACCCAACACTGGGGTGACGGAACAGATCCCTGGGTGAAATCCATCAGGAAGATTGAGTTTGCAGGGTCCCTGACACCTGTGCTGCTGCAGCCTGCCCAGGCTCCTGTTGGAGTTTTAATCAGGAGGTTTGTCTCCCTTGGAATGCAATTAGGGAGCAAACGGATCCGAGGAGCACCGGGAAAGCGAAGGCGGCGACGTGAAAGGGGACAAATCATCTTAATTTCGGCAGGCTGAGCAGAGCTGTCACTGGCAAGGTCAGGCCAAAGTGAGCTGATTTGGTGGGAAGGAAGGAGAAAACGACTAGAAAGGTGGAAAGTGCAAAGAGGCAGCGTGGGCTTGTCCTCCGTTATTTTATTACTCTCTTGACCCCAAAGGTTTTCATAAAGTTGATTAACGGATCCAGCCGCAGCCCCCGCGGCGCTGAGACAGCCCTGGCTCCATCCTCCTTCCAGGGCTCTGCAGCTGCTGCCACCAAGGGCTTTGCACCCTTGCCCTGCAGCAGCACCTCTGAGAGCTGGGCCAGGACCCCTGGCACCCAGCAGGGCCAGGGGGAACAGGGGGAGCAGGGCAGGGCTCAGAGGGGGGACATCCCCCTCGCCTGAGTCAGGGCAGTGACACCTGCACCCCAGCAGGGACCATGGGAAGGTTTCCCAGATTATCATAAATCATGGAATGTTCTGAGCTGGGAGGAATCCCCAAGGACCATCCAGCCCAACCCTCAGCCCTGCCCAGGACCAGCCCCAAGAGTCACCCCCTGTGCCCCAGAGCATCATCCAAACCCTCCTGCAGCTCTGGCAGCCTTGGGGCCGTGCCCACTGCCCTGGGGAGCCTGGGCAGTGCCCACCACCCTCTGGGGGAAGAAGAACCTTTGGCTGAGATGCCCCCTGAGCCTGCCCTGCCACAGCTCCAGCCATTCCCTGGGTGCTGTCCCTGTCCCCACAGAGCAGAGATGGAGGTGCAGCCCCCTCTGAGCTCTGCCCTCAGCCTGCTCTGCTCCAGCTGGACACCCCAAGTGCCCTCAGCTGCTCCTCATGGCCCCTCCAGACCCTTCAGCACCTTTGTAGGTCTCCTTTGGACACTCTTTACCAACTTTATTCTATTATCTCAGTGCCTCCACTCCCATCCCCACACCACAGAACTGGAAGAGCTGGAGCCCATCCTGTACCCACCTCCTGTATTGCTCGGTGAGGCTTCTCATGTTACAGGATAAGGGACAATATTCTACTCAAATGCTCTGAGATGCTGCTGGAAAACACAACAAAACTCGGGTTTAAGTCTCCTGGGAGTTACAACCACAGTTTACCCTCCTGCAGGACCTCACCCAGGAGGCACTTGGGTGTCCTGGCATTACAGATGGCACCAGCCAGGGAGCCCCTCAGCAAAGGGTCAGCCAGTCCCCTCCAGGGGCTGGACCTATATCTGAAGGGAGAGGAATTGGGAATTAGGAGCATTCAGGCTTTCCAGAGCACGAACAAAACCTCCTTAAAGTCAGTCACAAAGTTGGTGTCCTGTTGACCTGGAAGGAGGTTGGCTCAGACAAAACCTTAGCACAGGGAGAATGGAAAGCGTTTCAAGGCAATTAAATCTGCGAGGGATGCTCTGCCTTTCGGTGTCTCCCTGAGGGTCTCCTGGGGCAGGGACTGCTCCTCTGTCTGGTCACTGCTGGGACACCACACCTGGCAATGGACACTTTTGGGTCCACAGGATTTGCAGTCTCAGTGTGTGGCCTCTCCCGTGTGTCCTCCTGTCTAAAGTGATTGCATAATATTTGTCTCATTCCGAGAGCCATCAGAAGTGACATGAGCATAATGTTCCACTTCTCATTTCCCCCTTCAATCACAGCAGTTCCACTGAGCTCTGTGATTTGTGTGCTCACTGTTTCAGCATCAATCACAGCTTGCCTTTCCCCTCCTGTCTCTGACGCCACAAGGTTGGTTTCCTTCCCAGGGTTTGTTCCCATCCCTGCTCCCCATCCCGCACAGCCCCCCAGGAAAGAGGCTGCGGCTTGTGGAGGAGCTGGGGGGACAGAGCAGGATAAAAGGTTGGGGTTGGTGTGCAAAGAGCAAAATGCTGCCAGTGTGGGTGGTTCCAACCTGGATAACAGCTTGTGGTGGTCTTGTCAGGCTTTACTGGAGCAGCCACAGGATGGGGATCCAGGGATGGGGTGACACCTGAGGTGTGGACTCCTCATGAGGACCCTGTCGTGTCCCCTTCATTCCCTCTTCTTGGTTAGAATTCTGGGATGAAGAGTCCCCTTGATCAGAAATGGCTGGAAGCTTTTGGGTTAGGTTTAGATGGATATTGGGAAGGAATTGTTGGCTGTGAGGGTGGGCAGGCCCTGGCACAGGGTGGGCAGAGAAGCTGTGGCTGCCCCTGGATCCCTGGAAGTGTCCAAGGCCATGTTGGAGCACCCTGGGCTGATGGAAGGTGTCCCTGCCCATGGCAGGGGGTGGAATTGGATGAGAATGAGGCCCTACAGATGCCAGCTGAGCTCCTCAGACAGTGTGACCCAGTCTGAAGATCCCCATATCTTGCTATTGACAGAGGCCAACTGGCCTGACCTCTTAATTTAGATGGTTGAGGGTCAAAACTCACCAGGTGGTGTTGGCCAAACCCCCCAAAAGGATCTCTGGTGGGACTTGGGATCCCCAAACAGCACAACCACCCTGATTTTCCTCATCCTAAACATGTGCCAGATGAGATTAACAGGGAATGAAGAGTGAAGAAATCCCTTTTTTTCCCTAGAGGGTGATCTCTTCCTTTTTCTCCCCGCTGAAATTCAGCTGCTACGTTTGGCCCCAAATCTTCAGCCCTCACCAGCTGATCTGCTGGAATCTCTTTTGGACTATTGTGCCCTTTCAGCTGAGCTGCACAGGATGGTTTAATCCAGTGCCAGTACCCGAAATGATGCCCTTTCTGTGCCCTTGGTCCTGCCCCACCGTGAGGAGCAGCAAGTGCCAACCACCTGCAAGTTGTTTTGCTCTTTCTCACAGTTCCCTTTGCACCGATCTCCTAAAGCCTGGATAAATATTATCCTTGTTAATCCCTCGGAGGGAAATAATCTCAACAAAAACTCATTACCATTTCCTGTGCGGCCGACTGAGGAATGGGAACCAGGTGATGTTTATCTTTAAAAAAAAATGGAAATGCCAATAAAATAAATAAAAAAAAAGGGTAATTTCCAAAAAAATCCCCTCCTGGTATTCTCCTATTGCAACAGGAGAAATCACAGAGACGTGGGAATGTTGGGAGCTGAGGGAACCCGCAGCAAACACCACTGGGATTAATTCTTGTCCCCTGGAAAGGGAAAACTTTATCATATGAGTATCAGATATTCAGCTCAGAGATCTCTTTCCAGTTTCCTCCATTTGCACCTCCATTTCTTCCCGAAGATTCCACGTTTCAGGCTACAATTATTAGTGATTGATCCCCTCCAGGAGCTGATTTCATGGGGGTGTGTTTAGTTTGAGCCTTCAAAATCTGTAAGAAAAATCCTTTCCTTTTTTTTTCCCTTGCCATTTTTAGCCCCAATTAGAAGAGAATCATCAAGTGCCACAAATGCAATGGCCAAATTATAAATCAGGGATGTTCATCATGGTCCACAAGTGGGGAAAAATCAGGCCACTTCTCTACCCTGATGAAAACAGAGCTTTGCATTGCCAAGTGTTACATCCCTCAGCCCTCCCTCCTGTGGGACTGTGCAATTGTGACCTGGCTATTGCCCAGTTCCCACTGTGCAATATTCCCAAAAGCTGAGGGTTGTCCCCAAAAGCTGAGGGTTGTCCCCAAAGCTGAAGGTTGTCCCCAAAAGCTGAGGGTTGTCCCCAAAGCTGAAGGTTGTCCCCAAAAGCTGAGGGTTGTCCCCAAAGCTGAAGGTTGTCCCCAAAAGCTGAGGGTTGTCCCCAAAGCTGAAGGTTGTCCCCAAAAGCTGAGGGTTGTCCCCAAAGCTGAAGGTTGTCCCCAAAAGCTGAGGGTTGTCCCCAAAGCTGAAGGTTGTCCCCAAAAGCTGAGGGTTGTCCCCAAAGCTGAAGGTTGTCCCCAAAAGCTGAGGGTTGTCCCCAAAGCTGAAGGTTGTCCCCAAAAGCTGAGGGTTGTCCCCAAAGCTGAAGGTTGTCCCCAAAAGCTGAGGGTTGTCCCCAAAGCTGAAGGTTGTCCCCAAAAGCTGAGGGTTGTCCCCAAAGCTGAAGGTTGTCCCCAAAAGCTGAGGGTTGTCCCCAAAGCTGAAGGTTGTCCCCAAAAGCTGAGGGTTGTCCCCAAAGCTGAAGGTTGTCCCCAAAAGCTGAGGGTTGTCCCCAAAGCTGAAGGTTGTCCCCAAAAGCTGAGGGTTGTCCCCAAAGCTGAAGGTTGTCCCCAAAAGCTGAGGGTTGTCCCCAAAGCTGAAGGTTGTCCCCAAAAGCTGAGGATTGTCCCCAACCTTCTCTCCAGCCCTCTGAGCTCAGAGAGGACTCAGCTCATTTTAAAAGCAGCAATCAGTCGCCTTGTCTTCCTGGGGGAAGAGTGATGATCCAAAGGCTGCTGCTTGAGGAGCCAGACAGGAGGGTGATGGTTTGAATTCCTCTCTGCTCAGTCTGTCTCTCTGTGCCTGTCCATGGAGAGAGCTGATGGCCCCTCTGTCTTGGTAAAAATAACAGATGTGCTTAAAAAGGGACGTCGAAAGAGTGACAGTCGTTCAGCAGAAGAGTCTGCATCCCATAAATCTTGTTAGAGCCTTTCTGGGAGGACTCTGGAAGTCAAACCAGGAGCTGCTGAGGGAGCTGGGGGGGCTCAGCCTGGAGAAAAGGAGGCTCAGGGGGGACCTTCTGGCTCTGCAAGTCCCTGATAGGAGGGGGGAGCTGGGGGGGGTCGGGCTCTGCTCCCAGGGAAGAGGGACAGGAGGAGGGGAAATGGCTTCAAAATACACCAGGAGAGGGTTAGGTGGGACATCAGGAGGAATTTCTCCATGGAAAGGGTGGTCAGGCCTTGGCAGGGGCTGCCCAGGGAGGGTTGGAGTGCCCAGCCCTGGAGGTGCCCAAGGCAGGACTGGCTGTGGCACTCAGAGCTCTGGGCTGGGGGACAAAGTGGGCATCGGGCACAGGGGGCACTTGGTGACCTTGGAGGGCTTTTCCAACCCAGATGATTCTGGGATTCTGTGGAAGGATTTAGTTCCTTCTTGAGGGAATGCTCTTCTGGTAAAGCCCTGTGGCACCAGAAGGGCCCAGCCAAGAGGAATGAGGGCTCTGGGGGTTTGGTGCCACCCCATTAGGGGCAAACATGATCAGATCAGGCTCTGTCTGAGTGAAACTGGGCTTGGATGGGGCTCACCCACCCCATGCAGCTCCTGCAGGGATCTTCTCCTCTCCCCTCACCTTCCCAGGCAGCTCCAGCACCCAAAGTGATCACAAAAGTGTTGGAAAAGTTTCTCTCAGTCCCTGGAACAACAAAAGCTCCGTGGCAGGAGCACATCCCCAGCGTGCATGAAACAAATCCAGGTGATGAAAGGTCTCTCCTGGTTCTGAACCCTCTGGTTGAGTGAAAGATAAGGCCCTTCATTCAGAGTCATTAACGGCTCAGCAATTTCCATGCCTTTTTTCCCACGGAAATGCATGAATTTTTAATCCTTTAATTGCCTGTTATCCCAAACACAGCGTGTGCCTCCCTCCTATTTACCCTCTCGCTTCTGTTGTTACAGGTAAATGTTATTTTTAACTGGTTTTGGGGGTTTTTTTTGGGGGGACCCCTCCTTGTTATCTGTGTGTGTGCAGGAGGACAGAGGGAGCTGCCTCAAGGGATTCCTTTTGGAATCTGAGTCCTTGGGATCAGCAAGGTGGGCAAAGCAGGTTTGTCTTCCTTCCTCTGAAGTGGCTTCTGTAATAAGAGCAGAATTAATTAGTGGGGAGCTGCCCAAAAGGGATACACAGAACTGTGTTCAGGGCTTTCTTCTGTTGGGTTTTCTTCTTTAAGAGAAATAATCAACAGAACAAACCCTTCCAAAAAAACATCTGAGGAAAAATGAGCTGATTTCTCTTGTTGGGAGGGACCTCTCGATGGCCCACAGTGACACAGAGCAGCTTTATTTTGGGCTGTCTTCAGCAGCTTGGCTGTTGTGGGTATTTTTGTTTCATGCCAGTGGACTGAGACTAAATGAGTCGCAGATTTGGTCTGAGACACCTTTGCATTGGAGCTGCACTTCCCCAAATTGGGCATAAAGAGACAATAAATGAGAAGCCTCATGGTCTGTGCTCATCTTTGCTCTTGCTGCAAATTGATGGTGTGGATTTCAGGCCCAGGAACGACGTGGGTTGGAGGCCAGAAGATACCCCAGGAGTGATTTAGGTGATTCCTCCATGGCTCAGGTCACATACAGAGTTATTCCTAAGCTGGAGGAGATCAGTCTTCCCGTTTTCCAAGGTGCACTGGTTCAAAAAGTCAACCCTCTGGCAAAATCCACTCTTGTGTTCTGTGCAGGGAAGGAGAAAATCTTGGGATCTTACAAGGAAACTCCTGTGAACTGAGTGAGTGTCACAAATCCCAGGATTTACCCCACACCTGAGCCTGTTTCTTTCTCTGAGCCGGACTTCCAGAGGTTTTAGGAGGGTATGAAACCCCACAAAGGCCAGAACTGTGAATTCTGGTCAAATTCTGCAGCTTCAGCTGCTCTGCTGAGAAGCTGGGCAGGGTTTGGAGCAGAGCCTTGTGCTGATCTGATGGCAAACACGACTCTGGGGGCAGTTGTGCCTCTGGCTGAATCCCCTCACTGCTGAAATCACCACCAAACCACCTGGTCCTGTGTCCTGGGGCAGGATTTGCTGGAACTCAGGTCTGCATTCACGAAGATTTACACTTTTTCACCCTTTTTTTGGCCAGGAACAGGGATTAGTAGGTGAAGTTAAAGGCTGGGCTTGTTTTTCCCCAGCTTTAGTTATTGTTCTGAAAAAGGCACAACTTCTAAACCTCTGCAAGGCTCTGCCCAGCCTTTGGAAGGGAGTTTTCTCTGGAACTGGATCATTTGCCTGCTCTTGCTGTGACATCATTCCATGGAACATGGAGAGGGGCTGTGGCAACATCTGAGACCTGTGTGCAGGTCCCACAGCCCAGGGCAGGAAGGACATGGATCTCATGGATCCAGGAAGGCAAGAAAGAAAGAAAGTCCTGGTGTGATTTCATAATTTAATATCTCCTCTACAACAGCAAAGGGTTATTGGCACTTCTGGAGCTCCCCCAACCCTGCCTGTAATTCCCTCTGCCCTGTCCAGAGCCAGGAAAGCAGGGCCAGGCCATCCCAGGGCCTGGGATCTCCTTGCTGGGTGTTTGCAAACCTCTGATGGCCTCAAAATGTTCAGTGCCACAAAGAAAATGTTCCCTTAGGCAGGTTGGTCCCAAAGATGTGCTGATAGCCAGGCTGCCGTGGCTGGCAATGGCACTGGATTAGGATGCACAGTAAATAGGAGTCCAGCATTAGCACAGGGACCAATTGGCTATTAAGCCAGAGGCTAAATTTGGGTTTTTTATGTTGCAATAAATCTTATTCCTCTACAAAGCCTAGGCAAATATTAAATCAAATCCCTTTCTCCTCTCCCCTCTCTTTAGCTATTGATTGGGGGTATTATATATCAAGTAACCACAAGGAGAACATGCCATAACTCTGATTGATCACCCATATATTTCTGGCACTAATTCTGGGATAAGTGCATGCTTTGCTGCCCACCCTTGTCTGTGCTTTATTTCAGTGGCCTTCCCTGGCTGAGCCACACATTAAAAGATGGAAACAGTGTGATGGATGAGGTTTCTCTAGGTGACTTTGTGCCCAAGGAGCTGGACCCCCCACTACAGAGGACACCCCTGTCCCAAAAAAATGCTCCTTGTGAGAACAGGACAGAACAGAGGTAGAGAGGAGAGGGAAGACTGAGAAAAAATAAAGAGATATAAACTAAAGGTGGAAGTCTTCAAACAAGGCACAGGAATCACCTCCAGGGTCTAAGAAGTCTCTGGGCAAGCAGGGTTTGCCCAAATGCCCTGGGAATCTCAGTGCTTTGGGATCAGCATCCCCTATGAATTCCTGCTCCTCTTTTCTTGCTCTCCATCCCACACCTGCTCCTGTCCAGCATCTCACTGCCCTTTGGCTCTGAGTCCTCCCTTTCTGCTGCTGGAGGACCCAAAAATCTCCCTTCAAACATCTTTGTGGAGGGCAGGGAGGCTGGTGGAGAAGATCATTTCCCTCACACGGTTATTTTTGCCATATCAAACGCCAGAAAGAAATGCTATTATGAAAATAACATCCTTCAGACTCATCCCTTAACAGATTTCACTTTGGTGAGATAAATTTATCCCCGGCGGATTTCAAGAGCTGTCCACTGCTGGGTCCTGATGAATCCAACCAGCTCAGGATAACAATAATTTCTACAAATCTGCTTATCTGGGCTAAATGTTTATCCCTTTAGCTGCAAACCCCTTGATCCAAAATCATTGTTATAAAACATAAGCAGGGAGTGTCTCTGCAACAAGGCTGTAATTGAAAGGCACTTATTTGCTCAGCTGTTGAAACGTTGAGGGATTGAAGTGCCTGTTACCTCCAGATCCTCCTGTTTGCCTCGTTCCTCCAAAACAGCACATGGGAGGCTCTCAAATCACAGGGAAAAAGCAGAAAGCAACGTGCAGGTGCTGGCTCAGAGCCATTTGGGGAGTGTGGCCACGAGCAGTCTGTGGTGGGAACGTGGAGAGCAACACATGCTTTGAATTGAGCCCCAAAATAAACCCCCAGAGACGGGAAGAGAGGGCAGGAAACAGAGGCTCTAAAATAAAAGCTGCACAAACACTGCACTGGAGCAGAACCACTTGGCCTCCATGGCTGTCTGATCTAAGAGCAATGAAGAAGAATGCTGATTATGGGCTGTAATTAATCTGGTGGGGCTGCTTTAAAGCACTTCTGGCTTTAATTGCAATGTATGGAGTGGAAGGATTGATGGGCTCTGGGCAGGCTCGAGGGTGTTTGGTCTGTAGAGCCACAGGCAGCGACTTCCAAGGGAAGGCAGGCAGGGAAAAGTAAAAGGAGATGTTGGAAGGGGTTCTTGCTCACTGGCTGGGGGGGAAAACCCCTGTGCAAGACTACGATCAAACAATCCTAGGGTGGGTTGGGTTGGAAAGTAACTTAAAGATCATCCAGTTTCATGGCAGGGACACCTTCCACCAGCCCAGGTGGCTCCAAGACCAATCCAACCTGGCCTTGGACACTTCCAGGGATCCAGGGGCAGCCACAGCTTCTCTGCCCAACCTGTGCCAGGGCCTGCCCACCCTCCCAGGGAGGAATTTCTTCCTAATATCCCATTTAAACCCATTCTCTGTCAGGTTGAGGCTGTTCCCTCTTGTCCTGTCTCTCCCGGTCTCTCTCCATCTTTCTTGTAGCCCCTTTAGGCACTTTGGTCATCCCAAAGCTTCTCTTCTCCAGGCTGAACAATCCCAACTCCCTCAGCCTTTCCCCACAGGAGAATCCCTTCAGATCCTAACTGGAATCTTAATTAAATTCCTCCAGTTTTCATTGAGACCCCCTCGAGAAGGAGGAACCAGCTCAGTGCACGAGCAGGGAGAGCTCCAGTGGGATGGACATTCCAAAGCCACCCCTCAGGGCAAGGGATGCAACAGCCAAAGGAAAGGTTTTCCCTGGAAAACAGGGCTCTCAGAGCCCTTGGAATCAGCACTGGTGTCCTTGTGTGGTGGCAGGAGGGACCTCCTGGCCCTGCTGGTCACTGGGAACACGAGGGGGGACATCAAGTGGCAGATGGCCCATTATTGACCATTATTTCAGGTACACCAGCCCTCTCTTATTTCCAGCTCCAAAAAACCCCAATAAACTCCCAGGAAAACCTTGGCTCTCCTTTTTGTGTCGCTTGGCAATTTGTCTCCATTCAACATTGCTTCAGTAACATTGAGATAAACAAATTAAGGGAGGAGAAAGCAACAAATGCAGCTTAAGACTAATTCCCCTCCACCCCCTGAATCACTGAGGGCCTTTAAGAGCGTTCCCAGCCAAATTACACTTCAGTGCACAGGATTTAATTTGCATCTGCCAACTTCAGGAGGGGATTTAGGCAGGCAGGGCATTTGCATGCCATAAAAGGAGCTGATCTCTAATTAAACTAATATCATGTTTGAGTTTGCACAGCGCTAACTGGGAAGGCAAAACACACAGGTCTTGGCAAGGGGGAAGGAGCAGGTTGGGCGTGCAGGAGGGGAAGGGCTGGGCTGGAAAATTCCTGAAAAATGCCTGGAAAATGTCTGAAAAATGCCTGGAAAATTCCTGAAAAAATACCTGGAAAATTCCTGAAAAAATGCCTGGAAAATGGCTGAAAAATGCCTGGAAAATTACTGAAAAATGCCTTAAAAACGCCTGGAAAGTGGCTGAAAAATGCCTAAAAGATGGATGAAAAATGCCAAATCTGAGGGGNTGCCTGGAAAATTCCGGAAAAAATACCTGGAAAATGCCTAAAAGATGGCTGAACAATGCCAAATCCAAGGGCTGTATTCAGTGTGCCTGTTCTCAGAGAAACCCACTCCCCTGGTACTTACAATCCCATCCCAGCTTTTTGCCCCATTCCTGGAGCATTTCCACCTGGAAAATACCCCCAAGGGTTGCCAAGCTCCGGCATGGGGTGGGCACAAGGCAGAGCCTGCGATTATTTCCTGGAAAAATCTAAAAAACCCTTTTCTCTCCTGGAATGTGAAGCCAAAACACCTGTGTGTTTTCCCTCCCCAGCCCTTCTTGGGGCACAGCTTGGGGGGAGCCCAATTTCAGCTGGCAATGAAGTGAAATAAGTCAGGGAAGAGCCCCAGTTTGTCCACCCAGGGGATGATGCTGAGCCCTCCTGCCAGGCAGGATCCCCACGAGACAAAAATCAAACTCAAACATCTAAACAAAGGTCTCTTTGCAAATTGTCTTTGGTTGTGCCGAATCAATTCGATTCTTGCCTGATTCCTTTCCTGCCCGACTCGAGGAGGAACTTCTTGCAGGGCAGCTCAAGCCACAGGAGACAGACTGATTTCTTACCTGCCATCGAACATCGAGGAAGATCAGTAAACTGTGGCAATTATTTTCCCCGTTCAATAGATTTGAAGGGCAGATAGGAAAGCAATTACAACCATCAGGGCTGGTTTCCTGCCGTCTGATGTCGCAGAGTGATTCCTTCTCTGGGCAGAAAGAATCTGTGAGCAAGACGTCCCATCTTGATTTAAAGACACCAGGAGACAGGGGAGGAAGAGCAGCCCCCAGCAAGCCCCGTGCTGATAAATCACCTGCCTTCTCAAAACAGGGCTGTTTATTCCCTTCTTTAAGTCTTCTAATATTCGTCTTCGAGTGTTCTGGGTCAGGACAGGAGATGGCAGAGGGTGTTCTTCTCCCAAAAAACCTGTGGTTGTCCCATCCCTGGAGGTGTCCAGGGAAGGACTGGATGTGGCACTCAGTGCTCTGGGCTGGGGGACAAGGTGGGCATTGGGGACAGGATGGGGTAGGAGGGCTTTTCCAACCTCAGGAAATCTGGGATTCTGTGAAATGATCCATCCACAGTCACAGGGTGGGTGGGCACAAAAGCCCAGGAGAGCTGGAGAGAGATGGAGGGATTCATCTGGAGAAGAGAAGGCTCTGGGAGAGCTTGGAGACCCTTCCAGTGCCTAAAGGGGCTCCAGGAGAGCTGGAGAGGGACTGGGGACAAGGGATGGGGGGACAGGACAAGGGAATGGCTTCCCACTGCCAGAGGAACCTCCCCTGGCACAATTTGGGGCCGTTTCCTCTCATCCTGATTCCAGCAGGAAAACACCTCCAAACCTCTTTGAAGGCTCAGTGGTTGGTAGGACACAGAGAAGGAGCTGTTGGATGATGCCTTTGAGCTCTCTGGGTCAGCCCCAGAGCACGAGGAGAGTCAGAAGGGCTTGGACTCCTCACTCCTGGATCCAACTGAGCTCTAAATCAGAGCTGAGCACTCTCACCTTGTTCAGTGTCACAGCAAAGAGCTCAGAGCTCCTGGGATGTGACATGTCCCCAGTGCCCTGCCAGGTGCTGGGAGAATCCCAACCTCAAGGCCTGATCTCCAGGGCTCTTGGAGCGCCTGGATCTGAGCCAGGCAGCTCTGACAGCCTGGCTGCAACACCCAACATCTGTTTGCAGCTGGAGGTGCCTCAGCACGCTGACAAACCTCATTGTGGGTGCTCCAGGGGCTGATTCCTCCCTGGAATTCCTCACAGGAGATGTGTGACAGTGTGGGCAGCACATTCCCAGGGCTGCAGAAGTGCTGGAGAGGTGGAGGGTGAGTGGCACTTGGTTTGTTTCCCCAGGCTGAGCTTTGCTCTCAGTGTCCACCTGCAGGAGAAACACGGCAGGAGGAGGGCCAGGGTGCTGAGGAACTTTTTGAAGGTTTTGGGATCACTAAATAACCCCCCTAAGTTTCTAAAACCAAACTTTATTCATCCCACACATCTGGAGGCTCCTCTGAACTGCCCAGACTCCTCAAAAGTGCAAAATAGGAGTAGAAATCCAGGTGAGACCTCCCCAAACCTCCGTGTTGGTGCTATTTCCAGGTCAGCTCCTTCTCTGTGCAAAGCTGGGGGTTGGCAGCGAGTTCTGGGCACGTTTTTGGGCCCTGATTATTTATGTTGTGCTTAAAGTGTGGAGTTTTCTCCTGCAGAGCCGAAACATTGAGCAAATACCCCAATTTACACGTCATTTTCCAGGGGCACTGGAATTGTTTCCTTTCAGTGATGCCCTAAATCTGGGGGTTTAAGACAGGAAATCTGCATATTTATTCTTTTTTCTTATGTTATTGTTGTGCTTCATTTCTTTGCATCAACTTTATGATCTCATCATTCACATTGTCTCATCCTTCAAATCTCGTTTTACAATGTTTAGGATCGTCTAAATAACATTTTTCCTTCATTAGAATGATAAGTTTGGGGATTATTGAACTCAGAGGGTGTAGCTGTGCTGAAACAACCCCCCATGAAATGCCCAGTGTAGAAAATGTTCTGAATTTCGGTTTCACTGCTCTTTTTATTAATATTGTTGCTCTCTGCAATTCCCTGCCAAGAGGGGGGAGCCAGAGGGGGGACAAGTTCTGCTCCCAGGAGGAGAAGGAATGAGCTCAGGCTGTGCCAGGAGAGGTTTAGATGGGATATTAGAGAACAATTCTGCATGGAAAGGGTTGTCAGGTGTTGGAATGAGCTGCCCAGGGAGGTGGTGGAACCATCAGGAGCAGCAGCATCTCCCAAAATTCCATTTTTAAAGCAGTTTTGCATTTTGCAGGACGTGCCCCCTCAGTACCAGCAGGGTCTGTGAAGGAATCCTTGGGGTCTTGGCATCTCCCCCTTTCCCAGCACAAGTCTGGTCACACCTGGATGTATCACCATGCCATTTCCATAATTCCATCTTCATTGCCCATATTTTCGTGTTCATTTCCCATCATTTCACATTCATTCTCCATAATTTTACCATCTGGCCCTAAAAACTGGGTAAATCTTCCTTACAGGCACGGAGAGTTCAGGTTGCTCACGAGGCTGGGTTTTCACAACATCCATTTATGGATCCTTCCAAACCCAATTTCTGCTCCCTCCTGCCCTGGAAGCTGCCCTGGGTCCCAAAACAACACCCTCAAACCCCCAGTCCTTTAGATTAGGGGCAGCCTTGAAAAGCTGTGAAGTCATCAGAGCTTTTTTGATTTTTCAATCAGCAACTCACATGCAAATCCATGCAAATCATGTAAATAGAGAGACACTTTGTGCAGCCCGGGTTATTGAGGGAGCTGCTGCTCATAAGAGGGTTTTATAAGAAGGAGAAGAATCCCACAACATCTATTAAAACCCAGTTACTGTAAATTACACTAAATAGGGGGTTGTTATCCCTGCCAGAGCTTTGCAAAGGGATGGAGCAGAGGGGGAAGCTCCTTCTCCTGTGTCTCCTCCATTTCTTGTGGGGCAGCTCAGGGAGAGGAGAAGACCCTTCCAGGGGCTTGGATACCGTGTTGGAATGCATTCCTTGACCCCAAAGCCCTCCCTGGCTGGTTTCCACAGGAGCCCTGGAGGGATGGGACAGCACATTGCCATTCCCAGCACGTGTTGCTGTGGGAAGCAAATATTTGTGTTTTAATGCACTCCAGATGGATCCCTCCCTTCCATAACATTCCCTTCAGCCCCTGGATACAGCACCAATCCCATGGGAAAGGTGGAGCAGGGGAGTTCCAAGTGGGACAATTTATGTCATGGAATCCCAGACTGGTTTGGGTTGAAGGACTTTAAAACTCATCCCATTCCACCCTTTCCACCATCCCAGGGTGCTCCAACCTGGCCTTGGACACTTCCAGGGATCCAGGGGCAGCCACAGCTTCTCTGCCCAACCTGTGCCAGGGCCTGCCCACCCTCCCAGGGAGGGATTTCTCCCTAAAATCTAATCTAAAGCTCTCCTTTTTAATTAAAAACCCTCCCCTCTTGGCCTGTCACTGCCTGAAATAAGTCACTCACCCCTTTTTTTGTAACCTGGTTTCAGGACACAGGGATATATGGATTTTTGGAGATTGGTTGGGTCCAAGCAGGGGGTGAAAGTGATAAAGCTGCTGTTGGAAGTGACTCAATCTGGTTCTAAAGGTTTGGCCTCGTGTTTTCTGCTCTGCCAGAACCTCCCAACCTTTGAAAACACAACCTGGCTCAACAGGATTCCCCCAACTTCCCTCCCTCGTCTTTAATCACCAGCCCTCACTCCCAGGGGCTGTTTGGAATTTGCAGTTGGAGTTCATGCCCTGTCTTTGAAGAAAAATTTGATTTATTTTTTTTTCCTTCTCTCAGTTTCCTCCTAAATCCTGACAGGTTTTTCTAAAAAAATAAAATGAGAAACTCTTAATGCTTTCAGGAGGAGTTGAAATTTCTCGTGGAGAAGGAAATACTTTTAGCAAGCTGAACGGAGCAATTAAATGCGAGCTGAAGGAAAAGTAAATCTTTGACCTGCTTTTGTAATTGCTGTTAATTCCTTGTTATTTTTATCATCGTTGTCCTTGACAGGCTCTGCCCAAGCACAGCACATCACCAGGAGTAAAATCACAGAACCCTGTCCTGCATTCACCAGCAAAACAGAGAAACCTTCCCTTTCTCACTCCAGCACAGGATTTCTCCCTTATTTCCAGTGAAAATTTTCCAGTGAGAGAAACGTTTCCAATGACAAACTAAAAAATAAATTTAGAGAAGACACCAGGGAGGAAAAAAACCCTTTCCTGTTCCTCCAAACCTACCAATTTTATTGAGATCTTCTTGAAAGCATCTCCTGGAAAATTCCTGCCCTGGAATTGCCCTTGCCAAGCCCTGCCCTGGAATTGCCCTTCCAAGCCCTGCCCTGGAATTGCCCTTCCAAGCCCTGCCCTTGCTGCTCCAGCTCTGGCAGAGGTTTGGGTACAGCTGGGGGACATTTCCAAGTGGAAATGTTGCTTTCCAAACCAGGCCCATTTCCCAACTTGCATTCCTTGGTCATTCCAGCACGACGAGGTCTGGATTTAATTCAGCTCTGCCGCTGCTGCTGCTGATTTAAGGTGTTGGGAGGAAATCTCAGCTCTGTTCCACTCCCAAACTCCAGCTGGACCATCTGGCCCACCCAAAGCCTGTCCTGGAGGGGATGGATTGCTCTCAGAGCTGCCTGGGCTTAGAAACCAAATTAGGAGCAGTAAATCTCACCCCTCTGCCTGACAACCCTCCTGCTCTCCTGGATTCCACCTTGGTGGGTGCCCTCAGACAAATTCATCACCCTTTTTTGTCTCTTTTCCTGCTTATCTCTCTGGTTATCCCTTCCCTGGGGCTCTGTGGCCGGAGGGTTGTGTTTTGTTGTACTGCATCCATAGTTCTAGCAAAAATCTGGGCTAAAAAACCCCCAAAATCCTAAACTGAAGTGTTTTCACCCTCCCTGGTCGTTATTTCTGGGGAGCACAAGGATATGGGGCACAGGAGGGCAGTGCTGGATTATCCACACACAGATCCAGCATGAGCTCCAAGAGATCCACGACTCCCAAGGGCATCCCAAAATGTTGCTGTTGGTTCCTGCAGAGAAATATCCAGGCTGGTTTCTCGGCATAGGAAGGATGTGATTTATTAGCCAGGCTGTTGCAGAGGAGAGAGACACGTGTAGAATTCCCATTATATCCCATATATACCAGGGGAGGGTTGGATTGGGTACTAGGAACAGTTGTTCATGGAAAAGGACTGGAAGTGGAGTCACCAACCCTGGTGGGATTTCAAAGGTGTGTAGATGTGGCACTTGGGGACATGGGTTAGTGGTGGCCTTGGTTTAACTGTTGGGCTTGACCTTAGAAATCTTTTCCAACATAAAGGATTCCGTGATTCTTTAAAGGATTACCCATGTTTGGTGTTTGCCAGGATAAATCCCAGGCTGGTTCTTAACCCCTCCCTCCCCACTGGGGTTAAACAATGGCAAACCCTTAACCCTTGTTGTGTTGCGAGGTGGGAGTTCTGTGCTGCTTTTGGGGCGCTGGGAAAATGAAAATTGAGGTAAAAGTGGCAGAAAATTGAGATAGAAGTGAATGCAGCTCGCTGTGGGTTCTCCTCTCAGTCTCAGTGTGTGTGGTGGGGGATTTCTGCTCCCTGTGTTGGTCCCTCAGCTCTTCAGGAGGGTCTTTCCTCCCTCTTTTTGCTGAGCAGTGCAGGGAAAAGGCTGGAAAAGTCTCTTTTGCCCTTTTCCCAACATGTACCAACCAAAGCAATCCTGGGGGCACTTCTGGACCCCTCATGACAAGGAGGACATTGAGGGGCTGGAGCGTGTCCAGGGAAGGGAATGGAGCTGGAAGGCTCAGCCTGGAGAAAAGGAGGCTCAAGAGGGACCTTCTCCTGGTGGATCCTGGTGAGGATCCCGAGGAACAAGGGACAGGAGGAGAGGGAACAGCCTCAGGCTGTGCCAGGAGAGGGTCAGGTTGGACATCAGGAGGAATTTCCTCATGGAAAGGGTGGTCTGACATTGGAAGGAGCTGCCCAGGGCAGGGGTGGAGTCCCCTCCTGGATGGATTCAAGAGCCCTGTGGGTGTGGCACTTGGGGATGTGGGGCAGGGGTGGTTGAACATTTGCCCTCGATGATCTCAGAGTGCTTGCTCAACCTGGACAATGCTCTGATTCCCTGGCAAACGTCCCTGACAGCAGCATGGCCTGTTCCTGTGAATTCCTGTCCCTGTGAATTCCTGTACCTGTGAATTCCTGTCCTGGGGTTCCAGGAGGCAGGAGCAGATGGACCCTCCTGGAAAACAGAGCCCTGGAGCAGGTGGTGCCCAGGGGGAGCAGGAGCTCTCTGGAACAAACCCCGGGCTCCTGCCCCAGCACCCAGCAGAGAGCAGGCAGTGTTTCCAGAGAGCCTCTCCAACCTGTCCCCACTCCATGTGTGTTCTGGAGACAAGAGGGACTGAGCTGGGACAGGGTGAGTTCTCTGTGTAAACAGCTCAGCTGACAACTAAAATTACATATTGCTGAAAGCCCTGCCTGTGGCTCCACCACATCCAGCCCTGGGTCCTTATCCCTTCCCTGGGTCCTTATCCCTTCCCTGGGTCCTTATTCCCTTCCCTGGGTCCTTATCCCCAGCCCTATTGCCTTATTCCCATCCCTGTTTACTTATTCCCATCCCTCTTTCCTTATTCCCAGCCCTATTTCCTTATTTCCAGCCCTTTTTCCTTATTCCCTTCCCTGGGTCCTTATTCCCAGCCCTATTTCCTTATTCCCAGCCCTCTTTCCTTATTTCCAGCCCTGGGTCCTTATTCCCTTATTCCCATCCCTATTTCCTTATTCCCAGCCCTATTTCCTTATTTCCAGCCCTTTTTCCTTATTCCCTTCCCTGGGTCCTTATTCCCAGCCCTATTTCCTTATTCCCAGCCCTTTTTCCTTATTCCCAGCCCCTCTTTCCTTATTCCCAGCCCTATTTCTTTATTCCCAGCCCTATTTCCAGCCCCATTTCCTTATTCCCAGCCCTCTTCCCTTCCCTGCTGTGCACTCAGCAAACTTCCACAGGAGTTCCAGTCCGACCAGCCCTTCCCCACCTTTGCTGCAGAGCACAAAATGCTCTCAAAACTTCATTATATTACCTTGATTCTTTTTAAATTTTGTTCGTGTTACTGACTTTAATTCTCTTTCCCCCCTCCTGCACTGCTCTAACCCCCACTCAGCTTGGATGAGCTGCCTGTTGCTGGCTCTCTGAGCCTCCTTTACTCTCTCACGAGCCAAAATAAGCCTTTCCCAGCAGCTCTGCAGAGGATTGTGTTAATTCAGAGGCTCAGCTTTGCATTCCCAGGGGGGTAAAGCAGAAATGACTCCTGATTTTGGGGAGCTTTTCCAGTTCCAGACCCAGTTTGCAGCATTTCCACCCCTGCAAAGCCACTTTGGTAAGACCTCACCACTCCCCCAGCCTGTCCAAGGGTTATAGGACATAAAACTATCTGGAATTTGAGCTGCTGGGAGAGAAATGAGTAAAATTACAGCAGAAAACACAATATTCCTCCTGATTTCCCCCAGTTTTCTGTTGGTTTGTGGGATTTTTTTAGCTTGGATGGTCTTTGCAAACATTGGTATTCTGGGAAAAGCTGCTTAAAACTTAATCCCTGTGTTATCCCAGAAGAGTATCTGTTGTGTATGTATATATATATATATATAAATACTAATATATAAATAAATCAAAGGATTGTTTCAGCTAGCAGCCCATCCTACAAAGCCTTTCCCTAATGGGATTTATGGGATTTCCACCTTCCCAGCCCCTGTCCCACTCTCCCTGCTCTTCACAACCTGTTGGGGGATGAATTTCGACCCACTTTGGTTTGTTTTGTCCAGGATGGACAAGGAGATGGGATTGTTTCCTTCTCCTGCAGAAACCAATCCAATGCCACTGATCCTGAATTCCCACTTTGATAGGGGAGGGGCATCTCCATCCACTCTTGTGTTCTCTGGGAATAAAAGGGATGATGTTTTCCCAAAAAAAACAATGGATTGCTGTCACAGTGAGCACTTCCCAAAGGAAAACAAGGCACTTTCTCTCTTCATTCCTCAGAGCTGCCAATCCAAAAGATCTCCCAGGGCTCCCCCTTCCCAAACAATGGGATAAAGGTGGGAAATCAGCCCCGAGTTCATCCTAGAACAACGAACGTGGTGGGTTGAAAGAGGGAATTTCAGGAGGGAAGAGAAGGATGGAAACAATTCAGATGAGCAAAGGCAGGAGCAGCTGGTGTGTTACAGCTGTTCATGGGAAAAGTGGTTTCTATCTCCAAAAAAAATCAAAATACATGGATATTTGCTTTTCCCCTCCCAAAAAAACCCCTTAAAATAAGAAAAAAACCCAAACCCATCCAGCAAAAACTCGCAGCCTTCTTTTCCCACTGGACTGGAGCCAAGCAGGAGGAAGGAAGCAAACGAGAAAGGAGATGCAAAGCACCAAAACGTTCAGGGATGGAAATGGGCGATATTTTAACCCAAACAACAGCTTTCTGCTCAACTCCTCACGTCGCTTAAAAAGCTGTTCCGTTCTGAAATACACACAGAGGAGGAGAGAGAAGCATTTCAGCTTCAGTGGTTTTAACCAGTTCAGGGGATGTTTTCTCCTGCTGGTGATTCCACCCTTCCAGAATCTGCAGGAAGATTAAAAAGCCCCAGAACTCCAAAGAGGAGATGAACTGGTTTTATTGGGCTTTACTGGGAAACATGGAGAGCCAATTGTGACTGAGAAGCACCTGGAAATGTCTCTGTATTCCAGAGAAAATTGTGAGTCAGTTCTGTCTCTAAAGTTGCCCTGGCACAGCTTTAAGTCTCCTAATTATATCAATCACTGAGCTTTTCTGGCCATTTTGGAAACGTGCTTTATCTTGGGATTAAACTCTAGTCATCCTCCTCCTAGTCTGATTTTTAAAAAGCACCTCCTCTGAGCTGATGACAAGAAGCCATTCTTTCAGTTCCATTGCCCAGGCATTATTAAATTAAGAAATATCATCCCAGTTCAAATGGCTTCAATTTTCTAATCCTGCATAACCTGGAGGAGGAGGAGTGACCTTGCCTTGTATCAAATCCAAGGCAGTGGCAGAGTTTAAATCCCAGACGGTTCATCAGGAAATGTCCACATCACCACTTGGATTAGAAAATGAAGGGCTCAAATTGCCCAAAATTGGGTTAATGAGAGTGTCCAAAGGAGGGCAAAGAGATGGTTCAGGGCCTGGAGGGGCAGCGTGTGAGGACACTGAGGGCACTTGGGGGGTTCAGCTGGAGAAGAGGAGACTGAGGGGAGAGCTCATTGCAGGGACACCTTCCTGGGCAGGGGCAGAGGAGGGGCAGGCACTGAGCTCTGCTCTGTGGGGACAGGGACAGCCCCCAGGGAATGGCTGGAGCTGTGCCAGGGCAGGCTCAGGGGGCATCTCAGCCAAAGGTTCTTCTTCCCCCAGAGGGTGGTGGGCACTGCCCAGGCTCCCCAGGGCAGTGGGCACGGCCCCAAGGCTGCCAGAGCTGCAGGAGGCTTTGGATGATGCTCTGGGGCACAGGGGGGGACTCTTGGGGCTGGGCAGGGCTTGGAGCGAGAATGGGCTCCAACCAGACCTCAGGGGAAACTGCTGTTTGGTTACCCTAGAAAATATGGATTTGCACCAGGTGGGCACCTCCCAAATTCAACCCACAGACCCCTCCAGACCCTGCTGGGATTGCAGGAGGCACCAAGGTCAGGAGCTCCATGGCATCATTTGTGTTTAGCCTGGGCTCTTCCTCCTGCTCCAGAATTCCTCTCTGACCTATTTGCTTTGCAAATTGATCCAAGCTCTGATTTTGGGACCCTTTTATCCAGCTCCTGCTCCAGCAGTGACCTGGGTTTGGTGTCATCCCTGGTGTGTCTGCAAAGGGAGAGCCCACTCCTGAATTCCCATCTCATTGGAGCAGCCCTGGTGGGACCTGCCAGGCAGGGATGGCAACATCAATCACAGCAACAATGAGCTCGTTGCCAACAAGGTTTTCTTGATATTCAGCTGGAATTTTCCCTTCCTTAATTTCATCCTCTGACTCTTCAGAATACCCTGGTGACCTGGCCCAGTTAATCCAAACCCTCCTTTGGCTTGGTGGAAAACAATTTAGAGCTGTCCAGAAAACACATATTCCACTCAACGACATAATTACAGCTTCCAAAGGCATTTTCCGTGTGTGTGTGAACAGGAGGGAAATGGTTGAAATTGGGGGCTGAAAACTGAGGCAGGAGGAGTTTATTAGACAGGGCTCAGCTCTGAATAAACCACTCAAACCTTGGGCTTCTCCCACCCTTTTTATCCCACAGTCTCCATCCAGGACTCCTCCCAGTGCCAGCCTTACCTGTTCCCTTTGTCCAAAGCACCTGGTGATACAAAAGCACTTTTTTTGGGGGGGACAAATCCTTTTTGCAAGAAGAGGAGGTTTTATAATTTATCACAAACTCATTTCCTGCCCCATTTCCACTTTAAAATCTTTTTCCCGTAGAAATCAACATTTCCCTACAATTCCTTCCCAGCATTTTCCTGCCCTACCCCGTGACATCCAACACTGCTGGGCCACCTTCCTTTCCATTAAAAAACAAATTATTCTGATTTCCAAATGAGGAGAAATGCCCCAAACCCTTCCCTCAGCCACACTGGGGTTTGTTGTGGGGATTTCAGCAGGCAGGGAAGGAGCACAAATGGCCAGACAGTTTCCAGCCTAGCAAGTGATGAATTATCTCTCTTTTCTAGGTGTTTATTCCAAGTCCACCCGGGCTCTTCCCCGTTTTCTGTGTGTTTGCTGTCCCCTGATGCAGCTCAAGTGTCGTGGTGTGTTCTACACACACAACGAGAGGCGAGGGCAGGACCTGAATGTTCTGCTGGAAAAATCACTTAGCTGGGAATATGATTTCCTTCAATTTTCGGATTTTTTTTTTCCACCAAGGAGCAACAACCACATTGTAGCTGAGCTGACAATCACAGTGTCTTACTTAAAATGAAATTGTCAAAATATTGTGGCAGGAATGCTGCATGAAGTGATTTCTTTGGCTGTCACTCATCCATGCCGTCCTAAAGAGTCTGGTTTCTATTAACAAAGATAATCAACACATAAATAATCTCCAAAAAAAATAGATACAGCTCGAGTTAGGAACAGACAGAAATATTAATAGCAGCAATAATCTAACCTTTGAGAAGATGTTTAGGAGGGGGAAAAAAAGCCAGAAAATACAAATGAAAGAATAATGTAAAAGCCAAATCTTTTGACACATATGAAATTTAATATTAACCGTGAGCAAATGCCATTAACTCCGTCCTCATCCACCATCCACTCATGTGTTTGTGCTGTGCAAATAATGATAATGATGCAGCACGCTCAGATTTCGGCTCATTTTTAAGGTGGATAATCTAATTCCCAGGGCTGGAGCACTTGAGCAAGATGAGATCTTCCTTCTCCATGGCAGAGGAGCTGCTCTGACATCGGGGATGCCAAAGAGCAGCTGACCAGGACCTTTCCCAGGCTCTCCTGACCCGCTGAATCCAGGGAATCATCTCAGCAATGAGGTGGGAAAAAGGATTGCCTGAAGGAAGGACCAAACCCAACTGGCCAGGGCTTAGTCCAGGACCCCAAATTGGTTTTGAGAAGAACTGCCTTGTGTGTTGAAGGCTCTGGTAAACCCAGTGTGGGCAGGTGGAGCTCGGTGGTCTCACACTCAGCTGGGCTGTGCTGCTCGTGGTGCCCAGGGAAGGGCTGGGGCTGTGCCAGGGCAGGGCCAGGGGGCATCTCAGCCAAAGGTTCTTCTTCCCCCAGAGGGTGGTCAAGATTTGAAGCTGTTTGAGAGCTCCAAAGGAGGGCAAAGAGATGGTTCAGGGCCTGGAGGGGCAGCGTGTGAGGACACTGAGGGCACTTGGGGGGTTCAGCTGGAGAAGAGGAGACTGAGGGGAGAGCTCATTGCAGGGACACCTTCCTGGGCAGGGGCAGAGGAGGGGCAGGCACTGAGCTCTGCTCTGTGGGGACAGGGACAGCACCCAGGGAATGGCTGGAGCTGTGGCAGGGCAGGCTCAGGGGGCATCTCAGCCAAAGGTTCTTCTTCCCCCAGAGGGTGGTGGGCACTGCCCAGGCTCCCCAGGGCAGTGGGCACGGCCCCAAGGCTGCCAGAGCTGCAGGAGGGTTTGGATGATGCTCTGGGGCACAGGGGGTGACTCTTGGGGCTGGTCCTGGGCAGGGCTGAGGGTTGGGCTGGCTGATCCTTGGGGGTCCCTTCCAGCTCAGCATCTCCTGGGATTCTGGGATCTGGAGGAATTTCTTCCTGGAAGGGGCTGCCCAGGGAGGTTTGGGGTCCCCATCCCTGGCCGTGGCACTCTGGGCTGAGTCACACACTGGGCATCAGGCACAGCTCCAACTCCTTGGTCTTGGAGATCTTTTCCAACCTCAAGGATTCTGTGAGAACAAAATACAGCGAGGGGTGACCTCTCCCCCAGAGACTTTCATGTCCCCACAGCTACAAGGCTGTCCTATAAAGCCAACAAGATTTCCCATCAGCAGATCCGACCTCGGTGGGCCCCTCTCGCCTCGGGGGCCGCTGCAATTTCGCTGCCTCGTGGCCAAAGAGGTGTAATAATCGTGCAATGTGATTTAAGTAATAAAGAAATTGCTGTACATGCTGTTTGCTTTCTGGAGAGCTGGGAATAGCAAAGGCTCAAGTTGCAGACAAGTGCATTAATCTTTTCAGCTTTCCTGGAATGAAACATCAGAGGCTTTAACCTATTCTTTATTGCTATTCCAATGCCCTGGGTGGTACTTTTAAAAATAAACTCCTGAAAGGCGGCAGGAGGGAGCAGGGGAAGGAGCTCAAAAGCTGTTCATTAACACCCCGTGCAATCCTCAACCCCTGCAAAATAGGGGAAATTAGGAAAAAATCAGATTATTTGGTTAAGAGCTTGGTAATATTCAATGTTTTGGAAGCTCTGGTGTTCAGAGTCAGGGGGAAAAGAGATTTGAGCTCCTTATTTTAATGCAAAAGCAGTGGTTTGGACTCCGAGGATTGAAGGATGAGATCAAGCAGCACATGAAGGCCACTGAACCCACTGCAAAGGCAACACTGAGCCTCACAATCGATTTGTATTTATGAAATCTTACTATTTTTAAAGCACATTACCCTTGTGGTTCGGGGGCCTGAAGGTTTTTGAAATATCCAGGCTGATATTTCTGAGGAAACTCTGCCAGGATAGAAAGCTAATACACAATTTTCTCCTTATTTGGGCTGTGTTCACCCCTGTTGCTCACCCTGTTTGTGCCAATGGAGATCATATAAAATATATTTGTAGCTACATAAAGGGGGAAAAAAGGATTTCTCTGTACAACTTCATTAACTTTGCGAGCTTCTGTCAATTTTAGGGTCAATTTTATGGCCACTAATGGGGTTAAAATTTATATTTTAAGGGGGTATAAACCCCCTGCCTGGAGAAGCTGGGAGTTCAGCAGCTCTATTTCTACAGCCTGTGCTCCTGTGTTACCTCTTCCAAAGGGAAAAGGGAAAAGGGAAAGGGAAAGGGAAAGGGAAAAGGGAAAAGGGAAAGGGGAGAGGGAGAGGGAAAGAAGGGAAAGGAAGGGAGAAAGAAAGGAAGAGGGAAAAGGAGAAGGTAAAAGAGTTTGCCAGAGGACCAGGGAGCAAAGGCCAAGTTTTTGCCTGTTTCCCTCAGGAAAGGAAGGCAAAAGCAAAGAAGCAGAAGGGCTGTGACAAGCCATGACGTTTACGTCCCTGCAGGGATCTCCAGCCCTGCCTCCTGCCTGTTCCCTGGTGGCTGGGATGGGACAGCTGTCCCTTCCTAATCCCTGGGGGCTCAGTGTCCATCCTTGGTGGCTCCACCATCCAGTTTCCCTTCCCTGTCCATGGAGACTCCCAGGAATTTGCTTGGACACCCCTCTGCTCTCAACTCATCCCAGCCACAGGAGACGTCCAGATCGAAACCAAACAGGAACACAGAGTGTGGGAGTTCCCTAAAACCACAGAATCATGGAAGGGTTTGGGTTGGAAGGGATGTTAGAGATCACCCAGTGCCACCCCAGTGCCACCTTCCACCAGCCCAGGGTGCTCCAGCCTGCCCTTGGACACTTCCAGGGATCCAGGGGCAGCCACAGCTTCTCTGCCCACCCTGTGCCAGGGCCTGCCCACCCTCCCAGGGAGCAATTTCTCCCTAATATCTTCCTAATCATGTCAGAGACCTCCTGCAGAGTCGAAAGGGCAGATTTTTTGTGTTCCAGGACCTTTTACTGTCAAAGAGGGGAGGTCCAGCCTGAACAAGTCATGCCCCTTAATCACTATAAATGGGACCTTCAGAGGACAACTTCTCCTATCCTAAATATAGCATTTGAGTTCAGCTGGATGAACTTGCTCCCTTCTGGAACTGCCTATTTCTCACCTGGACAGCATGAAAATTCAGTCAGCAAAACCAGAAGCCCTTAAATTTCAGGACAGACTAATAACTAAATTATGAGGGCAGCAAGATTGAGTCGCTCCTGCAAAACACACACCAAAGTCCTCCCAAACTGGGCTGAAAAGAGTTAAAGAAGGTAAATCTTGGCTTTCCCCATCTCCCAGGTGGAGCTGAAGGTACCTTAGATACCTGCTGTAATGCAGGGTGATTGTGGGCAGGGAAATGTGCTGGGGAATTATGGTAATTGCATCTTCTGCTCCACCAGGGATTTTGAGAAGGCGTTTGATGTAATTCGGGTTATTTCGTGCAAATGGCTGAGAGGATCCAGGAGGGAGGAAGGTGATCCTGGGACAGGAATGTGTTAGGTAACATTCTGGGTCTGGCTGAGCCCACAGGAAGGTTCCCTTTTGGAAGAAGGAGAGACCTGGCACGTGGCAGGCTCTGCCAGGGAGAGGGGAGGGGGCACCCAGCGATTGGGGGGTTTGATTTAACCAACATCTCCTCTGCTGGGCTTTTCTGCCCCCAAATTCAAAGCTTCTCAGTGTGACAGTTTCGCTGCCTTGGGCCTTTTCCATCTCAGGCTCTCGTTCACATGTTCCACTGAAACAATTAAATACAACAGGAATGGCACTTTCACCACTGTTCCTGCCCTTCCAGTGCTGAGAATAAAAGAGACAGTCTGAAAGGAAAGGCAAAATAAAAGTAAAGGATGATTTTCATCTGGGAATCTCTAGCGAGGTTTGAATTGTGCTTTCAATAAGATTGCAGGCTGAGCCCATCCTGCTCTTCCTGCTTCTCTCTGTAATATCATTTCACACTTCAGCTCTGTAACCTTGACTGTGCAGAGGGTGAAAGTGCCCTGTGTGCAGCCTTGGCCAGGATGTTTGGTACCCACAGAGGGCAAAATTCCCCTTCAGACAGACAAGAAATGAACTTTGGATTCATGAACTTTGGTCCATCCCCGAGCCATGACAGGTCAGGGCATTCCCTCTCACCAGCTGAGCTCTGGGCCACCCCAGCACTGCTGGCTAATCTACATTTCATGGAGTTTACACATTCCCTTTGCAATTATAAGCACAAAGAACACCCAAACAGCCCTCTGTCCTGGCAATCAGTATCCCCTTAACAACCTCAGGGCTTTGATTCACGACTCCAGCAGGGCAAGGGCAGGGAATTTGGGCCGATCCCTTCCCGTCAAACACGGTGAACAAACCAGTCGTGCAGTCACACTTGGATTATCGTCTGAGCTGCCCATCTGGGGTTTGCACAGACAGGAAAAATGGCTCAGGCAGTGCCTTTATTGCAGGTGGAAGGGAAATAAATGAGCAGGAAGCACCTGTGGGACAGCGGGCCGTGCAGCTCAGGCAGCCGAAATGGGTCTGCTGGGCTGAAGGATTGTCACATTCACTTTATAAATCTCTCTCACACACAGCTAGAAAAACAAACATAGCATCTCTCCCCCCAAATCCTGCAAGATCTTGTTTCCAAGCATGGCTTTAATCTGGTCCTCCTGGGCCAGCCCCTGGAGCTGCAGCAGTTTCCATCCCACGGGATCCTGTCTCCTCTGTGCTCCTTCCCCACAGGCAGCTGGAATCCATAGGAGGGCTCCTGGACACCTCAGCTCTCTTGGACAATCCCCTTGTTCCAGGGGAGCTTGTGCAGTGGGATCTGAGGTTACCAGAAGTCACCATCCTCAGGGCTGCCCAAAACTGGGAATTGTTATCCCTGGGGAATTTTTCACTCTAAGGATCTTTCCCAGCAGCTTGGCCACTGCAGGATCTCAAAGTGTCCATCTCCAGGAGCTCTGTCATGCCTAGAGCAGCCCAAGCCTTGGCTCCTTCTCTAGACCATGGAGGGGTCAATGGTTTCTGGAGTTCCTCCTCTCTCCACGTGCTCCTGGTGAGGAAGCCTATGGAGCCTGGACACCTCACCCCAACCCTGCAGCCAAATATGTGCACTGGGGTGGCCTCAGCTGGAGCACTGAGGGTAGATTTGGGCACCTCAGGATAAGAAAGGTCTAAAACTGTTGGAGAGCTCCAAAAGAAGGACATGAAGATGGTGAAGGGGCTGGAGGGGCCACCCAAGAGCTGCAGGAGGGTTTGGATGATGCTCTGGGGCACAGGGGGTGACTCTTGGGGCTGGTCCTGGGCAGGGCTGAGGGTTGGGCTGGATGGTCCTTGGGGGTCCCTCCCAGCTCAGGATATTCCATGATTTAATGTTACATGACACGAACCTGGAGAGAAGGGCAGAACCTCAGCCCCTGAAAAGGAAATCCAGTGGATTGAAGGGAATTTCTACATCTTATCTGGGGCAAAAGGATTGTGAAATGTCTAAAAACCCCGAGAATTTGTAATATCCCTGCACTTTTCCTTCCTGGGTGTGGACAGAGCAACAGGGGTCGAGCAGAAAACAACCACATACACCCAAAAAACGAAGTGAAGCCCTTGATCTCCTGGGAAGCCCCCAATTCCCTGGCATGTGCCACTGCAGTTCCCAACGTGCCCATTGGCTGGAGCTCACCAAAAGAGAGACATCTTTTAAGTCAAATATTTGTCAGGCCTGTGGGAAATTAATTGCTCGTTTTCCATAATTAGCTTCCCAGCAGCCTGGCATCTCGAAAAACAAAATGACCTGAGGGACAGGAGCAAACTCAGAAAATTTAAGTAAATAAGTGATTCCAGTTAAGGAGATCAAGGAGATGAAATTATTCATTAAGGATCTCTCTTGCAGGTTTTTGAGGAATACTTGCTGGAAAAAGCTGAGTAATTAACAGGTTTGGTTTAATTTGGGAATGGATGGCAGGTAACAAGTGCAGAAACTCCCTCCACATCCAGCTGTGGGTCCTACAGATCCATCCCAGAAGGATGGGATTTTAGGAAGAGGTTGGGGACAACGTGGTGCCCCTTGGAGGTGGGACTGGGGGAGTGAGAGGGAACCAGCCAAAGCACCCAGAGAAGCTGGAATAATAAAGAGATGTTTCATTTGATGTGCCAAAATGTAGTCACAGGACGAGAAACTCTTTGTATGGATTTTCCAATCACAGGGCCCCCTTTGGCAGGCATGAAAACTTCAGGTGTGCACACACACTGCATTCTTGCTTGGAAGTGTAATTAATGCTTTTATAATTAGCACAGCACGGATTTTTTGGTGTTTCATGAAATTTGAGTCCCACACGGCCCCTGGGTGCATGTTTACACACACACATGTGTCTGTACACATATTTATGCACCCACAGCCCTTAAAACTCTCAGCATTGCATGGGTGTGTTGTCTGGGTGCACATTCCTGCTGCAAATACCCCAAAATGGGGCTGGGGCTCTGCAAAGAACACAAAGGGCTGTCAGAGAGTGACATTCGATATTGGGAGTCCAGAGGAGGCCCTGGAGATGCTCCAAGGGCTGGAGAACCTTCATAGAGCCAGGCTGGGAGAGCTGGGGGGGGTCACCTGGAGAAGAGAAGGATCCAGGGAGAGCTGAGAGCCCCTTGCAGTGCCTAAAGGGGCTCCAGGAGAGCTGGGGAGGGACTGGGGACAAGGGATGGAGGGACAGGACACAGGGAATGGCTTCCCAGTGCCAGAGGGCAGGGATAGATGGGATATTGGGAAGGAATTGTTGGCTGGGAGGGTGGGCAGGCCCTGGCACAGGTTGGGCAGAGAAGCTGTGGCTGCCCCTGGATCCCTGGAAGTGTCCAAGGCCAGGTTGGAGCACCCTGGGCTGGTGGAAGGTGTCCCAGCCTGTGGCAGGGGGTGGGACAAAATGGGCTTTAATGTCCCTTCCAACCCAAACCATTCTGTGATTCTGTGGTTTTTAAGATGTCACTGGGGAGAATTTGTGGTCCTAGAAACTGGAGCAAACAATATTCTCACCTCAAAGAGAAGTGCCTGAGTCCATAATCCTGGAGGGGACATGGACAGGGAGCCCTGGCAGGACAAGTTTACCATGCCTAAATTTGGAGGAGATCTATTCCAAGAGTCCCCTTTCATTAACTGCCTAAAGAGCTCCGAGCTAACGAACAAAGGCAAAACAATTTTTGGAGAGCTTTGTAGCAGCTCCTTTTATGTGTCCCGTTAAACATTAACATCTGTTTGCAGAGCTCCAGGAGTGCTCCCTCCCCTCAGACAGGACCCCTGCACGGTCCCAGCAGAGCAGTGAATCCCTGTTTCCAGCAAAGCTCCACCTTTCCACCTAAAACTCCACCTTTTCCTTCCTGAGATCTGCTCCCAGCTTTGGTCTGGCTTTCCCCTGGCAAGCAGCAGGATTAATAACTGGAATGGAGATGTATCTCTTTGCTTATGTAGTAGAGAATAAAGCAAAAATTAATGGTTATTTTCAGATCCCCTGACAGTGATTAATTGCTGTTCCAGCAGGCACTCCAAATAAAATATGCTTTAAAGTCCCTGATTTATTCTGGGTGCAGGAAGAAAGAAGCACTCTGCAAGCACGGGGAGGGGACAGCAGAGGGACAAACCTCCACCAGCAAAAATGAAAAGGCAGCTGAGTGTCTGGAATATCAGTAACCCTCTGGCAGGGAGAGGTGGAAGGGCTCCATCCTGTTGATGGGAATGGGAACCCCCAGTGACACCAAAAAGAGGTTTTCCATAGAAATCTGTGCCTGGATTCCTACTGGAGCAGATAAAGGCGTGTATCAAACTCCCTCCTTTCTCCAAGGCAGCTTTGCTGTTCTGACAATCTGGTTTATAACAGAGCCATCCACGTCCTCCTTTTGCTCCTCTACAGGATTGGCACCTTTGTAGGAGATAAACTCTGGGGAATAAACTCCCATTTGATTCTCAGAGCACCCCTGGGCTCTTCCCTGCGTGCTTGCAAAGCCATTTTAAACCATCTCTCTGCCTTTGGAGCTGTTTGCTGAGACCTGACAGGAGAAAAAAGCAATCCCAACGCCACGAATGTCTCACAAACAAGCTCAAGGCCCCCATCACCTTCTCCTCTTTGCCTGCAGGAATTGTTTCTGTCTATTTGAATCCCACCTTGGCTGAGGACGGCTCAGAGTTGCTGCTGGCAGAGGCACAACCTCTGGAGCCTCCATAGAGATGTTGGCAGCAGCTCCTGGAGGTGCTGGGGGTGGAACATGCACAGTGCCCTTCACCCTGGTGCTTTGGAGCTTCTCCTGAAGGGCCACTGGCAGAGCCTCACTCGAGGTCCATCTACCAAGGGTTCAGATTTTGGCTCTGTCATGACTTCACTATGTTTGGGGAATTCGTTGTAGTGATGCCATGTCAGGCTCTGGGTGCTCAGAGATTAGGGGTGAAGCCAAAGAACCAGCCCAAACTTTGGGGCAGGGACCATCCCTTGCTTCCAGGGTGTCCAGAGGGACCCTGAGCCCAGCTGGGATACGTGAAGCTAAAAAACCAGCCCAAACTTTGGGGCAGGGACCATCCCTTCCTTCCAGGGTGTCCAGAGGGACACTGAGCCCAGAGGGACCCTGAGCCCAACTGGGACACATGAAGCTAAAAAACCAGCCCAAACTTTGGGGCAGGGACCATCCCTTCCTTCCAGGGTGTCCAGAGGGACACTGAGCCCAGCTGGGACACGTGAAGCCAAAGAACCAACCCAAACTTTGGGGCAGGGACCATCCCTTCCTTCCAGGGTATCCAGAGGGACACTGAGCCCAACTGGGACACGTGAAGCTAAAAAACCAGCCCAAACTTTGGGGCAGGGACCATCCCTTCCTTCCAGGGTGTCCAGAGGGACACTGAGCCCAGCTGGGACATGTGATCCCACAGCACAAACAACGTGGGAATGAGCATCCCTTTGGAGGTGCCTGAGGAAAACCTGCCAAGTGCTGGTGGGATGTGGAAGTGAAATGTGCGCTGAGGAAGCTGCCTAATTACCTCGGTGTAATTAGAGAGAAGGGTGGATGGATTTCCTGGGAACGTTGCCTGGCAGGATGGGCCCTCACAGCCTCCAAAGGCTGCTCCAGGATGGATGTGGTTCACAGGCAGGAGCTGCCACGAGGGAGCACACTCCCCATTTCTCTGCCTTCCCACGCTGATTCCTGCCAGGCTGGAGCACGGAGCTCCCACTGCCCATGAACTTGGCTCTAACTGGTGCTGACAAAGCCTTGGCCACCTCCCCCAGCCCATCAATTCCACAGCAGCATCCCAAATCCAGCTGCAGGGGCGAGCACTTGGGGGTCCAGCAGGGGATGGAGCCAGAGGTGGCAGGGGGAGCTGGGAGTGCAGCTGGGGAGTTGCTGTGCATGGAGCACACTCAGGGTTCCCTTGGCCTCCTCACTGCCCTTCCCCGTGCCAAGGTGGGACTGGGGCTCAACTGGTGGATCTGGGAGAGATACCCAGCTCCTCTGCAACTTAGTGATGCTCAAACACAGAGGGAGAGGGAGCCCTGGAGCACAGACATGCCAAGAGACACCAGCTGGGACTTCAACCTCCACATCTGCCTTCAAATAATTTCAGCATTTACTGAATACACAGAAGGGAGGGAAAAGCACAACCTCAGAGTTCTGTGTTAGCAGAGCCCCAAACTTTGCCTGTTCCCACCTGCTTTGATGTCAGTGTCTCAGAGCAGAGCAGGTTCTGCCCCAGCTCCTCTCTGATCACTCGCAGGCAGGGCAGGTTTCCATCAGAGCTGTCTGACAATTTGTCTTTATTAAAGACCCAGCACATTTCATTCCTACTTTCCTGCAGCCTGTTATGCAGCAGCCTGGAATTCTAATTGCTCTGCCTCTTTTTAAGGTAGATTCACAAAGCAGGTCTTTTTCATATCATTAGAAAGGGACTCCCCTTCCCTATAACCTGTGCCCTGATTTTGTGGCAGGTTTATTTGATCAGGAGCTGGCATTGCTATTTAACTCCTGTCTTTTCACTGCCCCCTCCCACGTACCTGGAGCTTCCCAAACAAAACAACAAAGAAAGGGGTAAAAAGACAGAGAGACAAGAGTGGTGGCTTTGCCAAGGCAAGCACAACCCTGAGCACTTCATTCCTCTCCCAAAGCAGTCTCTGCTCTGTCACTGTTCGCTCTTGCTCTGTGCCAAAGGGAGAAAATGCTGCCCCTCCCACCCCTCCCAGCACCTCAGCCCTTCCAGCGACAGCAAAGCCAGTTGTTTGGCCATTCCCTTGTTTCCTTCTTCTCTCCAGCTATTCTATATTTCATAGAATCATGGAATGGTTTGGGTTAGAAGGGACCTTAAAGCCCACCCAGTGCCAACCCTGCCATGGGCAGGGACACCTTCCACCAGCCCAGGATGCTCCAGCCTGACCTTGGACACTCCCAGGGATCCAGGGGCAGCCACAGCTTCTCTGCCCAACCTGTGCCAGGGCCTGCCCACCCTCCCAGCCAACAATTCCTTCCCAATATCCCATCCAGCCCTGCCCTCTGGCACTGGGAAGCCATTCCCTGTGTCCTGTCCCTCCATCCCTTGTCCCCAGTCCCTCTCCAGCTCTCCTGGAGCCCCTTTAGGTCCTGCAAAGCTGCTCAGCCTTTTTCTCCTCCTTTTTCTCAGCCAGTGATTCTCACAACAACCCTCACATTATTGCCATCCCTGCTCCTGTGCTGACTTAACCCCCCTGTCCCTCCCATCTATTTAAGCTGCAAGAATCAGGGAGCAGGGGAGAACCCCCCAGCCCATGCAGATGTTGCAGGGGCACAGCCACTCCCCTGGCACAGCTTCTCCAGCTGTGCCACCCAACAGCAGACGCCGTGGGAATCTCATCCTGCCTGGGGCCTCTGGGCACAGCACTAATGTGAATAATGACAATAACTTTTAGTCAGGCTTTTAATGGTGAAGCAAAGCTCTTTCCCTCTCTCTCTCTCTCTCTGAAGAATCCTTTAAACGCTCCCTCGCTCTTTATCTTTTGCTTCCTTTAAACTGTGATTGAATTTAGGACTAATGAAAATGTGAGGCTGAGAGCATTTACTGGAAGGCAGCTGCTCGTGCTTTCTCATCTCCCTCTCTCTCTGCTGGCCCGTCTCCTGAGCTCCTTTTCCGTGTCCACCCAGTGCAAGTGAACAAACCCATTTCTGCAGGGTGTATAATCAGGGTTTGAGCAGGTTTGGGTCATTCATCTTCATGTGGACAAGATCGTCAAGTGGGCCCTGCTCGCTTATTTTCCTCCCTAATATCTTTTCTCAACAGCAAATGGCTTAATAAAATGGAAGCTCTCATTTCTTTTTTCCTTTTTCTTTTTTTTTTCAGAGGGAGAAAGAAAGAAAATCAGAGCCTGAATGTGCTTTGCCTTTTCTGCACCAGACAATCAGCATTTGGCTTTTTTTTTTCCAGTCTGTGGATGGAAACTGAGACTCAAACCTCTCATTCTGGTTTGGATTGCTGTGCCCTTAAAGAGCTGGTCAAATATTGTAGAACATATTGCAAAATGCCTTGTTGGCAATCCATCAGCTCGTTGTTCTCCGGGTCCCTTCATACCCACAGGTCACTCTAGTTTTATGGCCCTTTCTGGATCCCTGTGCTCTGACACCAGAGGAGAGGAGTGGCAGGATCTCAGCAGAGGAGCCTCCCACCCCAGAGGACATTTGGTAACCCCTGATGTCCACCAGCCCACCCAGCCCCTCTCTCAGGAGGGTTTAGCCCAGCCCTCACAGCTCAGGGCCATGGTCTCTGAGGTGGGATGTGCTCACACTCCTCACCAGCCCAGCTCCGTGTCTTCCACAGCCTCCCTGGAACTGCTGGAGGGCTCATCTTGCAGTCCTGGTGGAAGAGAAGCACCTGAGCAAGCCCTGAGACCCCTACGAGCCCAAAGAGCCTTGAGGGCACGATGCAGTTGTCTGACAGACTGGCCACCAGAAGCTGTGGGGTGGTCAAACGTGTTCCTGATTTCTCAGTCCTGCTCCCTGTTGGCACCTGTGTAGTTTCCAAGGAAACCTGGTGCCTCGGAGAGCCAGAGGGATGGGTTGTGTTTGACAAAGGAGTTCTGTGATGTTTCAGTTTTTCCTGACATTTTTACCTGCTTGGCCTTTGCCTCGTTGAACACTGAACGTTCCTGTCGTGCCCAGATGGGGCTTTCATGAGAAGGAGTGGGAAAATCCCAGTGATCCCACGTGCCCTTCCATCCCTGCCCCCTTCAGTGCAAACCAACACCACAAAACAAGGGGCTGCTTCTCGTTTCAACGAGGTTTCACCTTCAAAGGAGCACCCACCACCGAGAGTTCTCCATGTGGTGGGGACACACGAAGAGTTTCACCTCTGAAGCTCTGCCAGCTCTCCCTGCTCACAGCAGAGAGCAGCACGAGGATTTCTCAGGCAGCTTCAAAGCCTGGATTCTCTTCTGATTGGAGAACCCTCCAGGTCAGGATGTTTCTTGGAGGGGGTTCTGCTGGCTGGTTTGTCCTGCTGGTTCTGAACATGTTAATCTGATGACAGGACTGATGTCCTGCAGCCTCAGAGATGGCAGTGGAGATTCAGGCATGTCTTGACTGATGTTTCTCTTAAAAATGGTGGCTGGATCTGGTCCTGGAGCTTCACAGTTATACAAGGGGAAGCCATTTCTGCATGGAGAAGTCATTCCCAGCTTCCTGGGGGCTGAATGGACATATGTCCATGTGAAGACAGAGGAATTGCCCACAGTGGCACCAGGACAAACAATACCTGGAGTATCAGAGAATACTTTGGGTTGGAAGGGACCTTTAAAGGCCACCTGGTCAATCCAACCCTCTGCCATGGGCAGGGACATCTTTTCCTCCTCTCAAATTAACAAAACCAGGTCAGTGTCTTGACCCTCAAACTAACTCTCAGTCCTCTGAGCACTTCCTGGACACTGCTCCTCTTGGAGATTTCTCTGGGGCAAAGTGAGTGATGCCTCCTTTTCCAGGGACACCTCAATGTTCTTGGAGAGGTGCAGAGGGAACGTCCTTCCCATTGTACTCCCTGAGCTCCAGGAGGAGAGACATCCTTCCAACCTGCTTTCCGTCTCCCAGCACATTCCATGTCACTGTGGTTTCTGCATCAACCTTCCTGAGGTTCCTTCATCTCCTCTCCATGACTCAAGGGCTTGGATGGTTCATCCCACCTTGAAGGAGAGATCAAACCCCAGAATGTCCTCACAGCAGGTCAAGCACCATGATAAAGGGCTTGGTAAAAATCCCTGGAAGTTCTCAAGGCCAAGTTGGATGGAGCTTGGAGCAACCTGGTTGAGTGGAAGGTGTCCCTGCAGGGGGTGGAACAAGATGGTCTTTTTGATCCTTTCCAACCCAAACCATGCTATAATTCCATCATAAATAATACCAAGACGAGACCTTGAGACTCCAAAAGCCTCCTGGTGATGTCCCAACACCTTTGTGGTGTCAACCAGCAGCTGCTGGGAGGTTTTCCAGCCCACCCTCTTCTCCCCAGTCGCTGTGGGCTGCTGTAGCTCCACAGATGGGTGCTCCTGGAGCCAGGGAACCTTCCCCAGCTGCTCCAGAAGAAGCCTTCCCTGGCTCTGAAGGCTTTGCCTCGGTGTCAGGTGGTTTGTTCATCTCCTGGCGAGCAGAGCCAAACCCAGAGCCTCGAAATGCAGAGGGCTAAGGGGGCATTTGAGTGCAGAGCTGGAACTGCTCTCCAAATGCACATCTGCCCACTTAGCTGGGGGTGCAGCCCCATCTCCCAGGGCCTGCAGGGTGCCCTCTCCCACAGCACCACTTCCCTTGGATGAGCAGGAAAGCAAGGGAGAAACCAACCCCCAGCGCTGGAGTTCTCTGTTGCCTTCTCCTTTTGTCTGTCTTTCATTTCATGTGTCGAGTAAATGGTAGTTTACTGGAATCAAAGGATTCAAAGCTTCTGTTCTTGGTGATGAATGCAAGGAATAAGAGGCTTTTATATGCTGGGAAAGCTACAGAAAGCCTGAGATATGGGGACAGCTTTGCCATCCGTGTCTCCTAAATGAGTGCTTATGGTGAGATGGATGCAGTGATCTCTGCAAGAAAAATCAACATTTGCAGCAAGTGCAGGTGCTGGAGCTGGAGCTGGGGGAGGTGGAGGTGCTGCAGGAGCTCATCCCACTGTGGGAGGACCTGAAAGACCTTTCAGTGCACCTGAGACCAGCAAAGATCTGACCTCTAATTTTTATTGTTTACATCTGTTTAATTTAATGATGTCTTCAAATGTCAGTCCTACCCACACTGGCCCTTCCCCTGGTGCACTGAGATGTCCAGAGCTGCTGGAGTCAGTGCTGGTGGTGGGAGCTGCTTGCAGTGATGAAATCCCTGCAAACCTTCCTTTGCTGAGCACAGCTCCATCCTGAGCTCAGCTGCATCACTCACCCACTGTGGGGACACAGCAGATCGAGAAGTGATGAGCCGTTTGAGCTCAGAGCTCATCCTGCAACTAAACAGCAGAGGAGAAAGTTGGAAAAAGAGAATCAGAGGATCACAGGACACCTGCAGGGATGGGGCAGCCACCTGGGCTGCTCCACCACAGCACAAAGAGTCCTAAGACACAACCCCTGATATCAGGGATTCAGGGATTTGCTCTGTGTTGACCAAGCTGGGGCAGAGAAGGTGGTTTCATCACCTGGTTTGGTTGGTTTAGTCTAGAGTTGAAGAGTTGGGCTCTGTCATGGTGACACCAGGACAGTCCCTTTGTGTGAAACCACGTGGGCCAGCAGTGCCCAGGTCAGAGCTGGGTTCCTCCTGTAGCACTGGGGACCTGCAAACACCACTGGGAGGGAGGGCAGTTGGTGGCCCTCCAGTATTTCTCCTCCCCTCCAAAACCAACTTCGGCTCGTTTATTCTGAATTTAATTTTACAGCAGTAAAATGATTGGGTTTCTGAGCAGACAGACAAGAATTTCCCTGAACCCTCTCAGTGTATAAATGATTTCCTGGAGAAACAGAATGAGTCCATTTTAAACCCCAAAAAGAAGGAGGTGAGGAGTTAGTGCTGGCTCCTGTGCAGCCCCTGGTTGTGCTCCTGCACCGAGGGCTCTGGGCTTGTGTTGGACTCCCCGGCCCGTCCCGATTAGCCCCTCAAAGCACAAAGGCATTAACGCCTCGAGCCTCCTTCTGAATAACTGCAGAATTAAATGAGCAGAGATAATGTTGGCCTGACAGGTTGAGATTGGGCTGCTGATGAAGCTGAGGCTGAGCAGAGCCATTCCACCACCACATCCCGGCATCAATCTGGGAGAGCAGCTGGAAAAAGCCTAATAAATATGTTTTCTCCTCCCGCACGTCGCGAGTTATAAATATGGAGCTTCCGACTCTTTGCAATTGAGTCACTTATCCTGAAGTTATCTTGTTCGAAGCTGTAGTTATTTGGTTGTGGAGCTGCATCACAAATGTCACCCCGAGCTGGTTTTTATGATTATGTTCATTTCTGTGCTGAGGTTTCATTGCAGGCGCCGGGAACGTTTCGCTGGGTTGTTTTTCGTGGCCGGGATTCAAAGGGAGTTTTGACGTGGACAAACAGACTGTGTCGTAAATGAAATGGTCGAAACAGAAGGAGAGGGGGAAGCAAACCCAGGCTTTTGAAGGCAGTGGGGCTGTGCTCTGTTTTCTCAAGCCTGGAGCTGTTCTTTGCACTGGCAAAATGGCAGGGAAAGTGTTTGCTTGGAGTTCCAGCAAAGCAGGGGCCAAAGTGCTCCTCCAGCAGCAGAGACAAGGGCTGGGTGAAATCCTTGTCTGCAAGAAGCACTGGGAGTCATGGGATGCTTTGGGTTGGAAGGAACCACCAAGGCCACCTCATTGCACCCCCTGCCATGGACAGGGACACCTCCCACCAGCCCAGGGTGCTCCAACCTGGCCTGGGACACTTCCAGGGATGGGGCAGCCACAGCTTCTCTGACCAACCTGTGCCAGGGCCTGACCACCCTCAGTGTAAAAAACTTCTCCTTTAACCCTAAATTGACCATCTTTGAGTTTCACACCATGGCAAGGGTATTGGCAGCACCACTGGAAGCAAATCCTCTTCCCTTGCTCAGGACTGGAGTGGAAGGGTTGGGGACAGGACAGCACTGAACGGGCTGGAGAAGAAATCAGGGCCTGGGTTTATAAACCTTCCTGGGATTCTCCAAAGGAGGAAAATTGGGACAGAGAGAAGAAATAGTGGCTGTGACAGAGGGTGGCTGCTCTACTAAATACCTGTGAGTATTTAAATATCTGTGGAGAGCTTCCCTTTTTCCACCACGTGGGCTGGGGGATCCCCAAGGCTGTGCAAACCCAGCATTGCCTTTTGCACCCCTTACAACAGATAAACAGAGAAGGACCCTGGAAAAAGTCCTGCCAAGATCACTGGAGAAAAGAGGCCATTTTTACTCCTAAAAATACAAAGAGAAAAAAAACTTAGTCGGATTTGAACACAAATTTTCCTTTCTGGGAGGAACCAGCTGCTGACTGTGTCGTTGTGCTCAATAGCACCAGTGTTTTCCACGTCTCATATCATAAAGCCCTTGCTCCTCAAGGCATGTGATTACAGGAGAATTTCTTCTCTCATTAAAAGGGATAAAAAGAAAAAAAAGAAACCAAAGAGAAAACACAAAGCTCTCTTGTGTGGATGTAGGAAATAAAAAGCCTGAACGCTTCGTTCGAGTCGACATCTGAAGGTTTAGAGCCCCAAAGAACAGCAGAGTGTCCAATATTTATTGTCTCGACCAATTCCTGCTTTTCTGAAGTGCCATTTTTTGGCTTTTGTGCAATTCCCTCTGCTGTAACAGTGGCCCCACTTTATTGATTTGGGGTGATTAACCCCACGGAGCCTCTCCCATGTTTATCCCAGGGGAGTCAGGGCAAGGCAGGAGGTGCTTTGTTTCCCTGTAGCTTTGCTTTGGAAGACACAAGGTTTGAGCAGCAGTTCAGCCCCAGTAATTACAGCCAGATATACAGCCTTACAGCTCCAAGCTGCACTGCAACAGCTCCATAAAGTCAGCCAGGTGTAGAGATACATCAAACCATCTCTCACGTTGCAAATGAATACTTTTTTTAAGGGCTATAACTTTCTGGGAGTTCATGAATTTCCTGGATTCATGGCCTTTTACTAGACAGAGGAAGGAGCAAGAGGAGCTGCTGGGCAGCAAGAAAAAGGAGGCAGAGTGGCAAAGGGAGCTGAGGCAGAAGGAAAAAGTAAATCCTTGGAGATGAGATTTCCAAAAGCTGCTTGGAGATAAAAGCTGGGCTAAGTGTATGACATACTCAATAAATATCCCTTCTCTTTAGCACCCCTTCTCTTTCCCAGCCCTGCCCAGGGATTTGGGGAATCAGATCTGAAACAGGAGGCCTTGAGTGGCCAAAAGCCCCTAATCCTGCTCCCTTCCAGTCCTTGGGCAGGGTGGGAGTGATGGTGGAGCTTCTCCCAGGGACGAGAGGAAACCACCTCAGGTTGTGCCAGGGAAGGTTTAGACTGAATATTAGGGAGAATTTATCCATGCAAAAGGGTTGTCCAGCCCTGGCACAGCTGCCCAGGGCAGTGGTGGGGTCCCCATCCCTGGAGGGGTTTATCAGGTGGCATGGTCAGTGATGGGCTTGGCAGTGCTGGGGTAATGGTTGGACTCCATGATCTCTGAGGGCTTTTCCAATCCAAGCAATTCCACAATTCTATGATTTTTGCCTTTTTTTAAGTGGAAGGGCACAATTATGGTGGTGTTTGTGCTGTAACAGGGCACCCACCCAGCCTTCCAGCAGGCACATCATGGACCAAGCTCCCAAATGCCTCGCTGAGCTTTTCCTACCCAGCAAGGAAGGTGCTTTTACTCCTTTTCCAAAATCTCCTCAAATTCCCCTCCACCCCCTTGCTCAGAATAGCAAATCCATCCTTCTCAGACAGTTAAATCAAGATGAAGGGGGCTTGAGAGGTAATTAATTTTAATAATCATATGCTTTTTTCTTTCTGAGTTGCAGACATTGGCTGGTTGTTCTCCTACAGAGTTGGGGACCAATTTCCCCCCAGTCTCAGCGAGAAGCACAGACTGTCCTACGTGTGAGGAGCAGAGTTCTGCTCTCTTTACAGGCACACACTGAATGTCCCCTGCTTTCTGAAGCCAGGACTTGATGACAACTCCTGCCTGGGAACCCTCCTGGGTGCTCCAGGGAGCCAGCAAGGATTTTCATCTGCTGCTGAGAAGTTGGGGGGTTTTATTGCTAAATTCTAATTTGCTTAACCGAGAAGAAAATCTTTCACCTTTTTCCAGGGGCATCATTTGCTCCCTGGGGTTTTGGAGTGGGTTTTTTTTAAAAAAAAACATCATCTGGGCAATTTGCTTCTGTGAATTGGCAAAGGAAGGAGAGAGAAAGAGCCCCACGGAGGTGGAAAACTAAAATAAACAGGTGTGAGCAGGTAAAGTGTGTTGGTGTGGGGACTGAACTTGGATCTGTGCATTTAACTGACCATGACAAGAGGCATCTCCCTTTCCTCCCCCAGCTTTCTCTAAATGTGCCCCTGCAAGAACACTGCCTTTCATGGGAGGGCGTGTAACGAGAGGGCCTCATCCTGCTTTAATCAGTTTTGGATGTGGAAGAGACGACCAGGATCTGAGCAAGGCAGTGTTTCCCTTGCATGTGAATGATGTGATACTGTAGCTTCATTAACATGCTTCACAGTCTTATCTTTATTCATACTGGCAAATTAAATTAGCACTGTCTTTCAAATCTCTGCCTGTTTCCCCCCATCCCCAGGCAACCACCAGCAGCACAAAATAAATGACAGTGACGGCAGTGGATTGCTGGGCTCTTGATGCCAGTGCCTGGGTTTGCAGCAGCCATTCCTCCAAGAAATCATCTTTGTTGCTGTTCCAAGGGCTGAGCTGCCTCCCAGAGCCCTCCCTGCCATTCCAGAGCCTGGGCCAGCACACAGGGCACCCAGTGCCAGGCTGGAGCCCTGGGGGTCCTTTCCTCCTTGGTCTCCCCAAGCACAGACTGGATTTTCATATTTAAGCAGATGCCTCCTTCCTCCCTGTGTGGCCTTTTCCCTCTGTCAGCTCCTGGCTTGGCTTGGCTTGGCTTGGCTTGGCTTGGCTTGGATTGGATTAGATTGGATTAGAAAAGCTCCCAACATGGTCGTGGTCAGGATGGGAAGTCAGAGCAGAGTTTGGCTGCACCAGAGGGTTTTTCTGGACGGAAATTTCTTCAGCTGAGACTGAAGCACATGAGAGAAAATGTTCCTAGGGAGGTGTAAGGAGCCTATTACTGCTACAACCCTGGCTTTGGGGGGGATGTTTAGGGGAAATGTCTCTGTGGAAGGGCATAAATGGTGAGATGAGGTGGCAAAGCCTCCCCACTTCCACGTGTGCCCTGCAGCTGCCTCGGCCCGGGCTGGATTTGTCAACGCTGCACTCAGGCGTAAATGGAGCCTCATAACCTTGCAAGTGCAAAGCAGTTGGAGCAAGTGATTTTACATTAAACACTAAATATTGCAGCTATTAAAGAGCATTCATCATCCACACAAGGTGCCTGAGCAGAAATGAGCTGTAGCATCTCCTGCAACGTTGGCTGGAGGCACATTAAGCATCATCACTGGGCTGGCTGTCACCCCCAGCTCCCAGGGCAGAGCTGGCCCTCAGGTGAGGGAGGGCTTTGGAGGGGTCACCTCCAGCTCAGCTCGGAGCCACAGGCCCTGGGAGCTCAAATCTGCCTCTTTGGGCTCGCTCTGGGGTTGTGGGGCCCCAAAATCCAGGATGCTGGGACGTTGTTGCCCCAAAATCCAGAAGAATGGGATGTTGTTGCCCCAAAATCCGGGATGCTGGGACGTTGTTGACCCCAAATCCAGGATGCTGGGATGTTGTTGCCCCAAAATCCAGGAGGATGGGACGTTGTTGCCCCAGAATCCAGGATGCTGGGACGTTGTTGCCCCAAAATCCAGGATGCTGGGACATTGCTGCCCCAAAATCCAGGAGGATGGGACATTTTTCCCCCAAAATCCAGGATGCTGAGACCTTGTTGCCCCAAAATCCAGGATGCTGGGATGTTGTTGCCCCAAATCCAGGATGCTGGGACGTTGTTGCCCGCGGGCAAGGCTGTGAAATAAGTTGTGATGGAGATTTCCTCCCCAAAACCTCAGTGTGATTAAATTGGGGAGACTTTATTTCCTTTTTCCCGAGCAATTCCTCTGCGCTGCACTTAGTTATCACCCCCTGCAGACACGACCCAGCCCAACAAAGTTTTTATTTCCTTCTGCCTTCCCATCCCCAGCCCAGCCAAGCCCAGCTTTGCATCATGCTGGGCAGACTCAGTCCAAGATTGTGCTTCAGATAAAAGTGTGGATGATTATGATTAATACGAGAGCTTTATTTGTCTGACAGGTGGAGTGATAAAGAGATACTGTTGCTAAGCCTCCCTTCCTTCCTGCTATGATAAACAATACAGACAAGCCTTCAAATCTGCTGTTTCTTGGAGATCTCCAAAGGGAGAGGTCAGGGCAGTCCATGCCGTGCCCTTTGATTGGACCTGGATAAAGGATTTCGGGGCTGGAAGTGAAGGGTGGTGATTTCATCAAGCCCTGACATGTCCTTAGTTTGCAGGAGGGAAAACAAACAAAACCTCCCAGTTCGGAGTGTGGAGTCCAAATAGCTGAATGTTCATAAAAGGGCACAGAGTCTGCAGATCCAACAGAAAAAGGAGCTTTAAATGTCATCAGAAACTGCTACAAGCTTTGGTGACAGGGGTTTTTTTATTCCCTTTTTATCATTCAGCCCCAAACCCCCTCTCTGCTTCACATTCCCAACCCAGCCCACACATCCCCACATTTCTGGGCTGGACCAGTCCCCTCCTCGAATGCTCTGCCCCATCCTTGGCCCCCTCCCAAACTGCAGGAACCCCTTGGGGGCTTTGCTGTGTCTTTGCCTCCTGCCTAGCTGGGGACAAGGGGTTGGGAAGGTGTTTGTGCTGGAGGAATTGGTGGAAGGGAATCTCACAGCAGCAGTTTGTTGTTAATGTGTAAAACTCAGACCCCAGAGAAGATTAAAAATGCTGATTATAACTTGTCTATCTCATTAAAGCAGCTCGTTTAATACAGGCTCTGCTTGTGAAAGTGTCTGGGAACCTCCCATTTCCTAATGAATTTCCCTTCTTAGTAGGGGAGGAAACGCTGAGACCTCTCCAGCTCCCTGAGAGGAGGGTGGAGGTGGGAGGAGGTGGAGATCTTCTCGCAGAAAACAAGTGCCAGGACAAGAGGAAAGGGGCACAGGTTGTGACAGGGGAGGTTCAGGATGGATGTAAGAAAAAATTGCTTCCTTGGAAATATTGTCCAGCCCTGGCACAGCTGCCCAGGGCACTGGTGGAGTGCCCACCCCTGCAGGGATTTAAAATCCATGTGGATGTGGCACTTGGGGACATGGGTTAGTGGTGGCCTTGGCAGTGCTGGGGATGGTGGGACTGGATGAGCTCAGAGGGCTTTTCCAACGTGAATGATTCCATGATCCATTGCATGGATCAGGAACTTCTGGAGGCAGACAGCAGGACCTCTGTGGGTGGGGAGAGGTGGATGAGGGGGAGCTGAAGAGCTTGGGGACCTACAGCAAGACTGATGTGCCAACCCAGGCCCCGTTCCCTGCTCAGACGGTGCCTCACCCTCTGTTGTCAGTGGAGTCATCACCCCTTGGTGATGAAGAGCAGGTCCTGTAATCCCTCATGAAGGGTGTTTTTCCCGAGGTTGGTGGCCTCAGGATGAGCTCAGCTTGTACCTATTGCCTGTTCCTGCCCATCAGGCTCCTGAGAACCCGAGACTCAGCTGGACTCGATGATCTCAGAGGTCTCTTCCAGCCTTAATGATTCTTTGCTTGGGTCTGATGTACAAACTGAGATTGGGGTAAATTGGTGCCAGATGAAAATGCCTCATGCTCAGGTAAAGCCTTTGCTTCTGATGTTGGGATTCTCCAGCCTGAAGGGTCCAGAAAGACCTTGGAGCCCCTTCCAGTGCCTAAAGGGGTACAAGAGAGCAGAGAGGGATTTTGAGCAAGGACCTGGAATGGCAGGACACAGGGAATGGCTTCCCACTGCCAGAGGGCAGAGTTAGATGGGATATTGGGAAGGAATTGTTCCCTGGGAGGGTGGGCAGGCCCTGGCACAGGTTGGGCAGAGAAGCTGTGGCTGCCCCTGGATCCCTGGAAGTGTCCAAGGCCAGGTTGGAGCACCCTGGGCTGGTGGAAGGTGTCCTGGTTGGGTGATGGGGAGAGGGGACAGTTTAACCTCCCAGTGCAGACCCTTCTGCCACCGGGTCTGGGCTCAGCTTAGTTGCCCTGTGCTCTTTGAACAGCTGAATCTCTCCCTGAACCAGGCTTGAGGGGAAGATTAAGTGTTCCAAAGCACTATTTACATTTCAAAAACTAACCAGGGCCTGGTGTGAGATCAAAGGGAAAATGGGCTTTAGGTGTATTGATCAGACACCCACAATGCTGCATCTCTGTTTCTTGTAAAGGATCAAACAAGAGTTGGGAAATAAAAGAACTCTCAGCATTGTTATTTTTTTTTCTAGGCAAGAAGTTTGCTATCCCAGGGGTTGAGATGTTTCCTCCAAGAGAAGCCACTCTTTTGTGCCATGAGTGACCCCATCTCACACGTGGCTCTGCTCCCTCCCCATTCCCAGTTGGAATGCTGGTCAGTGCCAGAGCTGGCCAATGTTCCTGTGCCTGGGTGGGTCCTGCTGGTCAGAGCTCACACCTTCCAGCTGATCTTCTGAGCTCAGTCCTGTCCCTGGCCCTCCTCACACCGGGGCCACAGAGCCCCCTGCACCAAAACCTGAGACTGGGAGGGTCACCTGGAGCTGCAACAAACAGGGAATTCTTTGCTAATCCAAGGGAATTTCGTTCTGGAAAGGGATGTAAATCATTGGAAGGGGCTGCCCAGGGAGGTTTGGAGTGTCCAGCCCTGGAGGTGTCCAAGGCCAGGTTGGACAGGACTTGGAACAACCTGGGCTGGTGGAAGGTGTCCCTGCCCATGGCAGAGGGTGGTCCTGGGTTATCCTTCCATCTCAAACCATTCCATGACTGTGACATCAGGAATCCACCCCCCTGCATATCCATCCCCACCAGCTCAGCAAAGCCCCTCCACTCGCCCCTGCTGTGGATAATTCCACCTGTGGGTTGCTATTTCTCATAGACAAACTAAAAGCATCAGCTCTGAGCCTCAAATGGGATCTGCAGCCTTGGCCCCACCTTCCTTTGGCACTGGGAGCCTTCCCTGTGCTCACGCCCATCCACATGTGCCTGGCAGCGAGGGGAATCTGCAGGGAAAAAAATAGGACAAAGCCTTCAAGTGCTGTTTCCGTGGATTTTGGCCAAGCAAGAAGCTGTTTCACTTAACCAGCGTGACTGTTCTCCTCCCAAAGCAAACTTGAAAAGCCTTTTTTTCCCTTTGTGCCAAGCTCCTGGCAGCTCTGAGGAAATTCCTGGGGGCAGCGGCGTGTGGCACGAACAAAGCGGCGTGGGGGGTTCCTCGTGGAGGGGATTTGGGTGTGGAAGTGTCTTCTCAGAGCCCCTCGTGGGGAGGAGGAGAGGGGGTAAAACCCTGCAGGATGGCTGAGGGTGAAAGGACACTGCTTCTCCTGGCTTTGCATGAGCAGGAGGGCAGTGTGAGGAGACATCTTTTTGGGGTAAAGATGTGACTGCAGCTGCGGGGACACTGCTGTGACTCGGGCTGGGTGGCAGATGGTGCCAGTGGTGCAGTGAGGAGGATTTGATATGATTTCAGAACCGCAGCCAACGTTGTTCCATCCAAATGATGCTCCAGCAGAGGAAAAGCCCTGAGCAGTTCCCAGTGCCAGAACAGACTCACAGGAGCTGCTGAGCTGGGAGGATCATCCAGCCCAACCCTCAGCCCTGCCCAGGACCAGCCCCAAGAGTCACCCCCTGTGCCCCAGAGCATCATCCAAACCCTCCTGCAGCTCTGGCAGCCTTGGGGCCGTGCCCACTGCCCTGGGGAGCCTGGGCAGTGCCCACCACCCTCTGGGGGAAGAAGAACCTTTGGCTGAGATGCCCCCTGAGCCTGCCCTGACACAGCTCCAGCCATTCCCTGGGTGCAGGAGGGTTTGGATGATGCTCTGGGGCACAGGGAGTGACTCTTGGGGCTGGTCCTGGGCAGGGCTGAGGGTTGGGCTGGCTGATCCTTGGGGGTCCCTCCCAGCTCAGGATATTTTGTGATTCTGACCTCAACAAACGTGCCATCGACATCCCTGACCTGTCTGTACCTCGTGGCCCCAACTGCATGAGAAGCCACTTTGCACAGGGACTTTCCCCCCACTGGGGATGGTTTCGTGGTAGATCTCTGGGTTGTTTTCCACACCAGCTCCTGCCCTGTGGAAATCCATGTGATGGGATTTAAATGAGCCTCCATCACTGCCCAGCACCGGGAGGGTTGTGTTAACCTGCCAAAAAGCCGAGGTAAGATGAAGGCCATGAGTCACTCAGGACACCCCCAGCCACCCTCTGCCCCTCCCCACGTCCCCTGCCAGGGTGACACATGGCCACAGGCATGCCAGCATTCAAACACCTACACAAGCCTCTGTATCCAGCTGTGTATTTGCTTATTCCCTCCCCAGAAGAGCTGGAGAGAGGGGAAGATGAGGATAAACTCCTCCAGGGGCTGACTAAAACCCTGTTGTGTTGTTTGTTCTGCTGCCACACAAGGTGGATGGGAAAGCATCTCCTCTGGAGCTGCTGCTGCACACACAGACCTTTGTCAGAATGATCGTGTTCAGAGGAGTCAACATGCTCTGAAACAGCCAAAAGAGCCCCTTGGAAAGGGACTCAGATGTAAAGTAAAGTCCTTTTTTATTTGAGAAAAGCTCTTGTAGAATGCACTCACGGCGCTGAGAGGCGCAAACCTAACAGGCAGATTTGACAAGGCTGATGCAGAGTTTAAGAGCTCCAGGAGATCAGATACCAAACACCCAGGTGCTGCCTGGCTCAGATCTGTCTTGGTTTAAAGCCTCGTGTGGGGAGGAAACTTCACTGAAAGTTGTGCTTGAGTCTGTGAAGGCTGGATGGGTTTGATCAATTATTCAACTGCAGCCCGAAATCTGTTAATCTGTGAGAAAACAAAGTGCCTGGAAATGGAAGGCAGAGGGTTGGGGGGCAGGGCAGGGGGGGCAAGCCCAGCAGCAGAGCAGGGGGAGTGCTGGGAGAAGGTTTAATTGGGAATTAGTCATGGAATCCCAGGAGATGCTGAGCTGGGAGGGAACCCCAAGGACCATCCAGCCCAACCCTCAGCCCTGCCCAGGACCAGCCCCAAGAGTCACCCCCTGTGCCCCAGAGCATCATCCAAACCCTCCTGCAGCTCTGGCAGCCTTGGGGCCGTGCCCACTGCCCTGGGGAGCCTGGGCAGTGCCCACCACCCTCTGGGGGAAGAAGAACCTTTGGCTGAGATCTCACCTGAGCCTGCCCTGGCAGTTTCACAGCATTAATAATAACCAAATAAGAACTTCTGTAACCAAGATCTGATGTGATCAAGAGAATGACCAGTAAGACACGTGTGTGTCTCTGTATTTAAGAACTCTGGATGTGCCCACTTTGGGGGTGTTATTCCTGCCATGCAATCCTGCCACACTTGAGCAGCCTGGGGGTTTCAGACAGGGTTTGCACTGGAAGGATGAAGGAAAATCCCCCTGGGTGCCCAACGTGGCCCCTGCAGCAGCCCAGCCATCTCCACCACCCTCCTCCTGCTGCAGCACCTCTGAAAAAGAGAACCCGGCATGAAAACTCCCTTTATTCCCCATTTAATCCCGGTGCTGCCTGGGGAAAGACAAAAAGTGTGAGCCATTGTAGGGAGGCTCGTTGTCCTTTACACCTTGTCACAGGCACAAAGTGACCACGTGGTGCTGAAGGACAGGGATTGTTCCCCGGCTGCTGCTCTGGAAAGCAGAACAAACATCCCAGTTTTCATCTCTCTTACCTCCTACCGACCTGTCTTGCTTTTCCCCACCTACAGACACGAGTTAAGCACTAGAAAGCAGCTTAGATCAGTGGTGACTTCTTGCTGCTCTTTAATTCATGCAAATGTTCTTTTTAACTAGCTTGGAGTCTCAAACAACCCTCTGGGGAACCTTTTGTGTTTATGATTATTGAAACAAAAGTCTATTTCCTTTAAGCACAAAACAATTGGGGGATGCAGGGAAAGAACCTGTTTTCTTTTCCTGCAAATACAGTAAATTTAAAGGTCAGGTGCGAGCTGACATAGCAATGGGCAAATCAACACCTGGAAGAAATCCCCAGAATAGCAATGGAAATTGGGGCTTTGCAGCTGCCCAGAATCACAGGATTTTTTTTGTCTGTTTGTGAAGGAGGGTCTCAGGTTGGGCTCAGATCTGTTTGGGTACATGCAGAGATGTGTGAAATGATGGTTCACCCCTGGCACAGCTGCCCAGGGCAGTGGTGGAGTCACAGTTCATAAAACACGAGGATGTGGCACTTGGTGCTGTGGTTTAATGGGCAGGGGGGGTTTGGTCACAGGTTGGAACGGAGGATCTTGGAAGTATTTCCCAACCTTAACTGGATTCTGTGATCCTGGGATCTTCATATCAGAGCTGTGGCTCCAGATCCACCCCCTCCTGATCCAATTCCAGCTGCTCCTCTGTCATTTGTCCTCAGAGTGGTGACAGAGCACGTCGAGTGCTGGCTCAGTCCTGACTGGTTTTCTCAGTGCTGGAATGATGGATGTGGGCTCTGACCCTCCACCTCCCAGGGCTGAGGGGCTTTTTGGGGCCACCACAACAGCCACTTATCCTTCCTTGGGCAGGCCTGACCCTGCTCTGTGCCCCACGACCCAGCTCCAGCTCCTGCCAGAGTGCCAACACCCCCTCCCAGCTGCAGCTGGAGACGTTTCATCACCCAAGGGCCACATAAAAACACCATGAAAGGGTCGTTCACCCCGGGGAAATGGATTGGAATCCTCGAAACCAAAGGTCTTGCAAGACACAAAGCCAACCTTCCGCCTCTTGTGCAGTGGAGTCAATGTGTTTGCTTCATCCATGCCTTTGGGTGGTGCTGAGGGTTTGGGGTGGCTCTCAGTGGGCACTGCAGGAGGTTCCTGCCCCCTGAGCTGCCTCAGGTGCCCAGGCTGACTGTGCTTCCAGCTGGCCCTTTGGTTTGGAGCTTGAACTCCATTAAGGGCAGTTTGGATCAGCTCTCCTGGCTCAGGCTCTTCTCCATCTCACAGTGCCCAATGCAGCTGCCAGGGCCAGAGCAGGAGGGCCCAGGAAGCACATCCTGCTGATTGCCCTGAACACCCCACAGGGGCTCTTGGGTTTCCTAATCCAGGGGAATTTCATGCTTAGGATCTCCTCAGGGCTGTCTTCTCCCAGCAGCTTCTCTGGGGGTGAAGTCACACGAAGCCCTTCCAGCAGCTCGTGGCAGAGCTCCACATCACTGCCACCCCACGTGTGAACAGCTTGTGGCCAAGGCTGCTGCCTGCTAATTTCAATTAACAGCCCAGAGCTGCCTGTGGGCAGCAAACACCCTTTTCTCCTCTCCATCCAGCCTCTGGTGTTTTCACACACAGCTTTGGGGTCCACCTGCCCCGTTGTGTCCTCTCTAACCCTCAGCCAGCACCCAAAGGAACTGCATGGAGCCAATGCCCTGAGCTTCCCAAAACAGCCCCTGGCAGGGGTGAGACTCTGCTTTTGCACCAGATGAACTGGTTCAGCATCTCAGCATTGCAGAGCCAAAGACAGAGGCTCTTTGCTCACGGACCATCTGTGTAATAGATCATTCTGACACCAGTTCACTTGTTCTTTGTGTAATAAGTTATAATCTACCCATTCAGACAGACATGTAAAAAAGAAAACTAACATGGCCTCTAAAATCAATGAGCCAGTAAATAGAGGGCTATAAATAATCAAGAGAAGGGATTTAATTAGCAACAAAACCCACTTGCAGAGCCCTGGATGTGCATGGCAGCCCCTCGGCCGAAAGCGCCTCACGTGCTCTGCTCGCTCCGTGGGCTCTTCTCGTGCCCAGAAAAACAGAAGGACTGAGAGGCTTTTGGGGAGCTTTTCCCTCCCAGAGTGTAGTGTCTGTCCTGTGGCAGCAGTGCTGGTGCAGCATCAGACCCCGAGAGCAGCATCAGACCCCAAGAGCCCAAGGTCAGTGAGAGAGCAAAGCTCACCTGGACTCCTCATTTATAAAATCACAGACCTGGTCGGTTGGAAAAGCCCTCCAAGACCTCTGAGTCCCACGTTTAACCCAGCACTGCCAAGGCCACCACTACCCCCTGTCCCTACATCTACATGGTTTTTAAATCCCTCCAAGGATGTGACTCCAGCACTGCCCTGGGCAGCTATGCCAGGGCTGGACAAATATTCCCCCATATCCAACCTGAACCTGCCCTGGTGCAATTTGAGGTTTCCTCTCTTCCTGTCCCTGTCCCCTGGGAGAAGAGCCCAACCCATCCCAGCTCCCCCCTCCTGTCAGGGGGTTGCAGAGCCAGAAGGTCCCCCCTGAGCCTCCTTTTCTCGAGGCTGAGCCCCCCCAGCTCCCTCAGCCCCTCCTGCTGCTCCAGCCCTGTGTACCTGGAATGCAGGAGAGGGGCTGGATTTCGGAATGTGGTTACTTAAGGAAAACTGTCATTGCTTATTGATAACACAGCAGGTGAGGGTAGATCAGCAGATTGATAACACAGCAGGTGAGGGTAGATCAACAAAGGGCCCAAAAGGAGATTAAATTGTACTCAGAGTGTGTGGCTGGAATTTCAGGACAGGTTTGAGATCCCTGGTGCGTCCTGGCAGCCTGGCCTGCAGCTCAGGCAGAGCCAACAGCTGAAAAGAGCTCAGTTTATAAAGGAAGCTTTCCCCAAAGCCCTGTCTTTGTGTTATTTTACCCCCTTTGCTTCCTTAGCTGCAGTTCAGCTCTCCCCTCACCACTCCCTGTTTGTGAATTCACCCAGGGTTTCCAGCTCAAAAGGTGCCATTGGGCAGCATCAACCCAAACCTCCTGAATTTCTGGGAATTACTGCACTAATCTGAGCCATCCTCTCTGATGTGTCTGTACAGTCATTTCCTTATTGAAAGAATGATTCCTTTAGGTCAGAGCAGATTGTAAAGATCCCTCTCCTGTGTTTTACTGCCTTTCTCCAGGACCCAGCCATATGCCTCTTTAGTAGCCACGTGCTATTTGGTTTTATTAATGTTGCATCTGCTGGTGATTTGAGCAAGGGCCAAAGGTTCAGAATTGAAACTCAAGGACCCTCTACTACTAAAAGATTTTATTAGCCATAAATCTATTATAAAGTGCCTGTGTTGACAATAGGGAATAATACAATCAAAGCTCTCTCCCCAGCAGTGACAGCCCTCCTCTGCTGCAAGCTCTACATGAATTAATCTGTCTTGTTAACCGTCCCAGAGTAAGTGCCTTTCAGGAGGTGAAAAGACTTGGCCAAAACACAAAGAAACAGCTGTGCTTTTACAAACACACCCTGTTTTCCAGAGGGGCACCTGCAGGAAGAGATGATGCTCCATCCCAGCCCGAATCTCCCAGGCCATGTACTTTGTGTCACTGTTTCAGGTGTTAAGTGAACGACAAAATGTTCCAGCAGAGAAATTGTGGCTTGTTTGGGCTGATTAAAAGAGAATAAACAGGGAAAATGAGATACAATCCGTGTCTGTGGAGTCCCGCCCTCAAGGGGAAGGGAGCACTCAAATTCAGAGATGCTCGTGGTCAAAAGGAATGGGACACAAAGGTTTATAAAGTTTTTAAACTTTATAAAGTTTTATTATAATTTATATAAGTAGAAATTATACACTTGGCATGGAAATTGGTGTAAATTAATTCCTGATCTCCCAGTGTAAGCACACAGTGGGGAGGTTTGAACAAAGGGGAAGGGAAGGAGGGAAGGGAAGGGAAGGGAAGGGAAGGGAAGGGAAGGGAAGGGAAGGGAAGGGAAGGGGATAAAGCCCAGTATTAGCAGCTCCTCAAGCCCCACAAGGCCAGGCTCTCATTGCTCAGCAGCAGAGCCTGGGCAGGTCTGTGGGTGTGATGAGCTGCCCCAGGACTCTCTGCCCACAGGACCACTTTGCAGGCAACAACAACTGGGATTTCCAACCTTTCTGGTCTTTTTTTTCCTATCTGTGCTTCCAGAACAGCTCTGGAAACCATATCCAGGCTGAAAGCAAATGAGGTGAGCAGCTCCTGCTGGCAGCCCAGCTGGGCACGGCCATGGATTGTCTGGAAGCAGCAAGTTCTGATCCTTCCTCCTTCCACCTTCCGTGCCCTGACTGTGCTCCAGAGTGAAATATTTCATTGGCCAGTAGTAAAAGCTGACATTATTGTCCTGCCTCCATCTGGCCATTTGCTCCCTGAAAATGATGTGTGAGAGGGAAAACAACACCGTGAGCCCAGGGCAAAGGAGGGGTGGAAAGCACAGAGGCACCTCCAGGACGATTTGGGCAAAGGCAGAAGTCCTGGCCCTCTGCCTGCACCTCTCTGGGGGAATGCACAATTAAATTGAAAAGTTGGCCATGTGACTGGCCATCACTGAGCCTGCAAAACCCAAGAGTTCTGTGTTTCTGGCATGAAACGGAGATTCTGGTCTTGAAATGTCACAAGCAATGTCCCAAGCTCTCGTTTCTTTCTGCCTGCTAACCCTGCCAGCATCTCCCTGGCTGCTCAGCCCTTTCTCTTCACTCTGGAAGCCAAAATTGCAATAAAACCCCATAGTTTGGGTTTTGCTTCCTCTATGCCTCATTGGTATTAAATTTTAGAGGGGCCATTTCACACATAACATTTGGGTTTCTTTTGTACTGGAAAAAAAACCCCCGAGAAATGACTTGATGCCACTTCCATTTCTGAACCTCGTGGTGACAGCAGCTTGTCACTGCTGTGACTGCAGGGACAATGGGAGCCAGGGAGGGGCTGGGAGATGTGCCAGTCAAGGGGGAAAGCATCAGCCTGGGCTTTTGTAAGGTCTGACTGGGCTCCTGGAGCTTCCTGGGCTCTGGGGTTTCAAGTCAGACAATCTGGTTTTGTTTGCTCAGAGCCCTTTTGCTCCCCTTCAAACTGGAGTGGCTTATGACATTTGCCTTTTGCTTCTGGGGACACGGAGTGGCAACTCAAAGCCCAGAGGTGGCAGTGAAGGTGGGAAGGAGGACATTCCAGAGCTCCAGAGCTGTGTCTTTGGTCTCTGGGGGGCTGGGGAAGGGCAAGGGGGCGAGAGGAGAAGTGAGTGGGGTGGGATGTGTGTGTGGTATTACAAGGGATGGAGGGACAGGAACGGGGGGAGTGGGTGTAGGTTGGATATTGGGAAGGAATTGGTGGCTGGGAGGGTGGGCAGGCCCTGGCACAGGTTGGGCAGAGGAGCTGTGGCTGCCCCTGGATCCCTGGAAGTGTCCAAGGCCAGGTTGGAGCACCCTGGGCTGGTGGAAGGTGTCCCTGCCCATGACAGGGGGTGGGACTGGATGGGCTTTAGAGTCCCTTCCAATCCAAACCATTCTGTGATTCCACACTCTGTGCTGAATGCAGAGCTCATGGATGTTAAGATGAGCTTTATATTTCAATTATTCTTAAGATGAGCCTTGTATTTCAATTATTCTATACCTTTCAGCCTCCCACAAGCTCATGCTTTAAGTACCCTTTTGAGAAGGCCTGGGTGAAACAAGTCCTTTGTATTTGAGAGTCACTTACTGCTGGGTTTCTCATGCCAGTGCAATGGCTGGAAAATAAATGGGTTTTCTTTTCCATTTGCAGAAACTTTCAAGCACTTTTCGCAATCTTAAATGGAAGAATAGTTTTCAGACTCACAATGCCTTCCCTTTCTAAACCCTGCTTTTCCAGGATTCCTCTCGACACGCATCTCAAAGGATGCCTAAAAATAAAATATTGACTATTTTGTCGATATCCTAAAGCTGTTCAGGAACCAACAAACAATGCTGAGAAGTGAGATTGTTGCTGTTGTTGTGGGTGCCCAGCAATTCAGTGCACTCTCAGCAAGACGTGGAGCTCCTTGTGTGACTCCCAGGTGATGCTGTGACCAGGGCTAAGCACTTAAACTTCTTTAACAAAAGCTCCCTTCAGTCCCTGGCTAAGAGTGGGAGAGAAGGCCCAGAGAAGCTGTGGCTGCCCCAGCCCTGGAAGTGTCCATGGTCAGCTTGGATGGGGCTTGGAGCACCCTGGGCTGGTGGGAGGTGTCCCTGCCCATGGCTGGGGGTGGCACTGGATGGGCTTTAAGGTCCCTTCCCACCCAAAGCATTCCATGACTCTGTGACACAACCTGACATTCCTTCTCCCAGCCCAGTGGATGGATCCACACCCAGCACAAAGCCCTGGATGAGCCAGAAGCCCCCAGAGCAGCAGGGCAGGGACCCAGCTCGAGCCTGCGGGGTCTGACTTGCTGCCCAGCCCCATCCCAGCACTGGGACAGCTCAGCTTGGCTCAAATCCAACCTCTTGCCCAGGGTTCAACGTTCCAGCTCCTCTGAAAATCCCCCTCCTGCCACAGCCCATCCCTGGCAGGGTCTCTGGGGTCCTGTAGGGGCACTGAGTGGGTCCCTCTGCCTTGGGGCCAATTGTCCCTTCTCCTGTTGAGCTGGCACAGCACAGGGGGGTCTCAGTGCCCACCCTGCCTGGGAACAGCAGTCACCTCTAGCTCAGAGCACAGGGAGGAGGAAATCCCTGATCTCTGAGTGCTGCCTTATCTCAGCCCTCCATGGGTGAAATTCCTCCCTTATCTGAGAGGCCTCTGAAAGAGCCACTCACTGCTTGTTTCACACCGAACTTTGTGGCAGGATTTGCTTTATTTTTATTTTTTCAGCTGGCCTAGAGAAAACACACTGCAGGCCAGGAGCAGGAGATAAGCAGCAGAAAGCCCTTGCACCTGCCAGTCCCTGAGGTTTGGGTTTCAGCTGAGTGACCCAAAGCCAAGGTGAGGGGAGATCTGAACTGAGGGCAATACTGCCCCATTAGTGACACCCATACACAACCCCCAGCTGGGTGGCAACAGGAGAAGGGAGTTTCTCCAGCTAAGAGGGATATTTTCCTCTTCAGAGTAGGATACCCAAACACAGGTACCTTTGCAGGGGTGCTCAGGGGGTGTTTGGTGGGGCACAGAGACCCCTCTGATGATAAAATGCCATTTTGTGCACTCTCAGTGCCCCACTCAGATCTGGGTTAGATTAACACCTAGGTCTAACCAAGTGTAGATGCCACAGGACTGAGAGCAGGACAAAGTGCAACCCCAAAGCGGGTGGCACTTGCTCTGCCCACCCCAGGGGAGGGCTTGGGGTGTCTGCAGATCCCCTCAGCTGGCATGTTGGCATCATCAATACTTGCTCCTGCCTTGGTGAAACAGGGAAAATACATTTCTGGTAAGATTAGGACCAAGTTTCTGTAGCCAAGCCATGGCCTGCTCTGCTGTGGGGTGGGCTGGCTTCTTGCAGCTCATGGTCCCCTGTCCTCCAGCATCACCCCAAAGGCCACCAGGGGTGCCCAGAACTGCCTGGGGTGTGTGCAATGATTCCTGCTTCCTGGAAGTCTGTATGGGTGAGAAAGGACTTCAAAGATCATCTCATCCCACCCCCTGCCCTGGGCAGGGACACCTTCCATGGGACCACATTGATCAGATCCTGCCTAGCAGACCCTCCTTCCTAGCAAAGGTCCAAGGGAATATTCCCAGCCCCAAGTCCACCCAAGGGAAGGTGGAGGCTTGCTGGAATTCCTGCCCAAAGCCCCCTCCCCAGCCCTGACGTGCTCTGCAAAGAGCCCAATGTCCACCCAGCCCTGCCTGTGCTGCCACCACGGAGGTTCCTGATGTTCCTGGAGGTTCTGCTCTCCTGAGCAGGGGGACACAAACTGCTGAAAGGGCAAGGAAAACATCCCTTGGGATGTGAGTGGTCCCTGTACCTGTCCCTCTTGAGATCACATGTGGGGCTGGGTGGGAGCCCTGCTGCTGTTTGGGGTCACTCTGAGCTGCAATCACAGTGGCACAGCGTGGCAGCAGCACCATCCAAGAGCCCCCCTTGCTCTCCCTGCCACCCACCAGAGGGGCTCAATCATCTTCCCACCAGAGGCACTCCAAGCACATTCATTGCACGGTTTGTTTGCAGGGCTGGCATTTTTCATCATTTAATAATATGCAGCAAACGGGTTTTCACTCTCTCCGAGCAGCCCCATAAAGCAGCACAACGAGCTCTGGCAGGGATTTTACTCAGCACTTTTATTGCTCCAGTTGTGGAGTGGAACTGTTTGTGCATCTTAAGCAGAAACCTGCCCCTGGTTTGTTTGTTCTGAGAGAGGGGAGGGGGACAGAGGGGACTTTGGGGGGGTGTCGTGGCAGGGTAAGAAGGCTTGGACAGAGTTTAAAAATAGCCTTGCTGTGGAGCCATGAGGTGCAGAAAGGACTCCTTTGCTTTCTAAACCCCTCAGAGAAGGGTTGAGGTGCAGCTTAGCCTGAAGCTGTGTCAATGGTTTGAGTTTAAAGATAGAGAGGTGTGATTAAATCACTTTGTTCCACAGGTTTTTAATAATGGCAAAAGGGATAGATATATATGTATATATATATATATATATAAAATGAATTATTTATTATGACAAATGAACAGCCGAGAGATCTTAATCAGAATTATTTACTACAGGGTGTAAATGCTAAAAAAACTCCTGGTAGGGTATAATATAACATAGAGTGCAGTGTATCAAAGCAATTAAATGAAAGGCCTTTTATCAAAGCTGGCAANCAGCCCCATAAAGCAGCACAACGAGCTCTGGCAGGGATTTTACTCAGCACTTTTATTGCTCCAGTTGTGGAGTGGAACTGTTTGTGCATCTTAAGCAGAAACCTGCCCCTGGTTTGTTTGTTCTGAGAGAGGGGAGGGGGACAGAGGGGACTTTGGGGGGGTGTCGTGGCAGGGTAAGAAGGCTTGGACAGAGTTTAAAAATAGCCTTGCTGTGGAGCCATGAGGTGCAGAAAGGACTCCTTTGCTTTCTAAACCCCTCAGAGAAGGGTTGAGGTGCAGCTTAGCCTGAAGCTGTGTCAATGGTTTGAGTTTAAAGATAGAGAGGTGTGATTAAATCACTTTGTTCCACGGGTTTTTAATAATGGCAAAAGGGATAGATATATATGTATATATATATATATATATAAAATGAATTATTTATTATGACAAATGAACAGCCGAGAGATCTTAATCAGAATTATTTACTACAGGGTGTAAATGCTAAAAAAACTCCTGGTAGGGTATAATATAACATAGAGTGCAGTGTATCAAAGCAATTAAATGAAAGGCCTTTTATCAAAGCTGGCAAAAGAAACAATCATTAACCAGAGATTGATACGACCCCAAACTCCTGAGCAGTGCTCGTGTCCCAGGAGCTGGCACGGAGCTGGCACAGAGCTGGCACAGGCAATCCCTGGCTCCTGATCCCTCACATGGCACCTCCTTGTGCCTGTCCCACCCGTGTTGTCCTCTCTCCAGTGTGGGATCCCTGCAGCTTCTTGGGGCAGAGCTGGCTCCATCCCCACGTGAACCTCGGGCCAACGTGGTCCATGAGTCCCATCATTCTGATGAGTATCACGAACAGACAGGTAGGGGAGCCACAAAAATGATGGAAGGGTTTGAGAACTGGACCTGTGAGAGACAGGCAGGCTCAGGCTGGAGGAAAGATGGGTGTGTGGAGGCAGGAGGGCTCTTTGCAGCTGGAGAAGAGGCTGTTTCGGGGCAAGTGGGGAATGAGGAATTATCCTCATTAGTCACTGGGGCTGGGGCTGGGAAGCTGCAGCTCAGGTGCTAAGAGAAACATTAGCACTCCACCTGGGACTGGTGGGATTCAGAGAATATGTGAGGTTGGAAGGGATCCATGAGGAACATCAAATCCATGGGGGAAGGCAGTCCATGGCATCTCTGCTCCTGGAGTGCTCAGCACCAGGCAGACCTCTGGCTTCACCCAGAGAGAAGAAAACACCAAGCAAAGCTCCTCTTTGAGAAGGAGCAGGAGAAGTTTCCTCCTTCCCTGTCCCCCTTGGCCAGCAGTGCTGGTACCAACATGTCCCCTGCCCTTCCCATGCCACATTCCACATTCCACATTCCACATTCCACATTCCACATTCCACATTCCATATTCCATAGCCAAGCAGCTTCACAGCTTTGGGCACAGTCCCTGCCACTTGCCCTGGGCATCAAAGCCCATTTCAAAGGAACCCCCCCTGCTGGAGGGCTGGCAAAGGCTGCTGGAAGGAGAGGCACCACCAGTGGTCAGTGCAACCCCCTCCCCAGGCACTGCCCATAACACATGGCCAAACCTTCTGGAATAACACTGGAATCACTGGGATTGCCACCTGGATGTTCTTCATGTCCACCCCAACCAAGCTCCATTTGCTGCATCGTCCACAGAGGGGGTTTTGGGGGAGTTTGGGGCCAGCAGAAGAAAAGCTGGAAGTGCCAGCCCAGCCACCCAGCTGAACAAAGCTGACAAACTTCATTTTAGCTCTTCTCTCAAGCCCTCACACTGCAAAGCACGGGGAAATGAGTGAGGAAACGCAACAGGAGGGCTTTGGACCAGTTGGGAGATATAAACTCTTGGCTTTGAGGTTCAGCTCTCTGGGAGCTTCAGCCTGTGTCCTAAAGGAACGTTTTATCTCCAAACCCAAGGTACAGCTGTGGCATCTGTGTTTCCCTGGGAATAAAGAATTATGCCAGTGTAAAGGATTTCTGTGAGGGAATGTGCTCCTTGCATAGTTATTAATTCATTACTGGCCGTAGCCAAACTCACTCCTCTACTAAGTCATCTATTAAATGAGCCAAATGAAATTTATTAACACAGCATTGATCATTTAAGTCTTTTAGCATGAAGCATAATGGAAGAGAAGCAGAAGTAATAATTCCTTGCCTGGCTTCTGCTTCATGTCCTGTGCTCAGAGCTCTGTTCTGGCTTCAGTTGTTCCCGGAGCCTCTTCCCAAACGGGGCTGGCAGAGCAGCAGGAGGGGCATGAGCTGCTTTGTGCCCGGACAAAAAGGGACTTTCCCTTTGGACTTGGCCTGGAATAACTCTGCAAACTTGACTGGAAAAACAGAAGGAAGCTTTTAAAGGGCTCTGAGCTCTGGCTGGCCAGCAGGCAGGAATTCTCCCCTAGCTAATAAACAACAGGGAGGTGTTTGCACTCAGAGCTGCCAGGGGATTGTCCTGCAGAGCCTGAGCTCTGTTCTTGCAGGACCTCACCCATTGGTGCCCTTCCTAAAGCTCTGGGGGAACTGGGGGTGGCCCTGGCTGGGCTGTCACTGCCTCCTCTAGAGGTTGCCCCAGTGTCACTTTTCCAAAGATGCCCAGAGGATGCTTTGTAGTTACACTCAGACTTGACAAAGCTCAGATTGTGTCCTCAAAGCTGTTTGTTTTCACTGGAGATAATTCAGCCTCTAGGCAGGTGGGGTTTCTCATTCAGATTTGGATGGGCAGTGCTGCTCTGTGTCCCTCCTGCTGCCCCCAAATGAGGAAGAAGAAACCATGAATCTGGTCTGGGGAAGGAGCCATGGAGGGCCCCTGGACTCAGGGCCAGTGAAATGATGCTCTGAGGATCTCAGGAGCACCCAAATCTTATGCACTTCACTGTATCAGACAAGAGACAGGTCCCTGAATGTTAATCCATGTCAAAGATGCTCAAAGCTCTCACTCCTAATGAAATCAGAGTTAAGCTTGGTGGGTCTAAATCATATTAGGTGGGACTTAAAAGACTGAACCTCAAGTCAGACCCATCTCAGTTATAAACCATCCCAGCCCATGCTCAGGAGGGTTTTTTAATCCATAGGATGAAGCAGGGCTTGGATTTCTATCCCAGAGGCTCCAAATGTGTGGGATTCACCCCTTAACCCCAACTCATCTGCTGTTATATGTGGCCAAATATTTATTTACTGATACCCCACAGGGCATAAAACACCAGAAGGAGTCCCTTGAAAAGTCATCTGCTCCACCTCTCCATCCACAGCTCGATCGATGCTACTTAAATTGTCAGCTCAGTGAGGAGCCAGCACATCTTTTCTCCACTGTCCTTACTGGTGTCACCGGTCCTCATTGGCACTGTCTACACCGGTGTCCATGAAATTCAGATCAGCTCCTCTCCCCCAGCTGATGGAGGAGTTTTGTATTTAAGGGACAAAGAAAAGCTTGTCACCTCCGTGGAGCTCATGAAAAGTCTGCAGCCTGAAACAAGAATTGATTTTTCATCCCATGTCTGGGTTTGCTTCTCTTATGGGGTTATGTCTTGCAAGAGTTGGACTAGAAATTGAGGTATTTCTTGTAAGTGGATTTATAAATCCAAACCTCTTAGCAGTTGGCTGTTGTTATTGCTGCTGGATTTACTGATGACTGTGGGGTTTAAATAGAGGAGTTTTCAACAGAAATTGACTGTGGGGTTTTTTTCCCCGTGGAAATTTTAATTCTATTTTTCCAGTCAAAACTTTTCAATGAAAAAAAATTTGACTAATAAATCTAATAAAGGTCTATAAGAGTGGATACTTATGGAGTATCACAGATTTTCACTAAAACTTCCCTAAATTGGGGGAGGAGAGATCTATAAATCCATATTTAACCACCGAGATTAATAACCTGATCTCAGAAGTGCCAAGGACTCCCTTCTGCCCATCCTTGGTCGAGTGGTTGGGGAAGGAAAATGGGAAAATTCCATCCTGGAAAGGGTTGTGAATCCCTGGCCCGGCTGCCCAGGGAGGTGCTGGAGTCACATCCCTGGAGGGCTTTAAAGCCACATGGATGTGGCACTTGGGGACATGGGCAGTGGTGGCCTTGGCAGTGCTGGGGAATGGTTGGACTTGGTGATCTCAGAGGGCTTTTCCAACTTTAATGATTCTGGGATATCATGGTGGTTTAGGGAGATTTGTGGGGACATTTTAGGGAGATTTTAGGGACATTTGTGCCTGTGTCGTGTGGAACCACCAAGATACTGAGCCATCAGTCCAGCCAACATCCTGTGTCCCACAAGAGCAGCCTGAGCTCGCCCCAACTTCAGACTCAACCCCCAAAACCCACATCTCCTCCCTGTTATCACCAAATCCTCTCCCTTCGTAACCAAATCTGGGACAGAATTCTTGAGAATGCTGCCAAAGCCACAAAAGAAGCAGAAAATCACTTATTCCAAGTGGCTGAGCTCTGGAGTGTGGCAGCTTGTCTCGTATTTCTTTGGGGGGAATAAAACCCCATTGACATCGCTTCTTTGCAGTCACCAAGTGCCACAAACAGCCCAACAGCTGAAAAAGGTGTTTTCCCAGCCAGCTGTTGAAAACAGCTCCTGTATTTTTATCCCAAGGTCAGGAGCTAAGAGCGTTTGGGGCTGGAATTAGCAGGGCTGGAATAAGGGCTGTGATGTCCAAACCATGGCCGGGGAGATGGTTTGTGCTCCACCTCTCCCCGTCCAGGCTCTGCTCAGAGGGGGTTTTGCCGATGATATTAAATTGTTGAACCCCTCAAAGGCAGAGAGATCCTGCAGAGAGACCCAGGCAAGTTAAAAGGCTGGGCAATGATGTCTCAGGTGGCAGCACCCAGGGAATGGCTGGAGCTGTGGCAGGGCAGGCTCAGGGGGATCTCAGCAAAAGGTTCTTCTTCCCCCAGAGGGTGGTGGGCACTGCCCAGGCTCCCCAGGGCAGTGGGCACGGCCCCAAGGCTGCCAGAGCTGCAGGAGGGGTTGGATGATGCTCTGGGGCACAGGGTGGAGTTGTGGGGTTGTCTGTGCAGGGCTGAGGGTTGGGCTGGCTGATCCTTGGTGGCCCCTTCCAGCTCAGCATGTTCTGTGGTTCCACAGGAACTGGAGCTTCTGGAGCAGCAGCTCTGAGAGCTGTTGGTAACTTCCAGCCACAGATGTGGGGAAATGGGTACAGAAGGCCCATCAGGGTCTCCACGGCTCAGGGCAGACCCTGGGGGGGCTTCATGATCCAGCACAGGAGTTACTGACCCTGTGGAAGGTTTGAGGTGTCTCCACAGTGTTCACCAGGCAACAGGAAGGGCTGTTCCCCCATTCTGCAAGGAGGCATCAAAGCCTGTCCCTTCCCCATCCAGCTGCTGGAGCTGTGACCCCACCAGGGTGGGAGACACTCCAAATGCAGCCCTGGACAAGCAGAAGGTCCTTCAAGTGTCTCCACTCCAGTTCACCAGTTGAAGTGTTGCACATTCCAGTGAAACACTAGGATCAGACCTGTTCCCACTGCAGAGCTGGGGAAGGGCTTGTAGCTTTTATCTCCCTTTCTGAATATCTTCTGCCTGATCCTTTTCTTTTTTCTTTTTCAATTTCAGGAATGGATGAAAAGAGCCCCTTTTAAGGAGCTGGCCCAGGTTTCCCAGGCTGAGGCAGCCCCAGCCAAGTTGTGCTTTCATCAGGGCGTTTCATTGCTCACCTCAACATCTCTCAGGCTCATTCATCAGCCTCGTCTCAGGAGGGATGTTTTAAATGGGGGTAAAATACCATATTAAGCAGTCCAGGAACTCATTTGATTTAATTTCATTTGTATTTAGTTCTTTGCTTTGTCTCCTCTGCAAGGAAGGAGAAAGAACATTTTGGAGGTATTCGAAAGATGCCCCTTTTTTAACCTTTGGGTGATGCAATAATTCAATGAAGACTTAATAATCTGCCTCTCTTGGAACTCACAGAAATCCATCCTGCCTTTCTACCTCTTCTCTTCTCTTCTTCTCTTACCACACAGATTCAACAGCCCAGAGCTGTGGGATGTCTCTCATTCCTAAATGCCCATGAACTTTTGCAAAGTGTGTAGTGGGGAACAGTGGCTGCAATGCTGTAAAGCATCAGGGTAAATATTCAAAATAAATTACACTTGTCAAGTAAATGAGCAAAGGACACGATTTGATACATCACCAGCTTTTTGCTGAGGGAATGAGGGATGTTTCCATAACAGATTAATTGGCGAATTTAAGGTTTGGGTTCTTGATCTTTAGAGCAAACTGCTCAGATTGCACAGTGTAAGTGTTAAAAAGAAAATAAAATGAAAAGGAATTAAGTGTATCTTAGGGGAAAAAAAGCTTTTAAAAGTGATTGCCCGAGGAAAAGCCCCCTGTGTGTGGCAGTGCAACATGTGTGCCTCTCCCATCACAGCTTTCCAAACCTCTTGGTCCCTTCTGAGGGGTTTGGTAGAGCCCCTTGCAGTGCCTAAAGGGGCTCCAGGAGAGCTGGAGAGGGACTGGGGACAAGGCATGGAGGGACAGGACACAGGGAATGGCTTCCCAGTGCCAGAGGGCAGGAATGGATGGGATATTGGGATGGAATCCACAACCAGTTCACTCAACACCAACTGCTCTGCTGCTCCTCCCTATATAATCTGAAAATACTTTCTCCCTGTGCTACCAGAGCGAATCCCAGTCCCAGTTTGCACTGGTGGAAACGGAGCCCTCCCCAGTTGCTGCAGCAGAGCATTTCCAGCCCAGAGCTCTGGCCCTGGCCCCTGTTCCCACCACCACACCCCACTCGAGCTCTGGAATGGCACAGCTTGGCTCTTTGCAAGGGCTCTGAGTAAACTCTGACAGGCTGCAATGAAACATGACACACAATCCCTCCCAAGCACGTGGAGAAGAGATTAACGTGCAGTCTTGGCAAACTGGGGAGGGGGGAAAAAAAAGCAAGTCTCATTTTGTCCTCGGTGTTCTTGACAGAAGAATCACCTGCGACTTAGTGAAAGTCTGCTGCAAGCTGAGATGAGCAGCTGATGGCTCCAGCCTCCTCCTGCATCACGAGCAGTGAGGATGAGTCCCGTACCCTTCTGCTTCGATAGAGATAAGGCTGAAATACACTTCAGCCTCGGAGGCGTCGGGGCTGCTGGAAGGTGACGGGAGGCGCAGCCGAGGATGGGAGTACAAAATGTAAACAGCAACATGGGGAGAAAATAATTGAAAAGAGTCTGCCAGGCAGAACAAGCGAGTGGGAGAGGTCAGCCCTGTGCGCTGCCTCCTGCGAGGGGAGCGCAGAGCAAGCTCGGGGATGCTGGCAATTAAAACTCTGGCACACAAGAGCTGCTGCCGGAGTGATGGAAACAGTTCAGAACACGCAGCAAAACCGGGCACCTTCTGTACTTGGCACCGGCGGAACACGCGAGGAGAGAGACTAAACAAAGAGCTTAAACAGGCAAAACCTGGGCAAAGCGAGGCGTGCAGCAGCAGGTGAAGGGGGGTGGGAGCAGCACATTCCTTTTTTCTCTCTGCTTTTTAAGCCTTATTTATTTGTGCTGTTCTTTGGAACGGCTGAAACAGGCTGGGTGGTCATCAGTGCCAGCCTTGGGGGGGATGCCATGGCACAAGGTGCACCCACCATGGGACAGACAAGGCAGGGAGGGCAGCAGGAGGGATGCTGAGGTTTGGGATGGAGGGTGAACTGCTCACCCAGGCCCAGCTGGCCCCAAAACCAGAAGGTTTTGGTCCCTGAGAGGAGGCAGGTCCTGCCCAGGGCTGGGCAAAGCAGTTCAGCTCATTCTTCTCCCAGTTTGGCTCCCCGACCCAACACTCTGTGCCACCCAAGCCATGTGGGCAGCTAATCCATAGCCAAGGCCACCAAAGGGCTGGTGTCAGACACAAAAGGAGAGAGAGACTTCCAATCTGAGCTGGAAAGCAGCCAGAAACCAGGGTTGGGCTGATTGGCATCAAATGCAGATGAGCACAGTGGGCCCCTCGTAATTGTGATGAGGCACTTGAGCTGCTCAATGGCAATTCAAGGGCTCCAGAGTAAAATATTCCCAGAGACTGATGTTCACTGACCACACCTTCTCCTCTTCCACGTTTTTGGCTCTTCCAGGCTATGCTGACCTATCAACAAGCCACAGGAGTAGACCTGGCTTGGGATTTCCAGCCACATCAGCAGGGAGTGATCACCACCAGGGTGATTTCCCTGCAGACAGGACCTAATGTGCCTGGTGGAAATGGAATCATGGAATGCTTTGGGTTGGGAAGGGACCTTGGAGATCATCTCATCGCACCCCCAGCCATGGGCAGGGACACCTCCCACCAGCCCAGGGTGCTCCAAGCCCCGTCCAACCTGGCCTTGGACACTTCCAGGGATCCAGGGGCAGCCACAGCTTCTCTGCCCACCCTGTGCCAGGGCCTGCCCACCCTCCCAGGGAACAATTCCTGCCCAATATCCCATCCATCCCTGCCCTCTGGCACTGGGAAGCCATTCCCTGTGTCCTGTCCCTCCAGGTCCTTGTAGAAAACCCCTGAACCAGAAGTTACATCAACTACCTCATCCTTTCTCACTGTGGTTCTCCATGTTCCTTTTTTCCTCACTTGTCAGGGGAATTCAGGGCCACTTCTCCTCCCTTCTCCTTCCCCACATACTGATTTGTCAATTCTTTCCTTGGCCAAATGGATTCTGAGCAATAAATCCCTGAAGCTCTCGATGTTTTCATCCCAGAGCCAGGATGGGGTGAGCTGGTGGGAGAGCCATTTCTCCCAAAACCCAGAGCAAGCCTATGTCCTTATTTCCCATCCCCAGCTTTTCAAGCTTTCCCCCAAACCCCCATTCTCCTGTTTACCATCACCTGGAACGTTTGCTGAAATCCTGATATCGATCCAAGTTGCAGAAAAGCCCCGGCAAACAAAAACCCCGCTGTCACTGTGACAGTGAGATCTCACTTCTCTCCAGCAGCAATAAAAAGGAGGTGACAGAGAGCTGAGTGCTCTGAACACGCACCAGACACACACCCAGCAGTGTAATTACTGGTATTGAAGTGATCAGTGCAAAGCCCTAGTTAGCAGTGGAGCAGATCATTAGCATAAAAACCACCGGCACCAAAAAAAAACCCCGCGCTGAAATGACAAATACAAGGAATTTGCATTAAATTAGTGACTGGGAGAGATGCTATTTAAATGGCAGGTGACTGGAAAATTTCTCTCCCTTTTAGTGGAAGAGGCTGAAATGTTCATTTTCATGGTAAACAGTTAAGTGCACATTGATTTGGAGCTGGAGAGCAGCTCTGCAAATAGCTCTCCCAGCGAGTGGGGTGGGAGGCACAGGAATCAGAGGACTGCCTTGTCCTCCCTGGCTCAGAAACTCAGCAGCACAGCTTGAATTTCTTTCAGACACTTGTTCAAAACCCTGCAGTGACAGCAAGAAGAAAACCGACCCCCTGGGCGTCGGGGAGGGGCGGGAGGGAAATCGATTCGCAGGGAATTATTTGGGAAAAGGATCTGATGAGTTATTGCTGAGGAGAAAGGTGGCTGAGAAGGGACATCAGGGAGCTGGAGGTGCCCCTGGTGCCCTGGCAGCACCTTGTGTCGCTGCAGAGCACAGGGATGGGGACACATCTCATCCTGCAGCCTATGGATGGACAACCAAGCATGACCCCAGCCTTGGATCAGTGTTGTCCACCCATGAGGACCTTGGGTTCATGAGGAGCTTGGAAGAGCTTCACCTGGGGTCACCTGAGCCATGTGCAGGCACTGCTTTGGGTGGAGAACCACCTGGGAGAGTGGAAGGTGTCCCTGCCCGTGGCCAGAGGGTTGGAACAAGATGATCTTCAAGGTGCCTTCCAACCCAAACCATTCCATGGCTCTCTGATCCCAAGAGAAGAGGGAATTCCCTGAGGAAAGCCAGTGGAGAAGCCACTGGGTCCCCTCTCACCAGAGCACAGGAGGTTTCCCACAGCTTTTCCTTGCCCTATTGGACTGTCTCCATCTCATCCCATGAGTTTTCTCACTTTCACCCCCCTGGTTCTCTATCCCATCCCACCAGAGGGGAGGGAACAAGTCACTAGGAGGGGACTGAGCTGCTGACTGGGGATAAATCCCAACAGTGAGGCTTCTTTTCCAAAAGGTTATCCTCTCACTGAATGAATCCTTCTCCTACCACACCTGAACTGTGCTATTTTGGGAAGGAAAATGTCAATTCTTCCCCAAAACAGGCCCATTTGAAACTCCCTTGGCAGCACCACAGCAGAAGAAAGGCTTTTCTCCCCAGGTTTTGCTGTTTGAGAAGTCTCTCAGGTTCAGTTCAACCATATAATGTGCAAGGAATTGTTTGAGTGGCTTCGTACGTTGTGGATCAAACGAAGAAATTCTGCTCTTGGTAATTAAGGTGGAATGGGTAATTAATTTGCTCTGCCTGTAAATTCACTTTCTGAAGGAGAAACCTGAGCTTCCAAATGCCTTTCTTCTTCCCACCGTGGAAGGAGCCCTTGTTTGTACCCCCAAATGTTTGCACGTATTTCCTCCTTGTCTTCCCTGGCAGGCTCAGGATCCCTTTGAAAACTGACCCCACCTAATGAGAGGAGGGAAATGGGAGTGGTGGGAGCAGCAACCACTCAGCTGCTCTATCTTCCCTCTCCACCTTCCTCCAAGCACTTCAGTTTGAAGATCAACAACAAGAGGCACTGAAGGGAACACGGAATTGTGCGCCTTCACTTGGCCCTGAAAGGCAAAAACTCCCTCGAGTCGCTTGGCTGGTGATCAGAGGGGACAAATGGAAGGCTGAAATCCACGGGAACTGGATGTTCTTGATGTGCCAGGGCCACCTCTGCTCCTCTGCTCAGGGTCTGTGACCTCACCCTGGCACACCCAGCATCTCTTTGGGCTCCTCTCCATCACACATCAATTTTTATTTCTTCTGCCTCCAATCCAAGCTGGGGTTTGGACAAAAGGTGGGGCCAGAGCAGCTGGCAAAGCCCTGAAGGAGAAAGGCAGAGATCTGAGAGGTGGGAGGGAATGGGGTATTGATCACCCCTGGGAATGGTGGGGGTGGGGGGGATGCAAAGGGAGGTGCTGGGGGGTTTTAGGGGTGCTGCTGGTGCTGCTTTTGGGGGTGCACGAGAGGTTTTGGGGTGCCCTTTAAAGTCCAGCAGAGCACAGGGGTCTGGGCAGGAGGGCAAGGAAGACAAATGGGGCAAGGGGAGGGAAATTGCCCCTCTCCTTCCTCCTGGCAAGGCTGAAATCAGGGGATGGGAGGAGGTTGTGCCCCCGTGGCCAGGGGTGGTGGGCACAGCTCCCCTCTGGCACTGGGGACCCCACACTGGTCTGGTTTGGGGGGCACAGGCTGAAAGGGGGGCATTTGGGAGCTGGGGTGGGATCCAGTGCCCTGGTGTCCCACAGGGTGGTGATCCCAGCGTGGATCTCTCATCCACCTGGATGACACCAAAGCCCCAGAGCCATGAGCAGCTCCCAAAATAGTTTATATAAACCCAAAAAAATCCCTATAGAGATCTTATACTGGCTTGGGGCTTTCATCCTAATGGGGATTTGGCTTTGTAGGATTTATTTTGCCCCTGGATCCCTGGAAGTGTCCAAGGCCAGGTTGGGTGGGACTTGGAGCAACCTGGGCTGGTGGAAGATCCCTGCCCATGGCAGGGCATGGGTTAGATGGCCTTTAATATCCCCTCCAACACAATCCATTCTGGAATTCCATGATTAGATGGCCTTTAATATCCTCTCCAACACAATCCATTCTGGAATTCCATGATTACATGCCTTTAATATCCCCTCCAACACAATCCATTCTGGAATTCCATGATTAGATGGCCTTTAATATCCCCTCCAACACAATCTATTCTGGAATTCCATGATTCTCTTGAGAGATTTCACAAATCCTCCTTTATTTTTTTAAAAGTTCTGGGATGGAATTTCCCCCCTCCCTCCCTCCATATTCCCTGTACAATTCTGAGGAGATGCAACAGCTTTGAGGATCACTCAAACCTTTGGGGTTAAATGACTGAAATATCTCCCACCTGCTTTACTTTTAAAAATTGAATATCATTTTAATATCAATAATTTAAAAAAAAGCTCAAATGAAAAATCGCCTCAAATGGAAAATCAAAACAGCTCCTCTTTGTAGGCTTTTTTTTTCCCCACCAATAAATTATGATTGAAGTCAACACGTTCCCGAGCAACATCTCACTCATCACAAAATGGCATTTACTGACAGAACAACATTTTTCATCTGAAATGATCTCTCAGCTTGGGATTCCTGGATAATGATATTAAATGTGACTACTTGGCGGCTCTGAATGCGGAGAGGAGACACAAATGATAGTGGGGACCGGTGATTATTCCTTTCTCCTGGGCTAAACCAAAATAACCTGTAATCATCCCCAGGAGCCAGAGCCTTCTGGTGCTCCACGTCTTGCTGAACACAATTAGAAAGCGGGAGCTGCCTCCCAAAAATGGGGGCAATGAACCAAAACAATGCAACAAAAAGAGGTGCCAATAAGAGCGAAGAGACTACGTGTTTTTTTTGGTTCAATGGCCAAATGGAGAGGAAAAAAAAATATAAAATTACATTTTGAGTTAACTTGAATTGAAAATTTTTCAATTTTTCCAGTGAAGCAAAAAGTTGGAAAAAATATTAATAGCGGATTGCTTTTTCTTCTGAGCTTTTCTTTTTTTATATTATTTATTTTCTGTCCCATTACTTTTTCAACTACTTTGAGGGGGAACTTTCAAAGCCTATTTCATCAATCTCAACCTGGAGTTTTGTAGTGGGGGAAAAAAACAAGTTTTACCAGAAATGATTCCATCCCCTGCTGGGTGGAAGGAGGAATATTTGGGGAGCCCTTCCAGAGGTGGGAATGGTTTGAGCTGTGCTCAGAAAACAGGGTTGACCCTCCCAGCTTTGGTCATCAGGGACCGGTGATGCTGCTCCCAGAATGTCCCTGCAGACACTTCACTGGAGGTCAGAACTCTTCATTCTGGGGTTCTCAGTGAGGTGGGGTTTTTGGAAACATCTCACCACGAGAATAAACCAGTGCAGCCACCAGGGAATCCTTTACTGCTCATTTGGGTTGTTCTTCTGCAAACCAAAACCATCTGAGACCTGTTTTCCACCCAGATCTGGCCACGGGAATGAGCAGGGTGGGTGGGGTTTGGTTTGCTCACTCTAATCCTGGTGCCCACCTGTACCCTTGGTCCAAACCTGCTGCTAGGAAGTGCCAGGAGATCCAGGCAGTGAAACTCCCCTTGGTTTGGATGGAAATCCTTGCACTTTTCCAGCATTTTTGGCACTTGGCTCTCAGCTCCAAGGCTGGATTTTGGTGCAGCCCAAAGAAATGCTCAAGTTTTCTGCAAATCCTGCCTGGCTTTGGCCTTTTGGTCTTTGAGGGCCAGGATGGCTCCAGGGCTGCTGGGACATGGTGTGACCCTCACAGGAGCTGCTGTTCCACTGGTGTTGAGCAACTGGTCCCAGTGGAGCAGAGGGACTTCAGTGCAGCCCTTGTTGTGGGAATTGTGGAATTCCAGAATGGGACCATCCAGTGCCACCCCCTGCCATGGGCAGGGACACCTTCCACCAGCTCAGGGTGCTCCAGCCTGGCCTTGGACACTTCCAGGGATCCAGGGGCAGCCACAGCTTCTCTGCCCAACCTGTGCCAGGGCCTGCCCACCCTCCCAGCCAACAATTCCTTCCCACTATCCCATCCATTCCTGCCCTCTGGCAGTTGGGAAGCCATTCCCTGTGTCCTGTCCCTCCATGCCTTGTCCCCAGTCCCTCTCCAGCTCTCCTGGAGCCCCTTTAGGCACTGCAAGGGGCTCTCAGGTGTCCTTGGAGCCTTCTCTTCTCCAGGTGAGCCCTCCAGCTCTCCCAGCCTGGCTCTATGAAGGTTCTCCAGCCCTTGGAGCATCTCCGTGGCCTCCTTTGGCCTCGCCCCAGGTGCATCTCTGGCTCCAGACGTGCCCAGGTGCCACTAGAGGTGTGAACAGTGCTGATTGTCACATAAAAATGTGTTTCTCCAACAGAATTGAAATGGGTTTTGGCCAAATCCTCCCCCTCACCCCTTTCCCATTCTCCGTAGAAACACATGGATTCTCTCAGGTGACTCTGCAATGTGATAATTCATGTCTTACACAACTTCTGGGCGGGTTTCTCTGAAATGTTCTGTGCTGGAGGAGCAGAAGAGCAGAAAAAAGGAAACAACAAACCCCCCCAAAGCCCCTTGAACTGCACGTGCTGCTTCCTTTGCAGTAACTCAAGCTGTTCTCCCTCCAAGCCCTCCCTGCCCAAATCCTCCAAGCCTTCATCTTTTCGGATCTGTTGTTCCTCAGGGTGCATAATTACGGGGAAGTCGCATCCATAATTTAAGTGGAGACCTTCTGATTGTGTTCCTCCATGGGCTGGTGACATTTCCGAGGCAAATTTAGCTGAACACCGGGGTAAAGCTCCCACCGCTCCCTGACAAGTTTAATAAGGTCTTTATTGTTTCCAAAATAGCCTGACTTTAGCTTTGCCCTCACCCCCAAGGAGAAGGGGAAGAGATAGGTGGATTAAAGCAACTCCACACAATCAAACTCAGGGAAGGATACAAAGCGTGCTCGGAGGGAATCCGGGGCGTGGGAAAGCCCAGGAATTTGGGTGGGGGATTCCTCCAAGGAACAGGGTGGGTTGGAAGTTTGGGGTTGGCTTTGCAGGTGGTTCTGGGCTCCTCTGTCCATCACAGCTCCAGAACTGGGAATTCCAGCTGGGATGGGGCTCTCTCCCAGATCTCCACAGCACCCCTATGGAAATATAAAGAATGGAGAGCCTGGAGATGTTCAGAGATCCAGAGAAGATGTGAATCTCCTCAAGATCTTGCTTATTAAACCCTCATCTTGTAGAGAAAACCATGTGAAATCCTCGTTTCAACTTATGTTAAAACAGCAACAAACCTCATCCCAAAGAGCACTGAATGGATTCTCGAGAAATACTTGGAATTTAAGATAAGAAATCCATGGGAAACTCTGATTTTTCTGTCTTAATCTTTCCCTCTGGCCAAGAAAATAACCTAAAAAAAATAGAAATACAGCAAATACAAATATACAAATAAAAAGCTCGACCTGGAAGAGTCAAAAGTAATGAAAATTCCAAGGCTGTTCCTTTGAAGCTGCTGGAGCTGCTCCCTCCACCTCCGTTGAGTCACTGTGTTTTGATGAAGTCAGACCCTTTCTGGCTGCTCCTGTAACATCTGAGCTGCTCCAACAAGAAAGGGATCCCGGGCAAGGGAGGCTTAAAAGGAAACAAAAACAAACCCAGCACGTTGTAACGAGCCACTCTTGTCTTACCAAAGGGCTCTGACATCTCTGAAAGGAGAGCACGGGAACAAATGGCTGGAAAATGTTGTGCCTCGGGAATGTGGCTGTGCCAGGAATGTCCAGGGAATGTTCAGATCCTGGGAAAACTGAGGAAAGGGCTTCAAACGTCCACGTGAGAAAAAAGTTGGAGGAACCTGGGCAAGTGGAAGGTGCTCATGGAAGGGGGTTGGAATGAGGGGGGCTGTAAAGTCCTGTCCATCCCAAACCATTCCAGGATTCTATGGAATGAAACCTCCTTAGACCAACACAAACCCTGAGATGTCATGACAAGGTGCCCCTCAAGGACTGCCACGAGTAAGAGGAGGGATGACAGACCCTGTCTTGGCTTTCCTTCAGGAGAGACCCCAGTTCTGGAGACAACTTGGCCTGGCAGAGACCAGTGACAGAGGGACAGGAGGAAGGAAAGGTCAGAGCTACCAGACATCATGAAGGGACCAGACTGGGCCAAAAATTGCTCTCCACCACCTCATGAGAAGCTTCTTGGAGTGATGCACACCCAGCATCACCCAACGTGGCCGCTTCCAACCATGGGTGGTGAGGATGGAGGGTCCTGGTTGCTCCAAGCTGTCCCAAGAAGGAATTTTTGTGTGTGTGTTGGAAGACTGAGCCAAATGCTTGGAGATATTAGCAGGCAATTAAAGCTAATGTCACAGCCAGCAGAAAGAGCCCGGGCTGTCACTTCCCTCCCTTTAATCTTGGGAAATTTTCACAGTTCTAATCAAGGAATAAAAAGGAAAAAACGTATAGATGTGTGCATGTATATATATGCATATATATATATATCTCAGAGCGTTAAATTGCATTGTCAAATCAAGTCCAAAAATTGCTGAAGGAGGTCGAGGGGAGGAGAAATGTAATAGACTGTGAGCACAGTGGAGCTCTGGCTTTCATTTCCAAATGAGCCTCACACAACTCGCCCCCACACAGAGGCACTCAGAGATATTTAAGGGAAGCAAATAGGAAGGGCTGAGAGGGATAAAAAATCGAGGAAAAGGCAGGAAAAGCTGCAAAGAAAGTTGTGGAGGGTTGGGGGGGTTGTTGGGAGTTTTGTTGGGGTTTATTGGAGGGTTTGTTGGGGTTTTGTTGGAGGGTTTGTTGGGTGTTTATTGGAGAGTTTGTTGGGGGTTTGTTGGGGGGTTTGTTGGGGTTTTGTTGGAGAGTTTGTTAGGGTTTTGTTGGAGGGTTTGTTGGGGTTTTGTTGGAAGGTTTGTTGGGGTTTATTGGAGGGTTTGTTGGGGTTTTGTTGGAGAGTTTGCTGGTGTTTATTGGAGAATTTGTTGGGTGTTTGTTGGAGGGTTTGTTGGGGTTTTGTTGGAAGGTTTGTTGGGGTTTTGTTGGAGAGTTTGTTGAATGTTTGTTGGAGAGTTTGTTGGGGTTTATTGGAGAATTTGTTAGGGGTTTGTTGGAGGTTGATTTGTTGGGAGTCCTTTTAATCTCAAGAAGGAAAGAGACTGGAATAATAGAGGGGAAATGCAAAAAGAGCTGGACAAAGGGATAAAATGGTCAGAAGGAGAACATGTGAGTTGCGTGTCAGGGAGCTAAAGGTGGCACACTGCCCACCTGCCCCCTCCTCCCCCAGCACTGAAATCCCTGGAGATGGCTCTGTCTTTGCAGAGGGAGCCAGGGAGGGGAGCAGCCTGTGGGTGCCTGCCAACCCAACGTGCTGCCTCTGAATTTGGCACAATTTTGGCATGAAATCACAGCTCAGGGGCAGCGATGAGTTCTCAGTGCTGAATGTCGTTCCCAGAACTGGCTGCTCCGAGAACCTGAACGTGGGTGGCAAAATATTGTTCCTGTTCAACTCGTTGCCCAGCTGCTGTGGGCTTCAGCTTGGGCCACGTCTGCCATCTGTGCCTCCTGCCTTGATTCAACTTCAGAAGGCTCTGTGTGGGCTGAGGGTCACAAGCAGAGCCCCAACGAGAGGGGAGCAGGCTGGAAACCATGGGAATGAGCTGCTTGTTCTTCCACAAACATCACCTACGTCTGCAACAAACAAGAGGCCACCCCTCTTTCCAGCCAGGGGGACAAGAGTCTTCCCAGCAAGTCTCCAGTTTGCTGCAGTTCCCTCCCAAGGAGCTGAGGGAGGTGGCACAGCACCCTTGAGAATGTCCATGGCAATGGGCACCATCCTGGCCCTTGGGGAGGTGTGGGCAGTGCCCTGGGAGTGCCAAACATCAGCCTGTTTCTCTTCTATCACCGTTCAGCCCAATTGATTTGCCTGATTTTTCCTGCCCTGTCCCCCCCAGCTTTCCAGGGGTCCTGTGTCTCAGCCTGGGTGAACCAGTTCCCAGCCCCATAACCATGATTTCCCCACAGCTCTGGGTAAAGTAGCTTGTCCCAGAGTCCTCTGAAATTCCCTGGGATGGGACATCTGTGGCCCAAATGCATCACCCTCCCTCCCTCCCTGTTCCCACTGCCAGGAAAGGAGCAGCCAACGTCCCACAGATGGTGTTTTCTTGCCGTAGCCCACCTCAGCCCATGGGTGGGGAGAGGTAGAAAAGGAAAACCATAAGATTCTGCTTGTTGGGGACACCTCATTTATGACAAATGCTTGGGGAGAAGGGCCCCAAAAATATTTCTGTTGTAATGTTCCAAATGGCTCCCAGGTGTTTCAGCAAAAAACTAGATGGTAGAACTGGCAAACTGGGGAAAAAAGAAAGGCAACAGACCCTAAACAGAAAAAAGTGATTCAAAAAAGGTGCAAAGGGATTGTAACAGCTCTCCAGAGTCTTGGTCTGGGAGAAATGGGACAAGCTGAAGTCTCAGCCTGTCAGACAAAGCTCAGGGAAGGAAAAGATGTTGGATGAGCAGCAGGAGAAACTTCTTATCAGTGCCAGTGTCTGGGGCAATTTGGTGGCTTTAGGGAGGTGACCTGTGCCCAGCACACGACATTTGCCCACTCAGCAAAGTCACAATTCATTTGAGAGGATGCCAAGGGGGAAAGTGGAATTCTCTGGTGTGGCTCTGATGCCAACAGGGCAGAAGGGGACACATTTCACAGTGTTGAGCTGCAAAACCCCTCAGTTCCCCAGACAGAAAAAGCACTCGGGGCTCTGCAGGGGAAGGGGAGCTGGAACATCCTGCTGAGCCACGATGGAAACACCATTTTTAGGGGTTACCAAAGGGACTGGCCCATCAGCCAGGCATTTGAAGGGCAGGCTGAAACCATCCTGCATCCACTGTCCAGCTCAGAGACCTCCTGCCTCAAGGAGAAGCTCAGCAGAGGAGCAGGTACCAAAGGGCCGGAGGAGAAGGGAGGAGGGATCCAGCTGAGTGTCAAAAGCCAAAACGAGCCTCGTGTTTTCCAGGCAGAAAGGCCTGAGAAATGAGTCTTCTTTCCAGCCACAGGAGCTGGTGCCAGGTGATGCCACGGCCGGGCACCCAGGAGGGAAATATCGACCCGTGGGCTCTTCAGAGATGGGAAGAGCAGAGAGCCATCAATCCCAGTCAGCGAGGGGAGCAGAGTTATTGCCTCGCACACGCTCTGCTCTCTCACAGACCTGCAATTCCTGGGCCAGTTTGGCTCCAGCCTCCCACTGACTCATAATCCTCCTACTCGATCATTTCGAAGCACAGGGCTCTCGGTGCCTCCCACCAACCTGATCCAAAAAATGCTGCAGCCCCCAAAAATCCCCCCCAGCCTTCCAGCCCAGGCACTGCTGGGACCAGGCTGGGCTCCCTCCGGAGGCAGCGGAGCGAGGGATGAGTTTTCCAGGCAGTGACTGATCCTTTTCTAACAGAGGTGCTTAAGATATCGATGCTGAGCTGCCCTTGGCATGTCTGGATATCCCTACAGAGCCAGCTCAGACCTGGGTTTGCATTCCAGCAGTTGGTGTTGCCCTCCAAGTTATTGCATTAATCCTCCTTCAGAAAACTCTCATTTCCCTGCTCTTTGCCTTCCAACAGAGCTGCAGGAAGGAGAAAAGTTGCCTTGGGGCTGCCCTGACTGTCTCAGAAACTCTGGAATCTCTTGGTATTCCCTTCCCTTGCCTGTGTCTCCAGACCTGCCATAACACAGCATGATGGATATTCCCTTTTTCCCCCCCTGCTTTTGGTTCCCCCATTCAGATGATATCAATGCAAGGTTTAACCAATGGAAGCACAAAGTTCTTTTCTAACATTTTGGGGGTCCCAGCTTTAACCTGTGGGTTTTGCAGGTAGAGCTGTACCTGCACCACTGTCCCCCTCCAGGCCTGGTGTCCTTCAGGGCAACAAGGCCCACTTAAAAAACAGCATTTTCCCCCTGTTGTCAGTGTTATTACCATGGGATCAGCATACATGTACCCTGAAAGGATGTTATCCTCATCAACCAGATTTTGTGATGGTAGAAAACCATGGGAGCAGGCTGCCCAAAGTCCCCTGGACAACACCAGCCACCTTCTTCTGCTCATCTACATCAACACCAAAATCTGCCCAAATGTCAAGAGGAAGACCCAAAGTGCTGCTCTCCTTGGAATGTCTCCACCGCCTTCCACTCAGGGAAGCTCCTCAGAACCTGAGGGTCCCTCAGCCCATGGAGGAACCTGCTGTGGGACAGAACCTGCCCTGGCTCAGCAGCTCAGCCACGTCCCCTGCCCAGGCAACCCCGAGATTTGCTGAATCAGCCCTATAAACATGAACACATCTCGCCAGGGAGACAGTGGGGGATGATTAATGAGCACAGGCAACGAAGGGGGCGAGGGGGGGGATAGATTGGCTAAATTGACAGCATGTAAAATGTTTATTCCTGCTTGGAACAGCAAGGTTGGCAAACCTTGGCACGGGCCAGTAACTTGGGTTAAGTGAGAAGGCCACGGACCTGTAAATTGTCCATCATCTCCATTCAGAGGCACAGCCTTGTAGCCTCTCTGGTCCACTGAGCCCAGTAATGAAGGACTTTGGAGCTGCCCCAGACAGAAGATCAAGTGCCCTGGTTGTTGGAGCTCTGAGAAGTTTTTTGGAGGAGGATTTATTTTGTTAATCATGTTTCCAGTGCATACATCTCATTCAGGGGTGAGGGTGTTTGCTTTCTGCACGAAGGATGCTCAGGGGAGCCTTTTATCCCACGAGTAAAACACGAGTAACTGAGCAAAGCCAGGGAGTATTTGCTGTGAAATCGTCTGGCCCAAAGAAGGACAAAGCAAGACATTTCCAGCACGTGATTTCTTTGCTCAGGAACTTTAGGAAGGAGTCTGCTGAGGCACAGATTTCCCCTCTTCTGTGCAGAGCTCAGGTGGTTGGAAACTTTCCCATCAAATCCCTTTTTCCTCATTTGAGGAACAGACACCCCCTTGGCAGGGAGCATGAACAAGGCTGGGGGGGTGTTGAGGGAGCTCAGAGGCTGATTTGTCACTGCAGAGTGTTCCACAACCATGAGGAAAAGGTTGTCATGAGGGAAAGGGTCATCCCACTGCATCCCATTCCCCTTCCTGCCTCCAAGGGACAGGTCTGTGTGTGATGCAGCACATTCTGCTGGAGGCTGAGCTGCTGGAGGAGCTCCCAGCCCCATCCTGGATCTCTATCTGATGTTTTCTGTGTGTTCTCCTTGGGCAGAGACCCGGTGGGTGTGCCAGGAGCTCAGCCAAAGGTTCTTCTTCCCCCAGACGGTGGTGGGCACTGCCCAGGCTCCCCAGGGCAGTGGGCACAGCCCCAAGGCTGCCAGAGCTGCAGGAGGGTTTGGATGATGCTCTGGGGCACAGGGGGTGACACTTGGGGCTGGGCCTGGGCAGGGCTGAGGGTTGGGCTGGATGATCCTTGGGGGTCCCTTCCAGCTCAGCATCTCCTGGGGTTCTGTGGGGATGGTGCTGCTGGCTCACTCCTGAAATCAATCCTGATCCCCCAGGGATGAAAAACTCCACAAGTCAATCCCCCCAGATGTTAAAATGCTTTCCCTCAAGCAGATCCTTATCTACCCCAGGGGGATGGGGACTGTCATTCCCCCAACCATGCTGTCCAAGACATCCCCAGGCTGGGGGGACAGAGATTCCCATCCACAGAAAACCCCTCTGGGAAGTCACACTCAGGCTGGAGATGGACAGCCCTGCACCTCTTCCTGGCAGTGCCTTCCTTTCCTCCTTCATTAGCTCTGACATCTGCTATTGATATCAATTAGGATAATTAACGAAACATTTCACTGGCTGGGGCTGGGGTTACCTCAGCACTTTCACACCGAAGTCTGGCTGAGCACAGAGGAGATATTTAGGGATTAGGGAAAAGGGGGCTCAAACACCCCTCAAAAAGGCAGATGGGAAGGAGAGGGGATGTGGAGGGAACTGATGGATGAAGCAGCAAAGACTGTCACTCTGAGCAAATTAAAATCTCCCCTCTCCCTGTTTATGAAGCATCATAAAAACTGCACAGCCTGAATTCCTGGGATTTTCAAGCAAGGCCAAGGGCTGGGGTTTGATTTATCTTGGCATTGGGAGCTTTGGTCCAATTTTTGGTCTCCTCCTAAACTGATGTCCCAGGCACTGGTGGCCACCTCAGGTTGCAGACAGTGGGGGTGAAGCAAACCCCACACCTGGAGGGAGGTTTTCCCTGCAGGGCTGAGCACGAGCCCTGGGCCTTTGGGGTTCATCTGTTATTGCTCAGGTGAGATGTTCCCACTCAGGTGTGGGGCTTTGGTTCCCCTGAAGGTGCTGCTGTGTGTGAGGGAAGGGGGTCCTGAGACATCCAGGGCTTGGGAAGCTCCTTCCATGTCCAGTCAAGGCAGTTTTGGGGTCATTCCTTCCCACCAGGTGAGTATTTTACATTCAATCACCTGCTCTTGCTTGACATAAGCTGAGATAATTCTGAGTATCTTCCCATGACAAATAAGGAGTCACAGGAGTTCCTGATTTCTTGGAAATGTCTTGAAACCTCCTAAAAAAAATGCCTGTAATTTCAAGCCTGTAACTCCCTTTAAACCCCTCCCATCCCCAAGACTTTCCTATTGTTCTAAAGTTCTTGTGACCTTTATTTTCTCCCTTTAGTTCCCTAAGCAATAAAACTGTAAGGAGCAATATGGGATTTGGGGGGTGGTTTTCTCCCCCCTCCCTCCTTGAGCCAGAATGGTATTTGAAGCCACAAGGTGAACAAAGCAAGATTGAAGCTGAGCAAAGGCTGCAGCAATCCTGGAGCTGAGTGATAGCAAAACAAGCAGGCAGTTATTAGGGGCCACAAATCACTCCGAAAGATTAAGCACTGAAAATAATAACCATGCAAAGCTTGAAGGAAGGGATGGCAGAGGCAAAGGTCATTAATTGACTGGGGAGGTTTTGGGCTGCGACTTACTGGGGAATTCTCTCTTTTTTTTGAGCAAAGCAAAAAGAAGACTCTATCTGGTTCCATTATCAGTGGCAGAGTGGGGTGAGGGCTGGTGCTGACTGTTGCTGGGCTCGCTGTTCATTCATTATTCCAGTGGATCCAAAGTCATTATTCACCCTTGGAGTTGTTTCTGCTCGGGTTTATTTATTCTTTTGGCGTTTCTATAAAGCTCTTGCTCTCCATCCAAACACGGAGCGGGCTTAAAAATGCTCAGCAATTAAGAAGTGCTGGAGAGAAATGGAGGATGTTTAATCCCACGAACTGCCCGTGGGGTGAGGTGGAGGAATGGAGCAGGAGGCCAGGTAGGACCAGAATCCTTCAACACCCACGGAAAACACAGCAAGAGCAAAGTCCCAGCCACACTCCAAGACCATTTGGGGGCCAGGCTGGAAAGAAAACTCATTTTTATGATTATTTTTTAAGGTGTGAGGCCTGGGAATGGAGTCACAATGATTGGGGTGCTTGAGGAGCCTCCCAGTGCTGGGAACATTCACCCTGTTTTGGTCAAGGAATTTGGGCCAAAATCCTGGCTTTGCTTCACCTCTGTCCACCATCAATATCTACATCCTTCAGACACCTGGAAAGCCTCCCGTGGTCTTCTCTCAATTGTCCCCACCTTATGACACGTTCCTTTGAGTTCTGCATCAAAGAGAGAAGATCCTTTTGCTCCTGGAACATCGAGGTTAGTGCCCCGCTATGAGCACCCCATGACATTGCACCTTCTCTCTGCGGGTTCTCCCCAGGCTCAGGCCAAGTTTTGGGCTTTCCCAGCAGAGGAAACACCAAAAAAAGTCCCTCTGAACCACACCAGGAACCAAGAAGTGCATTTTAAGTCCACCCCTCCAGGACGGAGCCACTCCAAGGACACCCGAACTCGATCTGTGTCCTGCTCCTAAATATGAATATTTACACAATGGTTTACTGCAGTTTGGCTGATCCACTTTAAATCCCCCACCTTAATTAGCTGCAATTATTTAATAGTGGATTTAATTTCTCACCACCCTGTGGAGTCCAACCTTCCATGATAAATCCACTGTGGTGTCTTTGTCCTGTAAGTGACAAACATGAGTTTGGGGGCCAAAAACCATCCTCCCAAAGCCACCTCAGATGTTGGGGGTAGAACATCCATGGAGTTCCTTGGGTTGTCCCCTGTCCCTGGTGACAACATCCCACCCTTTTCCTGCTCCAGAAAAGCACCTTCAGGTTTAACAAACCCCCCACCCCACTCCTGGTTACAGGGTGTCATTTGCTGTCAGCAGGAGTTACAAAATAATCATTATTTCTCTCAAAACCATTGATACTTCTAATTTAATTCTCATTTTTCACGTTGCTGCAGCTCAAAGCTTAACAATTTGAATTAAAAAAAGAAAAACACTTTAGTTTTCACTTCATTTCTCATTTAGCCTCAGATTCTCCTGGTTACAGAAGAAATAGAAACCTCAAAAAAAAGAAATAAAACTCTTTTGTTTTCCTTCAGCAAAGCCACTTCAATCTCAACACCTTTTCTTTTTGTTTGTGCTGAAACCCAAACCCAGCCGAGCACTTTTTATGAATTATTGAAACACACAGATCACTCCAAATAGTTTTGGCTTCTCCAAATGCACATTCTGCTTTGGAATTCCATTTCTTCAGAGCCAAAGCCTTCCAATCAAAGCAACTTGGTGGGGGAGTTCCATATTCCTTTATCATTCCATGCTCTTCAAGAACTTGCCAAACCCTTTCCCCACCAAATAAAAGATCCTCAGCAGGATTTATCCCACGAAAACGGGGGAAAATCAGGGATTTACCCCAGAATTTCCTGAATATTCCCAGGCTAAAGGTTGAATCCCATCCCTGAGAAGAAAATCAAACGGAGCAGAGGGGCCCGTGCACTCGACAGTTCTGAGTTCTGAGACATGAAGGATTTCCCCTCCCGGCTAATCCTGATAAAGTTGGTGATAAATTTGTCCAGCTCTTCCTCACTGATCAAAAAAACTAGAAATATATTGAGGTTGAGGGCGGCAAATGGGCTGGGATTGATGGAGTCGTTTGGCCCGGGGAACGTGACAGTCTGGCTGGAAAAGTGAAGGAAAGGAATCAAAAGAGTGATTTGTTTGCTTGGAAGGAATGAATGAACGAATGAAGCGTTCCAGGAGGGGAGTTATTTCAATTTATTAAAATAAAGCAATAAATAAAATAGGAGCATAAGGGGAAATTGAGGAAGGATGGCTCCTACTTTCTTCTGACTTCTTTTGGTTTATTCTGGTTTCTTCTGTCTTCTGTTTTCTTCTGTCCTTTTCTGCTTTATTCTTGTTTCTTCTGTCTTCTGTTTTCTTCTGTCCTTTTCTGGTTTATTCTGTTTTCTTCTGCCTTCTGGTGTTTTTGTCTTCTTTTGTTTTCTCCTGTCTTCTGCTTTCTTCTGTCCTTTTCTGTCCTCTGTTTTCTTCTGTCTTCTTCAGTTTTATTCAGTTCTTTTCTGTCTTTTTCTGTATTCTTTTGGTTTTTTCTGTCTTCTTCTTGTTTTATTCTGCTTTCTTCTGTCTTCTTCTGTCTTATGGGTTTTTTTCTGTCTTCTGCTTTATTCTGTTTTCTTCTGTCTTACTCAGCTTTATTCAGTTTTCTTCTACTTTATTCAGTTTTCTTCTACTTTATTCAGTTTTCTTCTATTTTATTCTCTTTCCATCTATTTTATTCCCTTTCCTTCTATTTTATTCCCTTTCCTTCTACCTCCTCTCTCTGAGGCTCCTTCCCATTGAGCGTTGGCGGTGCAGCCACGGCAGGGATGAAGATGCTCCACCTCAGGCTGCTGTTCCCCATCCCTCCCACCCCAGGATCCAGCAGGAACCACCACCTGCCTTTCCCATTATTCTCCCCCTCTCATCCTTCCTCTTTGAAGTTCTGCAGGGAAAAGATGTAAAACATCTGCAAACGTTGTCGAGGGAGGCAAAGAAATCAATGGTTGTGACCTTCACTTGGCAGCCTTCAAAAGGGGGGAGAAGCATCCCAAGCAGGAGCCTTTGGCGTGTTTAGCTGTGATTTGTGGCTGATCCCCTCCACTCCCAACCATTCCAGGGATTTCATGCATAATGCAGCAGCAGGTTTGATTGAAGTGAGGAAAAAAACCCTCTGACAGAATGTAGTGTCAGGCATCGGGGGAGATGGCTAATTAATTATTATAATTGACAGCCACGCCAGCTGTCGGAGATAGGTGGTCTCTTTGTTGATAAAAGGCTTGGGTGATTCTGTTGGAACAGCACTTTCACAACAATATGTTTTCCATTTAGGTCACTGGGAAAAAAAGAAAAAAAAAGAAAAAACTAGAAATATGATTTATTTCTGTGTCTGGAAATGGAATTCCGGCGGGTGGCAGCATTTTTTAGTCCTGCCATCCAACTCCTAACCAGCCTTGAAAATGGGTGGCATGAAGGATGCAGTGGGAGATCATTCCTCACAGCCCTGACCAGTGATCACAAACCCTCAGCCGGGCAGGGAAGGATGTGCCATCAGGTTTGCACTCTCGGTGGTCACAAAGCAGAGGAGCTGCTCTGACACCTGGAGAAAAATAATCATCACAAGAAAGGGAAACCTCCATCTCACGTGGAAACAGAGAGCTTGAGTTAGCAAAGGTCAACAGCTCGGAGATTTGTCAGGTCATTATGAGACTCCCCAGTGAGAAGGGACAAAACACAGCAGAACCTGAACCTTTTGGCCCCAAAATTCAAACCAGCTCAGCCCAGGGATCTCCAGCAGGAGGAAACGCCTGGCCTGGCTCTTTGCCTGAGCAAATCTTTGCTCTGGTTTTTGCCTTGGGCCTGCTGAGAAAAGGTCTTCTCCTGGTGTGCACCCTCTGGACAGAAGCAGGCAGTACAAACCCCCAGAAAATCCAGTTTTAGGAGCTTTCCAGGGTATTTGAGGGACCTCAGAAGTTCCATTTCAGATTGTGAGCACCTTGACTTAGGACATGGTTATGTTGAACAAACTGAGCTTCACCCACTAATTAACTTACTTTAATTACCTTTTGCATGTTGTTGCTTCAGCACAGCAAACACCTGCTGATGCTTTGATGATCCTCACGAGCTGGAAGGACCTTCAGCCACCCCAGGGACAATCCTGGCCTCAGACCAGAGGTGGTCTTAGACAAAGCAGAGAGTCCATCACTTTAAACTGCCTTTTTTCTTGTGGCCTCACGTGATTTTGAAATAAAAAAGCTCTGAGATTGTCCAAACCATCTGATGGATTTGACTTGAGCTTGGAGGAAGGGAGGGCACAGTCACAGCAGCTCCTGCCATCCATTGGGAGCCACTTGAGAAGTCAATTTTTGGGATGGGTGTGTCCCATTAGATATGCTAATTAGCCAGTATCACAAAGCTGTAAAAGCCATCCTAATGAGTTCTATGCACCTCTAATTACAGACCTGCTCTCTTCCTTACTGCCCAAAGAATTTCACCTTGATTTTAGGCAACACCAGGACTCAGAAACGCAAGTTAGAGCCCTCTCCAAGGTCCAGGGCAGCAGGGAGGGTGGAGAACCTCTAGGAGCACAAGGGCAGGGAAGCAAAGCAGATCTGAGAGCAGGGGATTGCTCTGGAGGGGCTCAGAGGAAACAGCAACGGTGGCACCGAGCAAAATCATGAATCCGAGCTCTGTTGGCTGGGAGAGGAATGGTCACAGCTGAGCAAATGCCTCGAAATGGGCTGTCTGGGGGGGTGATGGATCGAGAGAAGGAGGAGATGAGGTTCCAGGAGCAAAGCAAAGCCATAAAAGCAGCCACTTGGCAGGAGAGCTGCAAGGAGGGCGATATCTGGAGGTGCACGTGGCTCAGCAGGGAGAGGCTCTCACTGCTCCCAACAATCCCAGGGAATTACCCACATTGAGGGAGGATAAAAACCTTCAGGGTGAACTTTTGTGAACGGCTTTGGCCAGCAAATAGAACTAAAATAATGAAAAGAGAGCCCTTGCCCTGCCATTTCCAAAGCGGAACGTTCCGACTGTTTCAAACCCCACTGTTTTCATTTCGAAATGCGAGGAGTAAAAATAATCACACAATTCAAGCTGGAATAAAGAGGGGCTGTTTTTCTGGGCCAGGCAGATGCTGACAGTCAGCTTTCACCTTCCTGAGGCTTGCACAGTGGCAGGAGGTGCCGAGTCACACACTGGGAAGAACGATTTGGAATGAGACCAAGAATTAATTGGGTTTGCCCCCCAAAATGTTGCCACGGGTTTCAAAGGCAAGTGGGCACCGAGTCCAGGGATGGCTCTTCCCTGCAAAACCACAAAGCTGGAAAAGCTTTGGGGAAATAACACCCCTGGTGCCCACATTAACCACTCTGGGTCATCCAAACCCTTGGCCTGACCTATAATAGCTGCTGTTGTGGATCATAAACTAAACCCCAAATGCTCTGCTTTTATTCCTTCATTTCCAAGCCCAACCTGAGTCAGGGATGGAGCCGTGGCTACTTCAGCACCACTGACCTCTCCTCTGAAGTTTCATATCTTATGGTAAAAAATGACACAATTTATTCAGTTTTTCTCCAGTTTCAGTGCTCTTGCCCCACCCTGGCACGGGGAGGGATGTGCCATCTCTGGGAGGTGCCAATGCCACCCCTGGACAGGGACTGGTGGAGGTGAAATCTCCCAACAAGGAGCTCACATTTCAGAGCTGCTCAGTTTTGACCCAACGGGGGTTAATTCCCAAACTCCATCATTTCTTTATGCCCCCCAAACTCTCCCCATCAGCTTCATCTCCTCAGAAATGGGGAAGGTTGGTCGGGCAGGAAAACAGAGACACTTTAGAGGAAATTAGAGGTATTTTCTGGAGTTCTTAACAAAATACACAAAACCCTCCTATGCAACAGGACAAACCTGCTGTCTGACCCCAAACATCATGTTCTGATGTGCAGGCTCTTCCTTTGCTCTTTTGCTTCAACTCTCCTTTCCCACTTGCAGGAGTTGACATTTTTGCAGCAAATAATGGCATTTTTTCCTGAAGAAGCAAAGCAGCCCCTTTGCAAAGGCTGGGGTGGAGCTCCTCTCC
>WBMV01006663.1:10922-27537 GCA_013396655.1 Campylorhamphus procurvoides | reverse complement strand
CCCTGCCTGCACCCTCCCTGTGCCCTGCCCGTGTCCTGCCTGTGCCCTGCCTGTCCCCTGCCTGCAGCACCCTCTGACCCCAGGGGGGNGTGCCCTGCTTGTGCCTTCCCTGTGCCCTGCCTGCACCCTGCCTGTACCCTGCCTGTGCCCTGCCTGTACTCTGCTTGTGCTCTGTCTGTGCCCTGCCTGTACCCTGTCTGTACCCTCCCTGTACCCTGCCTGTGCCCTGCCTGCACCCTGCCTGCAGCACGCCCTGAACCCAGGGGGATTCTTCTTCTCCTGCCCCGTGACAGCCCTTGAGACACCAGAGGGGGGTTCTGAGCAGCCCTTGTGGCCACCACAGAGGGCAGAGATGTCCCCACACCTCCTGCAAGCAGAGGTGGCCTCAGAGTCCCACAGTGGTTTGGGTTGGAAGGGATTTAAAGCTCTTCTTCTTTCAAACCACCCTGCCAGTCATTTCTCTCCTCCCCCACATGAACCAGTGTGAGAGTGCCACGCTGAACTGGGAGGGTGGGCAGGCCCTGGCACAGGGTGCCCCATCCCTGGGAGTGTCCAAGGCCAGCCTGGATGGGCTTTGGAGCACCCTGGGCTGGTGGAAGGTGTCCCTTCCACCTGGATGAGCTTGGAGGTCCCTTCTATAAAACATTGATATTATCCATGAAATAATAGAAATATATTTAGATAAACAACCATCCACAGAGCAATATAAGTCCATATATTTTTATCTGCAGCAGGCACCAGGATTCCTGAGCCATCTGAGCATGTCTCCTCACCCTGGCAGAAGCTCACAGGCCACCTCAGCTGATCCAGCTCTGCTCCAAGCAGGAGGAAGAGCTCCTGACACAAGTGCAAACACACAGACACACACCGTGCTCTCCGCTGGGGATTTCACTGTGATTTTTACCTGTTTGCCTCAATAGAAAGTAAAAGGTCATTCTAGAGCAATATCTCCCAGTACTCACTGTCTGTTCTCAGCTGGAGACGTGGCATCTCTCTTATCTGACATTTCCATGACAAATTAAGTTCCTCAGACACCTTTTTGGGATGCAAAGTGATTAATATCTACCACAACTCTGAAATATAATAAACTCTGCCTATCACTCCTTCATCTCTGCTGGCACAGCTTTAATGTGCTTCTCCTCAGGGCAGCTCCGTGGTGGGTCAGAGCTCCTCAACCTTGGGAGGGCAGGAATAGCCTTCAGAGCTTCCAGAGGATGAGCTCATTTATCTTGAAGAGCCTCACCCCTGCAAAGATCCCTCTCTCCAGCCCCTGCATACAGGCAGGATTAGAGCAATTGGATGGATTAAATAATATTATGGGGGATGTGAGGTGTCTGTGCAGGGCTGAGGGTTGGGCTGGATGATCCCTGGGGGTTCCTTCCAGCTCAGGATATTCCATAACTCAATGATTCTAACTCCTTCTCCTCCCACAATATTTCCTACATCCCCCTGGGCCATCCTCTAGCTCTGTCAGAATTCCTCTGAACGTGCTCAGGGGGCTGCAAAGAGACCCCTGAAAATAAGAGGAACCCACAGAACTCCATTTCCTCGGGAAAGCAGCCTGAAAAGAGCAGGAAGCATTTTGGGAAGAGCCACAGAGCACAGGCAAAGAGCAGGAGAGGCAGCAGGACCCTCTCGTGCCCCAGCTCAGGGCTGGCAGAGGATGCCAACCAAGCCTTGGGGGTGTTTCTGAAAGGCAGCATCCTTGGCAAAATTTCTACAAATCCTGCTGAAGTGACAGAAATGTGGCTGAGGGATCTGGAGCAGAGGGCAGGAGGGATCTGCCTGGGATCCCAGCCTGGAGCAGCAGGTGAGGGAGGAGTCGTGGGCAGGGAAATGATGCTGAAGGTCCGTTTGGCTTCCCTTCTTCATTTGGCATTTCCCCAGAACATCCTGAGCTGGAAGGGACACACCAGGATGACCAAAATCCAAGGAGGCAGAGACTGAGGTAACACTGAGCATCCCCCAGCAGTGACAGGAAAACTGTCCCAAGCTGTGATTTGGGGCCCAAAATACAGTCCTGCCCAATTCCAAGCACTCTGAAGGAGAGTCCTTGGTGTTCACATCATTTTCTGGAGGAAAATCAGAAAGTTTGGCTGTGCCTCTTCTCATGGCAGGGAGTTTTGGGCATTTTGGGCATTCACTGCTGCTCCTCCCCAGCATCTCAGCACCAACCCCCCAGTGTCACTGTGGCTTTTGGAACAGAGGACAAACTCACACCAGACATGCCCCCCATTCCCTGACATGGGAAGTGCTGCTGGAAAAAGAGAAGGGAAGGGATTCAATCCATCTGCATGTGCCTGACAGGTCCCCACACTCCGTGCCCAGAAATAACTGCACAGGATGTGCTGCACAAAAAAACCCTCCCCACTCGCTCCTGGTGCAGCAGGTGGAGACTTTACAGGTTTTCTCTGATTCTGGAGGGGTAAAAATAGCAAAGAGAGAGTTGCTGGGAATGTTGGGGGGAGCTGGAAGGAAGGAAGGAAGGGAGGCAGGAATGTTGCCAGGAGAACAGGTTGGAGGAGAAAGCCCTGCAGGCTCAGGGCAGTGCAAAGTCAGCCCCTTATTTTGTCTGGCCAGAGACAGAAGTCACTTTTCTCATTCCTTTTTTCACTCCTAGAAGGAATCAGAGGGGTCTTTATTGCACCCATTTGGGTCTCTCTGCCATGGGGAGATGTGGAAAAACTCATCAAGATTAATTCTTAAAAGGGATAAATGAAGGCACATTAAGCAACCTACGTAGAGACACTCATTTGGAATTAAAGGGTCTGTAATTAGGTTTTGCTTAATTCACTTTGGAAGTGAGTTGAGCCAAATTGAATTAAGGCCACTTTAATTTTAAATGAAAGTATCCAGACTTGGGCTTAATATAATTTAACTAATCCACGTGCAATTCACACTACCAGTTAATTTGGGATTAATTTCCCCTTGTAAGCAAGCTCTCAAACACAACTTTGTTTTCCTTTTCCGTCTAGAGAGGGAGCCACAGAGCTCCTTTTCCCCATAAAAACCCCCACTGTGTTCTGTGCTTTTAACCCCTTTTTGTGCAGTTTAACCCCATTTTCCCATGCCTGGGGTGATCCTGAGCAGGGTGTGCCAGGTGTCTCTGTGCCACCCTGAGCTGAAAGGAGCCAGGGCTGTTCCTCTGCTGCTCCTTCTGAACCATCACCGATGTCCATCTCCCAAACACATTTCACTTCCAGGATCTTCAAGCTGATTTTCACGTAGAGGGGAATAAAATTTGGCACCAGGCTCTGGGAAGACACCTGGCTTGAGGGGGACAGGATCCAGGCAGAGGTTTTGGTGGAGTAGATCCAAAAAGGCTTTGGCAAACTCAAGAGAGATGGAATGGTGGGACTGGAGAGGCTCCAACCAACAAGTTCTGTTTAATTAATACCATTTAAAGAGCTACAAGGGTCAGGTTTAGGTGGCCTGAACTGTGGCAGCAACATGAGGGGGGTGGTGTTTCTCTGGATTAATTAAAATAAGGAATCTCTGGGAGCTTCTGATGATGACAGGTCATTAGCAGCAGATGAAGAGGGAGTTGTGGGGCTGGAAAGGACTTGGAGTGGTGCAGAGAAGAAATATTTGCCACGGAGGGCAGAGGCCAGCCCAGCTAATGCACATGGCAGGGACCCAAAACTTGCTGCTTTGATTGAACTCCCAAGGCTCAGCTGGAGTTCTGATCATGCCAAGTCTCTTCAGGGTTGGAAAATGGTCCCCAAAAAGGATCACAGGATGGTTTGGGTTGGAAGGGACCTTTAGGGGTTGTCTTGTTCCACAGGCAGGGACACCTTCCACCAGCCCAGGGTGCTCCAACCTGCCCTTGGACACTTCCAGGGATCCAGGGGCAGCCACAGCTTCTCTGCCCAACCTGTGCCAGAGCCTGCCCACCCTCCCAGCCAACAATTCCTTCCACATCCCAGTCTGAATCAACTGTCTTTTATTTCAAACCATTTCCCTCGTCCTGTTGCAGCAGGAGCTGCTAAAGGATTGTCCCCACCTTTCTCCTAAAGCCCCCATTTTTTTACACCCACCTCTAAAAACATTTTGGGAGCCAAATGCTTTGTGTCTCAATCCCCACGGGACTCCCAGATCCACATTTCTCTCACAGCATCTCCCCTTAAAGTCACTTTGGGTGACACTTTCCCCCTGCCTGAAGCACCAGGGAGGTCCTGACCTGCCCATCCCGGGGCACAGGGGAGGAACAAGCAGGATTTTCTGGAGTAAGGAGGAGGAAACTTCTCCAGGAAGAGATTTGGAAGGTGAGCTTGGCCATGGAGACCTTGCCTCGAATGCAGGACGTGCCTTTCATCCCAGCCCCAGCAGGAGCAGCTCATCTGGGACATCCAGGTGCCTCCACCTTTCCCTGTATCACCTTTGGTTTCCCAACTGGAATTCCCCTTCCCAGAAGGTCCTTCCCATGGCAGTGCCCTCAGTTGACCTGGGGCTTGTGGGCTTTTGTTTCTCAGGCATTGGAGTTGCCCAGCAAGATGAGGGAAAAGATGTATCATTTAATCAAAAGGAAATCTTATTCCCATTCTTCTGGGAAAAGAAGGGAAAGTATCCTCTGCTGAAGAGGAATCCTTTCAAGCACCCTAATGCTGAGTATCCCCAAATCTGGCTCCCTGCCTGCCATGGCACCAGTGAAGGGGAAGGAACTCCTGCTGTCAGCATTTTACTTCATTGGTGACCCAGCACCTCTTTTCCAATAAATTCCCACGGAATTATCTGCAGTGAGCAGAGAGCAAGGGGTGAGAGGAAGGCAGGATAACACCAGAGTTATTGCAGCTGGGAGATGGAGTGCATCTCATCCATTTAAAAATCATTTAAAACGGTGAGCCAGGGGTTTGCAACTCGGTGGGAAGTTGATGACTGATTTGAATCCGTGCTCCAAAGGCTCTCTGGAAAATAAAAGTCCTGGGAAAAACCTCCTGGGATGGGGGGAATGGTCCAAATGAAGGGAAAACAGAGGTCTTGCCAAAGGCAGAGGTGAAGGATCCTGATGTTCCCACAGGGGAATGTGGATCCATCCCTGCCTGTCCCTCCTTGGCCACCTCAAAGGAGGTGCCTGCAGGGATTTCCCAACAGTTTCCTCGGGGTGATGGAAGGCAGAGAGTGGGGGATGGAGCAGGGATTTGATGTTTCCAGAGTGGATCCTGCTCCTCCCCCAGCCCCTGCCTGAACCCCCCACCTGTGTGCAGCGGCGATGCTCAATAATAAATACCTAATAAATAATAAAAGCCCATTTCTGTGATTGATTCGGGCTCTCGGGATACAAATTGCTCATAATGGCAAACACCCTTGAATGTAATTTAAAGCAACATAGATAATTCCCTGTGGTTCCCACTTTAGCTCATCCACAGTGCTTATATCCACATCTATCTACGTGCTGCTGCTTCTCCTCGAGATTCATTTCAGTTTGAAGAGCATGTGAGGAGAGCCCGGGCGTTCTGCTCTTCCTCTCTCCTTATTGATGGGCTTTCAAAGGCAAGAGGTGTTTGCTGTTGTGGTTTCATCTCCCGTGCTGGAGAGAGGTTATTGCAGGAGATCTGCTGTGCTCAGATCCCTTCCAAGGCACATCTTTGTTTGCTGAGGCTCAGGGAGTGTCTTCTCCCTTTCCCAGCACACTGAGGATTAACCCCCGAGCTGTAAAATGCATGGTATTTCCACTGCCAGTCTGTCACGTTGGGGGAAAAAAGGAAAAGAAGAAATAAATAAAAAATCTTCCCTCCCTTTTTGCAGCATCTTTGGAATGTTTGCAGGAGATGGGGGATGTTCTCAGGGTCTCCAGGCTGCAGCAGAGGGGATCCAATGATCCAATCCCTTCTAACCTCTGGTCCCTGAAAACCAGATTCCTGGTCACCTCTGACTCAGGAAACCAGACCTGAAATCCCACAAAAATCCTACAAAACCTTGGATCAGTGAGTTTGCGCTGCAGTTCCCACATGCAGGAGGGCTTTTCCAGACCCTCCAGTCTCCCAAGGGCTGTCTGGGGGACTCGGATTTTGGGACAGAGTAGGGGATGCAAATATATAACACGGGGAGAAACTGCAACCCCCAGCTGTTTCTGGGGTTTGAAAGGCCAAAATGCCTCCAGCTCAGGAACCAGCCAGGGCTGTTCCCTGAGCCTGCATCCCCACATGGCCCTTGGAGGGGATTTGACATCAAGTTTGGCTGGAAATGTCCCAGCCTGCAGCTCAAAATAAACCTCTGCAAAGGTACCAAACCTCGGTGCTTCCAACCCAAGCCCGGGCTGAGACTGTTCAGGGCAGGATCGCAGAATTCCCGTTCATTTTAACAAGAATTGGGCATTCAAACCCCAAAACTGAGAGTGGGGCTCCCAACCCAAAACCTGGGCAAGCCCCAGCTGAGCGATGAGGTGTTTCTGCAGAGCCCTAAATACCTGTTAGAGCAGCAGAGACCTGGACACAACCCGTGGCACTGCTGGAGCTTTACAGGAACGATGGGAATACTTTTTTCAGATTGTCCATTTTGAAATTCCAAGCCTTTGGTAAGAACCTCATGTGGCCACAGTTTCTAAACATGACTTTCCTGGTGGCTTCCCATTGCCATTTAAATGGGATATTGGGAAGGAATCCTTCCCTGGGAGGGTGGGCAGGCCCTGGCACAGGGTGGGCAGAGAAGCTGTGGCTGCCCCTGGATCCCTGGAAGGGTCCAAGGCCAGGTTGGAGCACCCTGGGCTGGTGGGAGGTGTCCCTGCCCATGGCTGGCTGGAAGGAGATGATCTTTAAGGTCCTTCCACTCCAAACCATCCTGTGATTCTGGGAACTTCATTAGGGCTTTTGGCTCTCCTGTCACCCTCCCTGGACATGGGAATATGGGCACTGACCCAAGGGCATCAGCAGTGCCCAAGCCCTGCTGGATTCAAGGGAGGTCCTTTGCCACATCCCCTCAGTGTCCAAGTTCAGCATCAACCCATGAGAAGGTGGCTCTTGCTTTTTCAACGTGCAGATGAAAAGGCAAAAGGGGTTTCTGGCCACACTTTGTGTGTCCCACCCTGAGGTCCCATCTCTGGCTCAGGTCTGAGCATCTCCAAGCCTTTCAGGTAGGAGCAGGGAGAAGGAAGCAAGAGCTGGGGGAGATCAAGCCAAGAAGAGCTCCGTTCCTGGCTGGAATGACCTGTCCAGGCTCAGGGTGGGAACAGCAGCCAAGGAAAGAGCTGGGTGGTGTTTCTGAAGTTCTGAGCTTCTCTCCTCGGTGCTGGAGATGACCAGGGACACGTTCTGTGGTACAAAGAGCTCCAGCAGCTCTTCTGAGACAGCACTTACTGCAAAGCCACTTTCCTTGCCAAAAACGCTTCTGCTGGGCCGCCCCTTCGCCAATCCGTGTTCCCTTTCCATGTCGTTCATATCCTTATCAAAGTCATTTCCCCCCTCCCACCCCGAGCCTTCGGGGCTGAGCAAACAGGAGGAGACATTCCTTAAGTCCTCAATTACATTGCTTTTCTCCTCTTCAATTCCGGCGCAGACAAGAGGTGATAATACGGCATCTTTCAAATATTTGATATACAAAGAGAAGAGCTTGTTAGAACGCCGCCAATTAATGCATTTTTAATCCCCATTTACACACTTGCAAAGCCCCTGCATACTAATGGCATCCTTGGAATTCGGGGGGGGCAGGGCTGGCACACGAGCCTGCATATCTTCCCATCTCTGCTTTGCTGCCTCGCTCGGAGCCCGCAAGGTCGACTTGGAACTGCTGCTCGTGATAAAAAGGGTTTATTGAGGCCCCAGCCAGGGGGTTTGTGACCACCTGGTGATGTTCCTGCAGCTCCTGGTCTTGTTGGTTGGCTTTTTGTCCTTCTGCCTTTTCTTCCTGAAGTTCAAGGATGTTTGGGGTCCCTCTGGGTGTGGTTCCTGCTGGGAGAGAAGAGCCACAGGAACTGTCGGAGTCATGGAATGCTTTGGGTTGGAAGGGACCTTCAAGATCATCTCCTTCCACTCCCTGCCATGGGCAGGGACACCTCCCACCAGCCCAGGTGGCTCCAACCTGGCCTTGGACACTTCCAGGGATCCAGGGGCAGCTTCTCTGCCCACCCTGTGCCAGGGCCTGCCCACCCTCCCAGCCAACAATTCCTTCCCATTATCCCACCTACCCCTGCCCTCTGGCGGGGGGAAGCCATTCCCTGTGTCCTGTCACTATATAAATACTCTCTTTCCAAGCTTTTCCTGATTCCCTCAGTGTTTCCACCCGTTTCTCCTCGTCCAAATCGCCCAAACCCCAATTTCCCTCCTCTTTATCCCCAGCAGATCGTTCAGCTGGGCCACAAATGGTGACAAAAGCGATTTATCTGAGCCACCCTTGCCTTTCTGCAGGACCTGGCGGCCTTTGAAGCCTCTGCAATATTTTTGGCCTGAGGATTTGACAGCATAGCAAGGAAAAAACACCAGGGAAGAGGGAAAACAACGTGGCTGGTGGCGTGGGAAGCTGCCACCTGGCAGCTGAGCCACAGACACAGTCACGTGTGCTGCTAATTAAAGAGTCCAGGCTAATTAAAGATTCCAGGATGCTGCTCAAAGGAACCCAATTTCCTTGGCTCCAGGTAGGGATGTGCACGTGGCCGAGGATGGAGGGGCAGGTGGGAACACACCCCGGGATGGGGAGAGGGGCCACAGAAAAGGGGGAAAAATGGGCAAAGCAGCTGAATCCCAAAATGTGAGCCAGTCCCACAGCCCATCTTGGCCCCTTGGATATTATCAGAGGGATGAGTGGGCCTCGGAGCCATTTGCCAAAAAAACATCCTCATCATAACATGTTGATTCATCAAAGGGTGAATATTCCCGAGGAAAGGACCAATTTCGGGAGATTTTACATATGGGGGGAAATGGAGAAAAGTTTTTTCAAATGCTCACTAGGGCACCGTGACTCCTGGAAATGGAACTATTATATTTGACTTCAAATTTGCTTCTTGCTTTGAAATGGAAGTTCAGCTACAGCACAAAAAAGGCAGCTTGAAATGGAAATGAAACCTTTGGAAATTACCACACCGAAATGTTTCTGTGAAACCAGACAGGGCTCTTTTTTTTTAATTACTTTGTTAGAGTCTTCCATTTTTTTGAGCCTTTACTTTAGATTTTCAGCTTTTTTTTGCAGGGCAGGATGTGGCAAAACCACTTCTAAAGTCCTGCAAACTTTCAGTCTGCAGGGAAAATGGGGAGTGTGACATCCCTGGTTCCTGTGGCCCAAGCAGGGCTAATTTGGAGGCCACCCCTTCTTCTCCTGCTTCCTTGGGCTGAGGGATCCTCCTGGATTTAAAGCTCTGCCCTTGACCTTGCAGGAGGGGATGGTGTCTCTCAGGTTTTTTACCGTTTTCCTAATTAAGAAGCTGTATTAAATATTCAGAATTTCTGCTCTGTGACTTTCCTGGGAAGCACAAGGACATCCTGGGGAGAGAAATCACTTTCTCATTAACACCTATCCAGGTCTCTGCTCTCCCTTCCCTTCCCTCAGCCCTGATTTTGGTTCTCCAGGGCCACAAAACTGCTGGAAAGGTGGTGGGAGTTTTTTCCTGAGCTGATGGAAACCCAGCAAAGGCTTTCAGTGGTTTTGCATCAGCTAAAAACATGGGATATGGGATTGGTATGGAAGCAAAGGGAAGGTGATGCTGTCCCAGTCACCCTTTCCATCCATCCAAAGGGTTGTTTTAAGCAGGAATGGGCTATAAAAACCAGGAGGAGCATGAAAATCCTACCCTCAGTGACACCAGCACAACAGACACCCCCAAAAACGCCTGTGGGGTGACAGCACATCCCTCTGTGAGTGACTTGCCACCAGGATGCCAACACTGCCACCACCCCCACATCTCCAAGCCGAGGGCACAGACCTGCTCAGGGGATTTATTGGCTGCCAGGGCCAGTTTAAATTGTCCTTTCCCTCTTTTCTAACCTGTTTTGGTGCCAGTTTTGGCCTGGCAGTTCTCCAGGACCAGGGAACCATCCTTCCCTGGGGCTGAGTGCCCAAGATGCCCACTTGAATTGCTCCTCAGGAGCTCAGGGGGCACCTGGAGGTGCTGCCAGGCAGGGCTGGGTTGGCTCTTTGCTCATCTGAGCTGAGACCTCTTGGATCCTTGAGGGGAGAGGTGCTACAAGTTGCTGCCTTGGGGGAATGCTTTTTTCCCTGCCATTAAAAAGAAGGAAAAAGAACCTCCCAGATCACATTTTTCAGGAGAGCTGGAGCAATCCCAGAGCTCAATAACCTCGTGCTTCTTCCAGCAGTGTCCAGGCAGGGATTACCCCCCTCCAAGGGCTGCAGGCTGAGCTTTGCCCACCCTTTGGAGCATTTCCATGTGCAGGGAAGGCAGCCAGCCAAGGATTCCTGGCTTTTCCAGCCCTGTGGATTGTTCCTGCTGCAGAGCTAGGTCTGATGGAGCCTCATGGAGCTCTGCATCCCACTTTGTCCAGGGCTAAAAGCACAAGGAACAGCCAACCCCGTGCCACGAGTGAGAACCTGCTCCATCTGTGCCTTGTTAGTCTGCCCTAACAAGGCTAAATCAAAGCTTGCTGGTCTCTATAATGGTTTTGGACAGAGGCAGTGGCAGCTGGTGGTGGAGAAGATGAGTGTCCAGGCTCTGCAGGGAGGTCTCAAGGCCCCTTCTGTGCTTTTCATTTCCTGGGAAGAAAGATGGGAAGCAGAGGGAGGCACGTGGTGAATAAATAATCATCCTGAGTTTGTTTGCTGGGAGGGATCTGGGTGGTTGGGGCTTGGGAAATGTGGGCTGAGGAAGGTTCACCCATGCCTGGTTGGAAACAGATCCATAAGAAGGTTAATGGTGCAATAAGAGAACTTCATTTGAGGTTCTTTAGGCTCTCAAGCTGAAGTGATGCATGTGGCAGCAGTGGGGCTGAGGCAGGTGTGCAGCCTCTATGAAAGGCTGGTGATTGAAACACTTCCTTTTTTAGGAGGAAAAAAAAAGCTGTTTCTGAATCCCTTCGCAGCAAGAGCTCAGTGGAAAGAGATGATACAGGGAAGGGCCAGAACTGAGGAGCAGCTGAGAGAAGTCAGGGTGTTCAGCCTGAGGAAAAGGAGGTTCAGGGGAAAGCTTTGGGATCGAGGCTGCATTCCAGCTAGGGGAACCAAGAGCTGAGCTCTCTGTCTGCTTTCTTTCCTCCACCCCTGACTAGGGACGACTCACAGATGTCCTTGTCCCCTGTGAAGGTCAGGGAGTCCCCCTTGCAGGGTGTTCTGTCCCTTATCCTGAGAGCTGGGCAGCTCTTGGACCCCTCAGTCATTTGGGGCAGGTTTGACCTCTCAGCCTCCCCTCAGCTCCAGCTCCAGAGCACCAGTGACCTTTCCTGTGGTCCCAGAGCTACCAGAGATTCCTCCTGGCCCCTCCCTGGAGGGACAGGTCTGGCACCCAGGGCAGTGCCATCCCCAGCATCTCCAGCTTTATCCCAGTGGAACCCACTGAGGAGCCTGGCAGTGCCAAAGCTGCCCGTGGGGAAGGAAAATTCCATCCCAGGCGTCCCTTCTGCCAGTCCATGCCCTGCTCCCCCAGCCCAGGTGGCACCAGGAGCTCTGCCCCTCATCCCCAGCACCATTTTATTGTGAATTGCTGCAGGGTGGGAGGCAGAGGAGGGAGAGACACGTGGGGAAGCAGCGATAGCATCTGCTTTGTAGCAGCAGCAGCAGCCACGGGGTTATTGTTTGTTAATGGATTGCTTTTGAAAAGCTGCTCAGATGGGACCGGGCGAGTTGCAGAGGTAATTAAAACTCTGCCTATGCACAAGGCAGCATCTGATTAGTTCCTTCCCAGAGCAGGCAGATTAAACCAGCAAGGTTTATTTCGCCGCTTCTAAGAGCCCACGGTTGCTTTGAATGGAGTTCATAGTAGGGGATGTAACAAATAAAACTCTTCAGCTTCTTTTTTGACTTAAAAAACAGGACAAAAACACACACAACAACAGCAAAAAAACCCCAAAGTCAACAAACCCACGATCTGATTTTTTAACCACTTTCCTCCCTGGTTATTCCCTGGATTTAAACAGTTCCTATAAAACAGGGCATGTGTTGGACTGTTGTTCCAAAGCTCATTTCTTATCTTTTGAGCCCCACTGGCTCCCATCTAAGGAGGCTTTTCTGCACCTCAAATGATGGTCCATAAAGGAGAACACAGCTCTGAGGGATGGCTGGGGGGACTGGGCAAGCTGAACCACCCACAGGAATGTGGGCAATGGGAGAGAAGGGGAAAAAACCAAAGAAAAAGGAAAAAAAATCAGTAATTGAAGCTTATCCCTGGCACTGGAGAGCAGGAGGGTTTGCTGCCCCCGGGCAGAGGTGCCAGCTGAGCTTGTGCCCAAAGCCAGCAGCTGATGTGGTGGATGGATGGGCTGGAGAGCTGGGGGCAGACCTTCACCCTGGGCACTGAGTGCTGCCAGCTGGAAAAGTATTAAAAAGGGTATTAAAAGAACAGGGAGAGGGTGGCAAACTCAGGGCTGCTGCCCCTGTGCCCATGCCAAGGTCACTGTGCAGCTCAGGCACTTGGTCAGGTGAAATATATATATATAAATGAGATATATAATATAAAACAGCCTGGATTAAGTGGGTTCATGAGGTCTCAGCCCTGTTCCTACTGCAAAAACAAAATATTGAAAAACCTTCATGTTGAAACAGTGGAGAAAGTTTGGCAGCCAAACTGCTGCCCCTCCTGGGATCACCCCCCTTGCCCACCCCTCTGTGTGCCCAGCCCAAGCTGCCCCAATGCCCAGCACAAGTCCTGGCTCAGGAGAGACCCTTGAAAAGGCTGCCCCAAATCCTCCTGTCAGGGCTGGCTGTGTTTGGTGAGGGAGATGATTTGATGCCGAAATTAGGGGGGGATAAAACACAGCCCTTTTTGGTGCCAGGGTGGTTGGAAGAGCTGTCAGAGCTGCCCCAGGACTGCAGGAGGGCACAGCTCCCTGCATGGGCACACACCCCCAGATCTCATTGCTGCTGGGAAATGAAACCTCCCGTTCAAAGACATCCCCCGAGATTCAAAGGAACGGAATCTCCTTCCAATTGTTTGTGGCAGGAACCCAATTTTGGCAGGATAATGGCAATAATTAAAAAGTGCCTTATCACCAGAGACAAAAGTGCTGCGTGTTGGCAGCCCCTGGATGGGGGGAGCTCCTTGGGCTGAAATTAATTTGCAGACAAAGTTCAAACAAGCCCCAGAACAATCCTGGGCTTGTTGGGCTTTTTCCTCCTGGGGGAGGACGAGACTTTCCCTTTTTTTCTCCTGCCTGTTTTTCTCTCTCTTTTATCCACAAGGTCAGACTTGCTGGAAGAAAATAACAACTCTCACATCCACAAAACTGTTTTCTTGTAGAAATGCAGTTGGGAAAGTTCAAAAACGTAGCAGGCCCTCCCAGTTTGGGCTTTATTTGTAATTATGGATTATTTTCTTTAGGATTAACTGATGTACGTGCTCAGCTTTTGAAGAATTGGCCAAGGAAGGCTCTCAGAGCTCTCTGGGCTGAGCCCTCCTGAACTTGCTGCCCTTCTGCCCTCCCCTCTTTGGTGCAATTGGGAGTTCATGAGCAGAAATTAAGTCTAATTTTAAAAAAAAAATAACCAGATGGACATCTGGAAAATAAACTGGGGTTTTTTTGGCCTGAGAACTCTCAGCTTTCTGAGGATACACTTAGAAAGTAACAGACTGGGAGTCAAGCTTTTATTTCTGGGATAGGAATGTATTGTATGGCTTTTCTCCTTTTTCCTCTTTTCCTCCTTTTTTTTCTCCTTTTTTTCCTCTTTTCCTCCCCTCATCTCCCTTTTCCCCTTCTCCTTTTCCCTCCTTCTCCCTTTTCCCCCTCTTTTTTCCTCCTCCATCCATTTTCCTCTTCACTCTTTTTTCTTCCTCTCTTTCCCTTTTTCTTCCTCTTTCCCTTTTTCCTCCTCTCTTTCCTTTTCTCTTCCTCTCTTTCCCTTTTTCTTCCTCTTTCCCTTTTTCTCCCTCTCTTTCCCTTTTTCTTTCTCTTTTCCTTTTTCTTCCTCTTTTCCTTTATCTTCCTCTCTCCTTTTTCCTCCCCACCACTCTCAGTGACACCCTCATCGAGAGACATGGGACTTCCAAAATATCTTGGTTTTCAGCCTCAGGAAGTCCCAGGAAAAGGAAACCAGGATGTTTTCCCTGTGCTGGGGCCAAACTTTGCTCAGTGCAGCTCTCAGGGCCCTTCTCCCCTCAGCCTGATGGGTTTGAGCATCTCCTTGTCACAAACATGACCCATTTATGAAGAGGTGACATTTCTGGATGCACAGCGAACACATTAATGCTCCTCAAGCGGTTTTAATTGCCCCTAATTAGTACAGAGAGTCCTCAGGCAGAGTTTGGCTGGGAAAGTCTTTCCCAATGTCTTCCTTGCTGTTTGATTTCAGGATTTAGGACAGGCTGCCTTCACTGGGAGGTCTTTCCTTTGTGGGGGCTGGCACTTTTCACATGTTTCTGTGACACTGCGAGTTCCTCCTTCCCCTGAGTGATGTTTGCACTCCCAGGGATGTCACACCATCCCTTCATGCTCTTTTCTGGTGCCACTGAGCTGGCTCAGGGAAATCCTGCAGGGAGGATCTCAGTCCATGTTTAATTGTGCTTGTGCAACTGCTCTAAACTCAGGGATTTAGCTGGGGTTGGGCTCTCAAGGAGCAGGAGTTTTGCTCCTGGGATGAGCCCTCAATCACCACGTAACACTCAGTCATAATGAGGAATGGGAAGACAGAAATGCCCTGGGTTTGTCCCTCCTGGATGCAGGAAAGTCATGAGATCAGGAGAGGAAAAAGGGGAGGAAAAACATTCCCAATTTAAAGGTGGGCTGGATCCAGCTCCATGGGAAGGGGGGATTTGGCCAGGGGGTTTTCCTGCTGGCTTTTCCCCCCTACACAGTGAATAACAAGCCTGGATTTGGTAGGACACATCTCAACCACAAATGTCCTTCCACTTGGAATAAACCTGGAGGAAAAACCTCTGCAATGTGTGACTTTTGGCCCAGGAACAAGGAGGAACCAGCAGGAGCAGGGAGGGCTCGGAGCACCCAGAGTTTTCCCAGAAATATTCCTGTTAACACCTTGGAGTTCAAACTTCCCCAGATCTCCTCTCAGTGGCTGCCAAAACCAGGCCCCAGGATTTTCAGGCAGAATTCCTGCCCCCAGGGAGGTTTCCACTACTGAGGAAGAACTTTTGCCCCATTCAATGGTTTGAATGATTCCCTGATTTTCTCACCACTGTACCCCAAAAAACTCTTATTTTCCTTGCATTAAGGAAGAAGTGATGGACCTGCAGAGGTGGCAGGAGCAGAGTCCCACCTGGCTGAGGCAGGCAAGACCACTTATTGTCTCTTGATCACCACAGCCTCAATCCCAGCTTGGAAATGTCCCTGTGTCCCCTCAGCAGCTCCAAGGGGAGAAGATGAGCCCATCCCTGCCAGACCCTGTGGCCCCAGCACCCCAAATCCACTGGGGCCATGCAGAGCTGGGGGAGCAGAGCTCAGGGCGACCTCAATTTCTCAGCTCTGATGCTTCAATTAGTTCTGCAAGGAGCAGAATCTGTATTATTTAGTAATGGCTGAGGCACTCCAAATTATTCATCAGCTCAGGAAGGGAGTGCTGAGATGCACAGGAGGATGTGGTGGGTGTTTGGTGTCTGTCTCACCTCATCTGTCCTCCCAGCACCTTCTGCTGAGGGGCTTGTCCAGCCATGGGTTGGAAGGGACATTAAAGATCATGTTGTCCCATCCCTGCCATGGGCAGGGACACCTTCCACCAGCCCAAGGTGCTCCAACCTGGCCTTGGACACTCCCAGGGATCCAGGGGCAGCCACAGCTTCTCTGCCCAACCTGTGCCAGGGCCTGCCCCCCCTCCCAGCCAACAATTCCTTCCATAGATCTGACCTAAATTCCTCCTCTTTCAGTTCAAACCCATTTCCCCTTGTCCTATCACTCGAGTTCCTGGGGGACAATCCCTCTGCAGCCTCCCTGTAGCCCCTTCAGCTCCTGGAAGGTGCTCTGAGGGCCCCACACAACCTTCTCTCCTCCAGCCTGAACAGCCTCATTCATTCTATTTGGAGAAAGATTTTATTTCTGCAGATATTTTGGGGTTAAGTCAGTGCATTCATTGTCAGGAAGAGCCCAAGTGAGGACTGACCCTGAATCTCCTGGTGGTGATCCCACACCAGGTTTGGGTCTCCCATAACCCCTATCCACACTGCCACTGCCTCTGGTCCATGTGCTTTCACCCAGAGCATCCCAATTTTCCAGCAGCAAGATGTGGGGGCTCCACGTGGAGCTCCCCTGAGTGGGGTTTGGGTGGCAGAGCAGTGGGAGGTGCTGCTGGCACTGTGGGGTTGGTCCCTCAGTGGGGTTTGGGTGCGGGGAGATGCTGCTGGCACTGTGGGGTTGGTCCCTCATGGGTGGCAGAGCAGTGGGAGATGCTGCTGGCACTGTGGGGTTGGTCCCTCAGTGGGGTTTTGGGTGCCAGAGCAGTGGGAGATGCTGCTGGCACTGTGGGGTTGGTCCCTCAGGGGTGGCAGAGCAGTGGGAGGTGCTGCTGGCACTGTGGGTTTGGTCCCTCAGTGGGGTTTGGGTGGGGGGGAGATGCTGCTGGCACTGTGGGGTTGGTCCCTCAG
>WBMV01006663.1:0-10476 GCA_013396655.1 Campylorhamphus procurvoides | reverse complement strand
TGCTGCTGGCACTGTGGGGTTGGTCCCTCAGGGGTGGCAGAGCAGTGGGAGATGCTGCTGGCACTGTGGGGTTGGTCCCTCAGTGGGGTTTGGGTGGCAGAGCAGTGGGAGGTGCTGCTGGCACTGTGGGGTTGGTCCCTCAGGGGTGGCAGAGCAGTGGGAGATGCAGCTGGCACTGTGGGGTTGGTCCCTCAGTGCCCTCTGCCCACACATTGCAAATAATATTTTGCCACTCAAGCGAGAAGTTGAACCTGGAAAAGGCTGGAAGGCATTTAGTGGAAGTGGTGTTAACTTCGTGTTGGAAAAGAGAAAGCATCCTTGCTTGCATATTTAATTAGCAAATTATCATATAAATGTCACATTACTTAGGGTGCCAGAACTCACTGATATTTGCAATGTTTCCATGTTTTAATTCCTTGCCACTCAACCTTTGCAAACCTAATTACAAAGGGAAAATGGCTGATGGCATTTTCGGCACCACGTTTGGAGCTGGAGGGAATTTCCTGAGGCTCCCAGAAATGTTCAGCTCATTCTGTTTTCTCTTGCTTGGGAGTGACAGGAGTTTTTCCTTCTGCTCCTTGCTGGGATGAGATGGATCCCTGCCAATGAAAGCCAGGGAGCAGCAATGCCACAACACGCCTGTGTGTTTGGGTGAGTTCTGTGAGAGAACCCAAAAATAACCATGTGGAGTTGAAAATCTTGGGGAGGCTTCATGCAAAACAGCTTTTCCTTTCCCCATTTCCCTCTATTTCATTGTAAAAACTGCTGCCTGAAAAGGATTGGAATCAAAGGGAAATATTTCTGTGATGGCACAGAGTGGGTTTTGACATTTCCAGTGCCTTGGGAACCGCAGGCGTTTGAGTCAGTCCAATATTTGGGTTTCTATTAACACTTACACACACATTGCCTGTCTCTATTTCCAGCTCTGGATACACCAGACCTCTCCCAGGGCTGCCTTGGAGGCAGAGCCAGCCTGTGGCATGGAAATCCTGTGCCAACTGTCCTCAGATGGCATGGAAAGGGCTGTGCCCCCTTAGCTCAGCCCTGGGGCACCTCCTGCAGCCACCCCTGTCTTCTCCAAAGGGATAAATGGCTCAGATGATGCAAAAGGGACATGAAACCCTCCTGTCCTAAGGAAGCCCAGCAGGTGGAAGGGACAATCTTTACCCCTGTGATGCTGCTTGGAGGGTGGAGGGATCTGGCCAGCCCTGATGGGTTGATCTGTGCCACCCCCTTGGGTGACAGCCCCGTGTCACAGCTCAGCTGGCCCCAGAGCAGGGATTTCTGTCACACACCCCAAGCTCCTGTTTGCCAAGAGATGGGGAAGAGCAGAGCAGCTCTTTGCCCAAAAGCTGCTGCCAGCCCTTCCTTCCCTGGCCCTTTCTGGTGGCAAGGTGGTGGGAGAGCTCTGCCTTATCTCCCCTGGTTGTGTTTAGCTTTTTTCCCCTGACTTTTCCGAGGCTGGAGTGGAGGAAACAAACTCCTCTCCGCTAATCCAGCCATTTCCAACTACACAGCCGAGGTTAATAATCCAGTGACATCTGAATTGCACGTCCTGTAAATAATCAGCATCTTTCCCAAAAAGCTGCTGGAGGATTTGGAACAGGCTAATTACAGGAATAGGAAAGGGAAGGGGCCCCCATTGATGCAGCAAGTTGCTAACCAGAAAGGCAATTTCATAAAAGGCTGGGGGTGACACTCTGAGGTGCCAAAGTGAAAATGTACGTGCACGATGCAAAGGGTGGGAAACAAAGACCTTATTTCTGCTTTGATATATTTTCCTTCTTTGGGAAGATCTTGTCATGCATCTTCTCAAAGAGCAAAACTGGCCCAGGGTGGGGACACTCCAATTTCCACTTAGGTCTGCTTGCTGGAGAGGTGGGGCTTGAGCCCAAACTTCTCAGGCCTTCTGGGCATCTTGGTCAAGGTTCTTTTTGGCTTGTTTGGGGGCTCTGAGATCATTTGGGGTTTGGTGTTGTGTGAGGTGGGGTTTGGGGGGCGCAGCACCAGCAAGGAGCAAGTCACAGGGTCAAGAAAGAGAATTGTTAGGGCTGGGAGGGACCTCTGGAGATCCTCCAGTCCACCCTCCAGCCTCAGCCCTGAGCAGGGACAAGGACAAGGGAGCTGTTCCCTCCTGTGGGACCATCTCAGGATGGGGGTCCTGCCCCCCAGCTATGGCTTCAAGGGGGTGATGGAGCCCCACTTGCTCTCACCTCATCCCTGGAGGCCCCAGCAAGGTGGGAAGGGCTTGGGGGTCTCCCAGCTGTGGTTCAGGAGCCTAAAATTCCTCTGCTAATGCAGCACTGAGAGCCTGGAGGGAGAAAAACTGCACCTCTGTGTGCTGAGGGACAGGCTGAGGGATGGGAAAGGGAGCATGGCTGTTGGAAAATGCCCCCCTGATCATGTTTGAGGCTGTGACAGCAGGGAGGGACCCAACCCTGCAAGGAAGAGCTTGGAGAACACTAAAAATCAATGGGAAAAGGGAAGGGAAGGGAAGGGAAGGGAAGGGAAGGGCCCCTCCCCTGGCACCTCTGGGTGCACAGCCTGGGTGCTGCTGGAGATGTGGGACTGTGCAGCTGCAACTCCACGTGCTTGGGCTTCCTGAGAGCAGCCAGAAATGTGGCTGATTATTGCAAAATTAATAAGGCAGCATTGTGGAAATCTCATTTATGAAAATGCTGCATTATTGTATTTTTCCCCTTTTCCCAGCAGGATGTTTGATGTTCCTCCAAAAGACGTGCAGAGCTTGTGTTCACTTAGGGTCATGGAATGTCCTGAGCTGGGAGGGACCCCCAAGGATCACCCAACCCAACCCTCAGCCCTGCCCAGGACCAGCCCCAAGAGTCACCCCCTGTGCCCCAGAGCATCATCCAAACCCTCCTGCAGCTCTGGCAGCCTTGGGGCCGTGCCCACTGCCCTGGGGAGCCTGGGCAGTGCCCACCACCCTCTGGGGGAAGAAGAACCTTTGGCTGAGATGCCCCCTGAGCCTGCCCTGCCACAGCTCCAGCCATTCCCTGGGTGCTGTCCCTGTCCCCACAGGGCTCAGAGCTCAGTTCTGGCCCCTGAGCTTTGGGCAGCTGAGAGGACACTTTGCTGTGAGGTCCATCTGGTACCACAGGGATTCTGCTCCCAAAACAGGACCTGCCTCTGCAGCCCATCCCTCTCCAGCCCAGCAAACAAGATGCATGTGGTTGCCCTCAGGTTTTCTGCTGGATTCTGGACGTGATGGAGCCCTGACATTTGGAGAGCTGAGACATTTTAAGGGAAAATGAAGGTCTTTGCACTTTCCAGCGACGACGTTGCAAAGAGGGGGAAGCCAAGTGAGATTCATTACGGCCCAAAAGTGCCACATTTTACACTTCCATTTGCAGTTTCCTTTTTTAACTGTCTGTCATTTCCAAAATGTTTGTGTGAAATATAGAAAAGCATGAAAGGGGGGGAGAGAGAGAGAAATAAGCCTTGCAAACGTGCACACCCTTTACTGGGGGCTTTTCTATTCCTTTGCAACTCCAGCAGCTTCACTGAAGACACCCTTGAGTTCCACAGGAGAGAAGGGACCCAAATCCAGCACAGGTTCTTGTAGAGAACCAAGAAAATGCTCAAACAAACCACAAAGTCTTATAAAAGGCCAAAATAAAGCTCAACAGGACCTAAAACCCGAATGTTTTTGCTCCTGCCTCTTTCTGCTCACATAATTAATGTAAAGGCCTCTTAATTACTGGGAGGAGGAAACTGGTGACAGCCCTTTTGGGGGGATTTCGGGTGGTTCCCTGGGTTTGTGCACTGGGAGAGACACGAGGAGCAATCTGAAATCTATTCCAGGAAATTCCTCTCTGAAATAAAGGGAGGAGGGGACAACCAGAGCTTTGTGTGGCTGTCCCATCTCTGGTTGATGTCAGAGACCTTGGGGCAGTTGTTCAGCAGGTTGATTCTTTGGCTTTGGGCATGTTCTAAGTTCTGATGGGACCTTTGATCCCACTGGTGTTCTCTGCTCTGCATTTTCTTGTGTTCAGCTTAACTTTCCTGGGCTCTTTGCTCTGGCTGGGACTGTTCCTGTGCCCCTCTGGGAGCTGCGTGGTCAGGGATGTCCCTCCCTAAGGACTGGGAGGTCAACCAAGGTCTTGGGATGAAGTTTCCCTCCCAAAATATTGTCCTGTAACTCAACCCCAGGTGTTTCATGTGGTGCTCCTTTGGGATTGAGGCAGAACAAAGCAATTCTGGTCTTTCCAGAGGTTTTGCCATCACAGAATGTCCTGAGTTGGGAAGGACCCCCAAGGATCATCCAGCCCAACCCTCAGCCCTGCCCAGGACCAGCCCCAAAAGTCACCCTGCTTTAGCAGAAATGGGTGTAAAAGCTGTGATATTGGGGGTCTCTCAGCACTGCTGTGAACTGGGGGAGCAGCACAGGGAGGGAGGGGGGTGGGAGCTCCTCCTGGATGAATGTTGAGGCCCTGAGATCCAGCAGGAATTCAAATCCCAGGATTTCCCATCTCTACACCACGAGGAAGGAGAAGGCAGAGCTCCCAAAGCCTCTGAGGCTGAGCACACTGAGCTGCCTTTGCAGGGCTCTCAGCTGAGTTACACCACGGGTTTCCCAGGGCACAGAATCAGATTTAAATGATTTATTTGGAGGCCTTTTTTCAGCCTGGGGAGGTGTGTGTGGTGGGTGGGTCAGGGGTCTGGGGAGGGTCACAGGGCAGCACAAAAATGGCCTTAATATTTTGTGTTGCTTTGGTCCCAGCAGAATTGGAGGCAGATTAAACAAATTGGGGTTTGGGATATCAGATACCTGTAAAAAAAACCAACCCAGGGAAGTGAAAAGCACACAATTCTACCCAAAAATAGAACCTCTCTGCTGAAGTTCCAGGGCACTGAGCTCTTGCTGTCCCCAGGGTTGTGTCACACACAAAGGTTGGAATGAAAGGACAGGAGGTGGCTTTTCCTGGAGCTCCCCAACGTCTCCAGTGGAAATGAAGCAGCCCCAAAAACACCAGGGCTGCTTTCAGCACCCCAAAATCAGCTGGAGAACAAACAAGGAGCCCGAGGCTGGAGCCCTGGGCAGGTTGGAGGCAGCTCTTTCCCATGTGGAGTCTCCCAAGGCAATGGGAGATGCTGCTCCCACATCCCAATCTGCTCCTGCCCGGGCCACATCCAGTTTTTTGCCTGCCTGGATCTGGCCCTTCCAAAAGCCAAGAGGCTCCAAAGCACTTTGGGGATTTCACAGGCAGGATTTGGGAGTGGGAAATGCTTTTAATTTGGACTGATTAGCGTGAACTGTGAGTTTGCTCCTTGCCTGTGTCCTGCAAATCTCTCTCTGACCTCTCACTGCTTCTTCTTTTTATTTTTTTTTAAATAAAAAAGTGGAATATAAACCCCAGCAAATCTCCTGTAATGTATGGAAATCCAGCTCTGCTGCCGAATTCAGCAAAAAGCTTCAACTCCAGTGAAAGTGGCTTCAAAATCAGACTTTTTCCTTACACTTCAAGGTTTTATTATTTCTATTTATTTTGGTGCTTGTTCTGGCCCAAACCCCCCCAAAGAGAGCTCGGGGAGCTTCCCCTGCCCTGGGTCCTGCTGGTCCCCCCTGGCACCAGATGTGAGAAATCCCCTAAAACCTGGCAGGTGGATGTAAAGCCACCAGAAGCCACCCAGCTCCCTGGATCCCTCCTGATTTACACCACTGGCCCTCAGCACACGGGCCAGATGGTGTTTTATAAGCACAGGAATTATTGAAGAGCGTGGCCATTACTTCAGTACTAATGAATTACAAACAGCTCCTTGAGGAAAGGCCTTTTGCTGACTAAGAAACACGTCCCTGAGATAAGCCAAGAGTGGAGCTTTAAGGGGTCAGCAATTTCTTAAAAATATATTTGATTCCTGCTAAGTTAAAGGGGTCTGGAAATGTCCCCGTTTGCCTCATTAGCAAATATTACCCAATTTTTCTCTCACAGTGGAGCAGGGAGGGGGAGAAAAAATAAAACATATCAAATAAACACCTGGCAAGGAGTGCAGAATCTGCATCAATTCCAGGGTTGGACTCCTGACAGGAACCCAAACCAAAATGAGACTCCCAAAGGTGGGAATGTGGTCTCAGTGAGGACTTGGTTTTATGGCTGGGGTTTCAAAGAGTAGCCTGGCAGGTCCTGGTGCTCCATTCCCTCCAGATGGATGAGTGGATGGGGCATCCTTAGATCCAGAGGTGAAATGGGCCAGTCCCATCTCCACAGATCAGATCCAGAGGTGAAATGGGCCAGTCCCACCTCTACAGACCAGATCCAGAGGTGAAATGGGTCAGTCCCACCTCCAAATAGCAGATCCAGAGGTGAAATGGGTCAGTCCCACCTCCAAATAGCAGATCCAGAGGTGAAATGGGTCGGTCCCATCTCCAAATAACAGACCCAGATATGAAATGGGCCAGTCCTAACTCCACAGACTAGATCCAGATGTGAAATGGGCCAGTCCCTCCTCCACAGACCAGATCCAGATATGAAATGGGCCAGTCCCATCTCCAAACAGCAGATCCAGAGGTGAAATGGGTTGGTCCCATCTCCAAATAACAGACCCAGATGTGAAATGGGCCAGTCCCTCCTCCACAGACCAGATCCAGATGTGAAATGGGCCAGTCCCATCTCCAAATACAGATCCAGAGGTGACACTTTCTCCACTCTCCCCTGTGCTGTAGCCCTGGGAGGAGGATTCTGCCATTCCATCCACCCCCTGGCACAAGAGCCCTCTCACATCCCAAAGAAAATGATCTGCCCAGATATTCCTGGGACCTCTTGTCCTAATCCAGCATCTCCCTGTTCTCTTGCCTGGCAGGGGGGGTTGTGGATTAGGACACAACATCAGCCTGGAGGAGAGAAAGCCCCAGGGTGACCCAGCTGTGACCTTGCAGTGCCTGAAGGAGCCCACCAGAAGGATGGCAGAGACAATTTCCAAGGGTCTGGAGGGACAGGAAAAGAGGGAATGGCTCAAACTGCCAATGGGCAGGGTTAGATGGATATTGGGAAGGAATTGTTGGCTGGGAGGGTGGGCAGGCCCTGGCACAGGTTGGGCACAGAAGCTGTGGCTGCCCCTGGATCCCTGAAAGTGTCCAAGGGCAGGTTGGAGCACCCTGGGACAGTGGGAGGTGTCCCTGCCCATGGAATTGAAAGAGTTTTGAGGTCTCTCCAAGCCAGAGGGAGAGGAGCCCTCACCACACCAGGAGCACTCCTGGTTTCCTCCAAGTTGTGTTTCATGCACAATTCCCTGAAAATGAAGCCACTCTGAGATGCTTCAATAGCACGAGGGCAGAGGGAAATGCAGGAGGTTTGCCCCTACAAGGAGTTTTTAAACTTTCCCTAATTTTTAATGCTCAAATCAATTTTTGTGCCAAGGAAAATATCTGCACCAGAGCTGGTCTCATCACAGTAATAGAAAATCCATGTTCTCAGGCATCAATTATTGATAAGGGTTAACAGGCCATATCCAGTCTGGATGGTGTGTCATGTTCTACCCTTCTACAGCTACTTTTCTATTTCTTTTAGTCCTTTTTTTCATTTTTTAACCCAAATGTTTCAAATCCCTCTCCCAGCCCTGCCATTCCTGCTGGCAGTTTTACCCTAAGAGGGACTGGTTTGTTTTCTCCCCCCTCCAAAATACCATTCAAGGTGTCAAAATGCCAACCAATGTGTGAACAACCCAAAATATAACAAATCCAGGGATCTGATGGATTTCAGCTTCACTTCCCAGGGTGCATCGAGGTGGAGGTTGAGACACCTTAGAAACCCAAAGCACAGGGATTTGCTTTTTGTCTCCAACCAAGAACCAGCAGGAAAAGCAAAATGTGGTTTCCTCGAGGCAGGGAAGAGAAGGAAGATCGATTCCTTCTCCCCACATCCCAAAATCTGTATCTGAGCAAAACCTAGGACAAATTCCTATGCAGAGGCAATCCCTTGCCATTAATCATTAGGCAGAAATCATTGGTTAGCAAGAACAAACACCCACTCTCTTCTGGCTGCTCTTTGTCATGGCTTGGACAGTTCTCCAGAGTTTAGAGGGAAATCATTTTCAGTCACTCTGACTTCGTTTTCTTTGGTGGATTTTTTCCCTTCTTCTTTTTGTAAACTCTTCATTTTTCAAACATTCCCCAGCCCAGTTGACATCCATTATTCATCTTTTTCACATCACTTTGAGAAGCAGAGCAGGGAGGAAATTTGACTGCCCCACGTGTCAGATGCAAACTCAGATGCACCCTAACCCTAACCCTAAAGTTTACAGGGCCACCAAGTGACTCAGGGTGTGGATCCCCACCAGAAGACCCCAAAAATAGGTGCATGTAACTAGTTTGTGTTTGGGGAGGGAGGGAGAAGGAGGAAATGGGGAAACAACCTGGGGGTTTGTGCCAAATCTGTGGAATTCAGTGCAGCAGGACATTACTGTGGCTCTGTGCCACAAGCTGGGCAGCCCAGATTTTACTCACTGCCTGTAAATAGTCCAAGGGGAAGGAAAAAAAAAAGCCATTATTCTGGTCAGAGAGCACTTTGGCTGAAAGGCTGCATTTTTTATTCTTTGTGTCTCTCGCAGTCCACAAATAATAAATACAACCCTGGGTAATTTGGGTTTAATTATGTTGCCTGGTTTCATTGCTGTGAAGTGCCCCAGGTGTGCCAGGTCCAGCCCCCTCTGCAGCTACTCCATCATTGCCATGGAAATGGGCATCTGATTGTCCACCCTCCTTCTGCTCTGGTGTTGTAGAACAGCCTTTGGGTGATACAGAACAGCCTTTGGGTGATAAAAACCAGCATTGGGTGATAAAAACCAGCATTGGGTGATAAAAACCAGCATTGGGTGATAAAAACCAGCATTGGGTGATAAAAACCAGCATTGGGTGATAAAAACCAGCATTGGGTGATAAAAACCAGCATTGGGTGATAAAAACCAGCATTGGGTGATAAAAACCAGCATTGGGTGATAAAAACCAGCATTGGGTGATAAAAACCAGCATTGGGTGATACAGAACAGCCTTTGGGTGATAGAAACCAGCATTTGGGTGATACAGAACAGCCCTGTTCTTGTCTCTGCTGTTGGATTTGGGCTTTCCTTCACCCAGGGGAGCTGGGAGAAGTCAAGCAGAGGTGCTCAGGGAGTTTGGAGCTGACCCTTCCTTCCCCTCCCTGCAGAAGGTGTTGGATCCTCAACATCAGACACGTCCCCAGCAAAGAGCTGATCTCTGCAAATCTGCCCCTTCAAAATCAGGGAAATGGGAGATGTTCAAAATAACCCTTTTGGACCTTTTTGAAGGGACAATCTTCTCTCTGAGAGTGAACATGAATTTCTGATCCAGCTGGCAAAGCTCCACACCCAACCAGAGATGGTGACCCCACGTCCATGGCAGGAGTTCTGGAGCAATTAGTGATTTTCCCCACCCTCCAGGTCCATGGCTGTGAATATTTTGGGTGGGTTTGGATGTCTCAGCAGAAGTGAGGAGTGCTGGTGCTCAGCATCACTCCCATTTGCCACAAGAAAGGCTTTGCAGTTTTCCTGCCTGCATTTGGCCATTTGGATCACCTCAGAGCTTTGGGAAGAGTTCCAGGTCCCCTCAGCAGAGCTCTCTGTCCCCAGCTGTGTCACCTTCCCCTCTTGGCTCCGTGAGCTGCCTTGTCACAGATCAAACCCCACTCTTTGATGTCAGCTGGAGGCTGAGCCATGACCTGCATCGGAAATGAGCGCCGTGACCTTAAACTGGCACAAGCGACTGCCCAAAACTCAGTGGGGGCAGCTGAGCCCAAATCTGATGTCCTTGAGGCAGCCCGAGCCGAGGGCTGGAGCAGCAGCACTTTGGGCACCAGCTGGATCATTGGAAATTTCCATGGAGGAAAAAGAACGTGGAGAAACATCACAAGGAGCTCCTGGGTGTTCCTCCTGCAGGTGAATTCTGAGTGTGGATCTGGCTGTGCCACCCTGGTGGGCCAAGCAACGCGGGAGGGTCCCTGGTGGGGTTGTCACAGGGTCCTCTGTGCCCAGCAGGGTGTTCATGGGGTGGCACATCGTGGCCAGGAGATGATCTGCCTGATGGTGGGGTGGCTCACATGGGTGATTGTATTGGGTTTCTCTGGCCAGATGGGGCTACAGAGGTGGAAGGTGCTGGAAAAGCTTCTCCTGTGCCTGGTGGAGCCAATACCAGCCAGCTCCAGGATGGGCTTCCAAGGCCAAGCCAATGGGGAATGGCAGGAACGCCCCCGGGAGAAGGTATTTGGGAACAGAGAGAAAGTTACTGTGCAGTGAAGAATTCCAGCAAGGGAAGAGAGGAGGGAGAACATGTCAACAACCATGGAGACACCAAGGTCAGTGCAGGAGGAGGGGGAGGAAACTCCTGGCACCAGAGCTGAGGTTCCTCTGGAGCTTGTGGTGGGGCAGCTGTGACCCTGCAGCCCAGAGAGGACCCAGAGAGGACCTTTGGGGGGCACAGACTCCCCTGCAGCCCAGGCAGGACCT
>WBMV01006662.1:201771-248750 GCA_013396655.1 Campylorhamphus procurvoides | reverse complement strand
GGCTCATCTGTGAGCCAAGTTAAGGCGGGGGCAACCTGCTCATCAGTGGCGCATGCTACAAATTTGTAGAGAGGGAGAGGCTCCATTGACTCAATATGTCCCTGCCCCAAAGTGTTATTGGTACAGGGAGAACGAACGGGAAAGTAGTTGCCAATCTGTCATCTGGGCCAATTATTGAGATAAGGTTTTCGCTAATTTTTGTGGCTAAAGATCCTCCCACTCCAGTAATGTGATTATGGTGTGATTTTACTCTCCAGTGGCTAGGCCAGTCTTGCTGCGAGATGATAGTCACGTCAGCACCTGTATCAATCAAACCTACCACTGGAATAGGGGTGCGGTCACCAGAATGATAAATTTGGCACTGGAGTGTAGGGCGGTGACGTGAAACAGGTTGTGCCCACATTACCTGTGCGTTGTTATCACTTTGGATGGCATCATCAGAGCATGTCAACAAATGTAGAGGGACGACCTCTGCGACTAACTTCCCTGCGGAGAGGAACACCGGAGGGGATCCTGTTAGAATTTGAATGGAGATTGGTGAGTTTGATGTCAGTTGGTTGACGAATGGGATAACTTGTATCCCTTCGTCTGTCACGTCCGGATGAGTGTGGAACAGGCCTGTAAACAGAGAAACTGGGGAATTAACAGAAAGTTTGACATTAACTTGGGTAGGAGAGCAGGAATCTAACAGAACTGGGGAAACAAGCTGCAAGTAAAAAGGAGTTATTCTTCTTGAATTGTCTGGAGTTTCGGGGAGTACCACGGGCGCTGGGGAAGATTTGATGTCTTTGCACTTCCCCGAGTGCTCGCAGCCTCGTTTCCCGACTTGAAGTTTCCGGATGTTTTCGGAGACGACGCTGGAGATATCAATTTTCCGTTAACATCAAACTTAGATTTACACTGACGGGCCCAATGATACCCTTTGCCGCACCGCGGACATGACGTAGTGGGTGGCGGTGGGGATGACTGTTTAAACAGGCAGTCTTTAATCAGGTGACCTATTCCTTTGCATCCAATGCACGGGCCTATCTTTACAAAGTCTTTAAACTCTGAAACTTCTTTTGACACGCCATCAGCAACGCCTTGCACCTGTTGGGCTATATTTACTATTTGGTCAGCGATGGTATACTGACTGTCTTGGATGGCTTCTACTAGTTGTTTATTTGAATCAACTTGGATTTGAGTTGATGCTATGAAAGTTTCTTTAAGGGACTCTACTTTGGCTTGTTTACGATGTGCTACGGTATTCACGTTTCGGCAGGCTTTGATCATTTCGGTAACTGTTGGGTCTTTTAAAGCTCTGAGGATGGGTTGACAATCCTCGTTCGCATTTTCAATGATAATGCGTCTAAAAAGTTCGTCCTGCATTTTCGTGTCGGCTACTTGTTTGTTGATAGAATCTTTTAGCCTTTCTGCATATTTAGTAAAGGGTTCATTGCCTTCTTGGAAAATCTTGGTATAGGATGATGTTATGGAAGTGTTGGATGCAACTACGGTGATGGCTTGGTATGCTAATTGCTTTGTGATATTTAACTCGTGTTGCGGCGTGCGTGTTTGTCTAGCAGTGTCCATAAAAAGTCCAGTTCCCATAAATCTGTCCATTACATGTGTAAGTGGTGTTTCTTGATTTCGATAGTTGTTTTCGATGTATCGTTTCACTAAGAGCCTCCACTCATCCATAAAGGCTGAGTGTTCTAGAGAATTAAAAATGGCTCTAGTGATTACATCAATGTCCCTCGGAATTAGTGTGTATGCGTCGAAAAAGTTCTTTAAAACATTTAGAGTGTAGGGTGCTGCTATTCCACACTCAGCTACTGCTCTACGAAGATCTTTCATGTAGGGGTAGCCGAGCGGCTCCCAGGCAGGTGGTTTGCCTGGATCATAGAATACAGGGAATACTGAAACTAAATCTAAGTCTCCTTCATCTTCGGCTTTTTTCCGAATTTCCTCATATCTAGCTTCTGCTGGATCAGGAGGAGCAGTAGGGTCTAGTGGCATGATGTCCATGTATGTTTCGATGGGGGGGCAATAGAGGCTTGGGGGCTTCAGGCTGATTTATTGTTGGCGGGGGTTGCGGATGGGTGCGGCCATCTTGGACCGGATGTTTTCGGTCGGCAGGCGGAAGTGGGTCACTCTGGGGGCGGCCATTTTGGACCGGAAGTGGCGACTGATGGGCGTCGCCATTTTGTTTCCGGTCCTCCAGCACGTGACTCAGCTCTAACATGGCCTTGATCACCTGATCTACTTGCTCCCACCCCTTGGTGATGTCATTGGTAGGAGTGGGTGGAGCTGGAGTCTCCGCCTCGCGATGGGAGGTGTTAAGTACTCGAGGCGTGGTTGATGTTGCGGGGGAGGAACCTTGCCTATCTGATGATGTAATTGAGGGTAAGGCTTGGCTGCCATTTCGTGGAGGTGACTTAGTTTCTCCCTGAGGGGACCTGCCGCCGCCATTTTGTCGCGCACACTGTCCCTGATCTCTGAGGGGGTTTCCCGCCGCCAAACGATTCGCATGGGGGGTTTCAGATGGCGCGTTAGGTAAAGTGGGCGAGGATAAGGGAAGAACATGCAGGATCATGTCCCAAGCCACTAATGCTCTCCAAGCCAATTTCTTATTTTTGTTATGTGACTGGTCCCAGAGATCAAAGCCGAGTTCGTCCCATTCCTCGTAGGTAATGGGGTAATTTACGGTTTTATTGTTCTCGGCGATCCATTCTGCCAAATACTTTAGAGATTCTTTTTGGATAGGGTGTGAATTTCGTCTTAAATAAAATTTTAAGTCCTGATAGATGACACGTGATTTTGATCCGCAGCAGTTGAGACGAGAGAAAATGCCCATTTTGGAACAAAATTTAATGATTTAACTGGGTAGAAATAAAAATATAACTGGGGACCTAACTGTGGTTTTGGGTGAAGGAAAGAAGGGGAAAGGGAAGGCTTGTCTTCCCTTGCGGCTCACCTTCTCCCCGACGGATCCGGATCCTCGGGAGAGCAGGAGCCGACGGCGATTTCAGGGCCGCAGGAGTCTCCACACCGGGGTCATGTCTTGAGAGACGCTGCTGGCTCGTCGCAGTCGGTACCACTCAGCGGGATTGCTGAGTGGCTTTCGGTGACTCTTCCGCAAAGGGGAATTTGCGACGACCGGAGTGCGAGGAGCTCTTCTCCACTCGCAGCCGACAGGAAGAAGCAGGGGTACCGCTGAGGGTCCCTGTTCGGGCGCCAGATGCGCGTCGCAGACCCGATTGGGAAAGGCGGGAAAGGAAGACTCGAATGCAGGGTAGGTGGCTGCAGCCAACAGGGGCGAACGAACAACAATTTATTGAACAGAGCACCAGCTTTTATAGACTCGGGGAAGGAAGGTTCTGGAAAAAGGGGCGGATCTGAGGGATTGACAACTGGGTCTGACACGCAATAGGGCAGGAGGGAGAGGCTCCGCCTAAGGGGTGAGGAGAAGGGAGGAACTGAGGGAGTGGTCAGCCCTATATGGTAAGGCCTTCGTGCCGTTACCAAGGGCGACCAGGGGACCAATGGTAGCTGTACCCTAGCCCGGGAACTTGCTAACCAATGGGGGAAGTGTAACTGGGGAAAGAACTGGGGTTACAACCAATCGAAACATTCGGAATTATGATAACTGTATTACTATTCTAATACATTGAAAAGCTAACTAACAATAAACTGCATAACTGGCATATTCTCTCGTCGTAGTATTTCTCTTCATCTCTAAGTCGTTTCTACACCGCTGTCTCCTCTTCCAGGTTAGCTCTCTCAGGTCTTCTGGATCTCCGCCACGACCTGTAAGATTCCCTAATCCCCACATCGTAGTGTTTGGTTATAGGTATTGATGTATTTTGTATTTGTTATTTATGTTGTATTTTGTATGTATTTTGATTTTCTTTTTTTTTGTTTTGTTTTATTCTCAATAAAAACGCGACAGCTAGGGATGCAGGGCCGCCACAAGCCAGAAAGATCAGGCCTAGGGAGGGTGGACAATCTCATTATCATGCAGCGACGCTTTCCATCTGATTTGGACTAATTCTTACCGATTTTGTCCGAGTTGGACGGGCCACCTTTACTTAACCCGGAAAAGGAACATATATTATTTATATGTGTTCGATAAATAGCAGGAAGCAATTGCACTCCTACATAATTTGTGAATTCAAGGGACACAGGTAGAGCAGGTAACAGCAGCAGAACAGATTTGGAGTATTTTAACTGCAATCCACTTCTGAAGGGTGCCATGAGGACAATTTTTTTTGGGAAATAGAGAAAAGTGACTGGGTAGGTTCTCAGGGATCAGATAGTGCTTTCTTTCAGGGCCTTTCACATACCATCAGCTAGTCAGCAGCAGATAGATGTTTTCTGAATCTTGCTAAGAAGTGGAGAGCTGCATTGAAGTGCAGGGTCTGGTTGATGGTGCCCTTCCCTTTTCTCCTGGATCATGAATGTTTAAAGAATACTTTTTATTTATATTTTTTTTTAAATATAAGNTTGACACCGTGAGCCATCAGCACATCCTCATGGGTCTGAAACAGAGAGGAGTGGACCCACATATCATCAACCTCATAAGCAACATGTATGAAAACATCCACGCCACCATCAGCACCAAGGAGGGAGAGGCGGAACCGATACAAATATGGGTTGGAGTGAAGCAAGGCGATCCAATGTCACCGCTCCTATTCAACCTCGCCCTGGACCCCCTCCTGTGCAAGCTGGAAGAATGCGGGGATAGACTCCGACAGGGAAATAACACCGTCACGGCGATGGCCTTTGTGGACGATTTGGTTCTGCTTAGTGGATCCTGGAAAGGGATGGAAAAGAACATCAAAATCCTGGAGACCTTTTGCAAGCTCACCGGTCTCAGGACACAGGGGGAGAAGTGCCACGGCTTTTTCATCAAGCCGACTAAGGACTCATACCATCAATGACTGTGCAGCATGGACTGTGAATGGCACACCCCTCAATATGATAGACCCTGGCAGTTCGGAGAAATACCTGGGCCTTCAAATCGACCCGTGGACTGGGATTACAAAACCAGAGATCTCTGAAAAGCTCAGGCTCTGGCTGGAACGCATCGACAAAGCACCACTCAAGCCACTGCAGAAGATAGATTTATTAAGGACATTTACAATTCCTAGAATCATTTATTCTTTGGACCATACAGAAGCAAAAGCAGCTTTCCTGGAATCACTGGACACTCAAATTAGGATTACAGTTAAAGACTGGCTCCACCTTCCACCCAGCACCTGCGATGCCATCCTGTATTTCAGCACAAAGGATGGAGGTTTGGGCATCACCAGATTGACGGGTCTGATTCCAAGCATTCAGGCCCGAAGACTGCACAGACTCATGCAGTCCTCGGATGAGGCGGTCCAGACCATCCTGAGGGAGGAACGGATAGAGAGAGTGTATGAGAAACTGTGGGTAAAAGCTGGAGGGGACAAGGAGGAGATGCCGTCAATCTGGGAAGCCAAACCAGTAATGGACTCTGTGGACTGTGGGACTGAGGGTATAACATCGGAGTGGGAGGTATGCAGGCAAAAATCCAGTTACCCGAGACCTTGTAACTGGAGAAAAAGGGAATTTAAAAACTTCACTGATTTGGTATCCCAGGGCCAGGGGGTAGAAAATTTTGAATCGGATAAAATCAGCAATTTCTGGTTAGAGAGGTACAGGGGCATACCTCACAGGAAGCTCCTAACGGCACTTCAGCTAAGGGCAAACGTGTACCCCACAAGAGAATTCTTGGCGAGGGGGAGGCGGGAAAATAACATCAAATCCTGCAGACACTGTCATTCCGAAAATGAGACCTGCTCACACATAATTGGCAATTGCCCTGTCGTCCAGGATGCCAGGATTAAAAGACACAACTATATCTGCCAAATGCTTTCTGAGGCAGCTAAAAGAAAGGAGTGGGTGGTATTTCAGGAACCCCACATTCGGGACAAAAACAAAGAACTCTTTAAGCCAGATCTCATTTTTGTGACGGACAGCAAAGCTTACATGGTGGACGTGTGGTACGAATACGACGCTTCTATGCTGGAGGCAGCAGCGAAAGAGAAGAGACTGAAGTACCAGCATCTATGGTCTCAAGTTCAAGAGCTTACAAATGCCACAGATGTGAACTTTGTGGGCTTCCCACTGGGTGCTCGTGGGAAGCGGTTTTCCAAAAACTTTGAACTCTTGACTGCCCTGGGTCTCTCGAGGTTGCAGCAGGAAAAGACTGCACGGGCTCTGGCCTCCAGAGCGCTTTTTTCATCCGTGGACATTATCCATATGTTTGCTAGCAAGGCCCAGACTGTAGTGGCCTCATAGTGCGCGTCGCAGACCCGATTGGGAAAGGCGGGAAAGGAAGACTCGAATGCAGGGTAGGTGGCTGCAGCCAACAGGGGCGAACGAACAACAATTTATTGAACAGAGCACCAGCTTTTATAGACTCGGGGAAGGAAGGTTCTGGAAAAAGGGGCGGATCTGAGGGATTGACAACTGGGTCTGACACGCAATAGGGCAGGAGAGAGAGGCTCCGCCTAAGGGGTGAGGAGAAGGGAGGAACTGAGGGAGTGGTCAGCCCTATATGGTAAGGCCTTCGTGCCGTTACCAAGGGCGACCAGGGGACCAATGGTAGCTGTACCCTAGCCCGGGAACTTGCTAACCAATGGGGGAAGTGTAACTGGGGAAAGAACTGGGGTTACAACCAATCGAAACATTCGGAATTATGATAACTGTATTACTATTCTAATACATTGAAAAGCTAACTAACAATAAACTGCATAACTGGCATATTCTCTCGTCGTAGTATTTCTCTTCATCTCTAAGTCGTTTCTACACCGCTGTCTCCTCTTCCAGGTTAGCTCTCTCAGGTCTTCTGGATCTCCGCCACGACCTGTAAGATTCCCTAATCCCCACATCGTAGTGTTTGGTTATAGGTATTGATGTATTTTGTATTTGTTATTTATGTTGTATTTTGTATGTATTTTGATTTTCTTTTTTTTTGTTTTGTTTTATTCTCAATAAAAACGCGACAGCTAGGGATGCAGGGCCGCCACAAGCCAGAAAGATCAGGCCTAGGGAGGGTGGACAATCTCATTATCATGCAGCGACGCTTTCCATCTGATTTGGACTAATTCTTACCGATTTTGTCCGAGTTGGACGGGCCACCTTTACTTAACCCGGAAAAGGAACATATATTATTTATATGTGTTCGATAAATAGCAGGAAGCAATTGCACTCCTACATAATTTGTGAATTCAAGGGACACAGGTAGAGCAGGTAACAGCAGCAGAACAGATTTGGAGTATTTTAACTGCAATCCACTTCTGAAGGGTGCCATGAGGACAATTTTTTTTGGGAAATAGAGAAAAGTGACTGGGTAGGTTCTCAGGGATCAGATAGTGCTTTCTTTCAGGGCCTTTCACATACCATCAGCTAGTCAGCAGCAGATAGATGTTTTCTGAATCTTGCTAAGAAGTGGAGAGCTGCATTGAAGTGCAGGGTCTGGTTGATGGTGCCCTTCCCTTTTCTCCTGGATCATGAATGTTTAAAGAATACTTTTTATTTATATTTTTTTTTAAATATAAGCTGCATTTTATTTAGGTCTTCATAATTTTGGTCTTGTGACAGTGATGCCATTATTTGCTGTACGTTCTTTTAATGTGAGTAAAGTGCATGCAAGTGTGGCAAACTTCCCGCAATTGGAAGATAATAGGCAAAATCCTAACTTTTATGGGTAAGACATGTCCTTGCAGATCTGAGCAGGGGAATTTTTAAACTCTTTATCATAGTTACAAGAGATTCCGGTTGAAAGAAAAATATCCTTTTTTTGACAAAACAGACACAGAATCATGAAAAAGACCTCTCATTTTAAAAATAGCTTTATTCATCAGATATGGCTCATGAATCCTATTCAGATGAAGTAGGAATCATATAACCACAGCATGAAATATATATTAGACATGTTGTATAAATTTGCAGTGTGTCTTCATCATAGTACAATAAATGACAACAAGATTAATGCACATAAGACACCCAATAGCAATTGATTCAGTCATTCAGACATTTTACAATGAGTCAACATGCTTCTGGAGGGGACATGAGTCAATTGAAGGCCTGGATTTGGGATTTATTTCTTACTTTGCTGTGACGTGGAAGATGAGGTGGAGATTATTCTGCTAATCTGTTCCTGTTTCTGAACAGATCTCACTCAGGTCTGCTGTCTGAGTGGTGCCCAACACAGCTCATTCCTTGACAATCCAGCTAACTCTAAGCACAAGAAGAGAGTCAGGTTCTGTTTTCCCCCTTTTTTGCCTCCTCTTCCATCCAAGTGAAACCTCCATATTTATGTCCTGTGCTTTTTCTAAGAAAATCTCTCTGTCTCAATATCCTCAGTATTTGATTTTTCAGTTTGCGAACTGTAACTTTTAAGAACATTAGTCAAGTTCATGAAGTTTGAAAACTCCTTTACTTTCTTTATAACACTAAGGGGAAAAGGTTCTCCTGAAAAAACCTATCTGCTCTCTTCCTGTAACCTATTTGTTAGTCATGTTTTGGTGATTGACTTTTGGGCACAATCCCAGGAATTTTTAAGGCAGTCTTTAATAACCACTAATATGTCTGCATACAAAACCAGATGATTATTATTCATGGATGAGATTACGCAGAATTAAACTTTCCAAAACTGCAATGAACATTCAGCTAGACATGAAAGTAAGCTGAATTTCCATTTGGTTTGCTTCTTGCTGAGCCTTCAAATTATAAAGTGAAGTAAAGCCAAAAGATTAATACAATGAAAACAAAGATTGGGAAATTAAATGACACGATGCAATTTTCTGCCTCATTGGGCTGGCACCAATAATATGCAAAGGAAAGCCTGCTTAGTGTTGGTTAGCTGCTGTATAAATGCGGGACAATCAGTCTCCTTCTCCAGGGAAGGTATTTTCTTGAATCATATAACCATTGACTCTTCCAATTACCAGAGACCCCATGAACAGCTTGAGGCCCATTTTTTTCTTTTTCTGTTCTGCTTTGCCATATTACTCCTATTAGAGTTTACACAGGTACATGAGTTCTCATTATCTCTAATATTTTAGAGACAGATAAGGGGAATGTTGAAAAGAAAGAAGGGAAACCCTGCAGCCTGCTGCCACCTCCATAATTAAATATTAATATTTCAGAAAATGTTACTTTAGGGAGCACATAATGGACTGTGTGTTAATCATCTCTTTCAGTGTACTTTTAATCTATTACATATTCAGTCTGCTGTTAGGGTATTACAGGGAATATGTCATTGCTTATAATTGTCCAGGGAGAAGCATCATCTCCTAGTCTTTGCATTATTTAGATATTAAAAACTAAGTCCTCATTATTTTCAAGATTTGAATAATGTTTATATTTCTGTTACATAGATATGCACCGAAGGCCTGTTTGTTCCCAGCAGGTCTAGTTTGCTTTAACATTAAGTTTGCAAGACTCGTGATCTTGAAAGGAAGGTTTTATTGCCTATGAATATGCTGGTGTTCTTGCAGTCAAACTTGGAAACCTGTCAGGGGCTTCATGGCACCCTGTGGTGTCCCCAGGCTGTTGGCCAACAGCTGACATCTCTTATGATGCAACATCTAAAGAATAAACTCTCAACTGCTGTTCAGGAGAACTGGTGTTGGTCCCAGTTTAAATACTGGCATGGTGCATGACTCCAAGTTTCTTCTGCATTTGTTTTACCTCATTTCATATTGGTTTGTAACTTTCAACTCTCAGACTCTGAGAGTAGGACAAGTCTCACAACTGGGTGGTCTGTACAGCACCTCTGGCTCCAGCCCCTTTCTGTAGCCCTGCTTTTATTACTTTTGTTTGAAATAAAAGAAGCACTTTTAAATTTTTCATGGTGCTTATATCTGGTGGGACAGAATGTGGCATGAAAGAATTAAGATTATCTTGGTGTTCTCTGCTACTGAATGCTTGAATCTTGATGTACTTAATGTTCTTAATATTCACTCCTGTGTTATTTTGAATTTATTTTTCTATTAATCTGATCACTATGTGTGAAAGTGGGGCATTTGTCTGGGGATATCAGCAGGCTTTGCAAAGTATATTTGGTCTGAGAACATGCCTCAGCTACAAGTGAGAAATATGTAACCTGAGGAAACTGTGCAGGTGCATTAGCAAGAGTAGCAATTTCTCACTGATCAGCCAGGTTTGGTGGCTTTGGTAGATTCTTTGTGGGGTATGTCTGACAGCTGCTGTTTACTGCAGGTGAGATAGTATTCCATATTAAAGTTTGTATGTATATATATATATATATATATATATATATAACAATATTTTATATTGCAGAAGAACCTGAAATAGTCTTATCCTCCTGTTACTGCACCTTATTGCCTGCGTGTGGTATTATGACACTAATGTGTCTTTGATGGTTTTATCAGACTGACATTTCACAGTGAAATTGCCACTATATTTTGTCCACCATGGTATGCTGTATCCAGTAATGTGCACCTCTGGGTGTTACACCTTTGACAGATAGCCCTTCGAGGATGAATAAAGAATGGCTCACTCCAAGCAGGGGTTAAGGCAGAATGTCATTTGTTGGAAACATGGCTCTGACTTATACAGGGATAAGTAAGGAACATTCTAGATGAGGGCGGAACTGGGGGAGGAGCATGCAAATACTCTTCCATAAAAGGAAAGGAAGGGGAAGGTCAGAGCCATATATAAAAATCAGGGGCAGGGGATAGTCATATAAGGTAAGGCTTCACTGCAGTAAAACTGATCCATTCAGCGTGCAGGAATTTTATGAGGTTCAAGAAAGACACCATTTTAACAAAGGGGTTTTCAATACATTAAGCAGGGAACATAGAACTTACATATTAAAACATCAACCAGGGAACCTGTAACATCCGAATGCTGTGTTAAAATATAAGAACATTAACACACAGTCCTATTCCAGCTCTTTTTCTTTGTCACTTGGCTCCTTTAATCCATTTCATTGTTCCTTTTTCATGCAGTGTAGCTGTGTATCCCAACACACCTTCTCTTATATATGGTGCTTCTTGCACTTTTAGCATCAGTACTGATTAAACTCTGCAACTTGATTTGAGTAGTGTGCTAAATTGAAGTATGGATTCCAATCCCCCTTCATTTGTTTTGAGTAATATCTACTCAGTTACTCAAGTATGTGTTTTCAGCCATTCTATTGGACTGCAGCTAATACAAACTGCTTGTTGCGTGTATGAAGTACTGTTCTTTGCAAATTTTCAGAATTCCTTGGGTATATATTGCAAGCCATTATTCTAAATTAGCTTGCTGTAAATACTATTCCTGGTGAATATTACTGTGGCCTGACTCGTTGCAGTTCTGTATAATGTGTTTCTAAGTTGAGTTACTTTGACAAAATGACTGTAATAATCAAGTATCAGCAGGCAGTGGTTCTGCCTATGTTCATATAAATCAGACAGTGATTGCTGCCAAGCCTCTATTAGGTGAATCATGAACTACCAGAGCTTCCTTGCTGCCTTTTTTTTTTTTTTTAATTTTTTTTTTTTTTGGTACTTTAAATAAAACAGTCTTGGAGAATTTATGTTACCTGTGATGTCTTTCTGAAAAATTCCTATGCACTTCTTTGTCTTTTGTAGAGTGCCACATCTTAGCAGACCTTGCAGACTTTCTTTCAAATACATGGAGGAAATATGCTGTAGAATCCCTTGCCGTCTTTTCTTTTCTTTAAATCACTTTGGACTTGTTCACATCCCGATATTTTTAATCCAAATATTTCTGATGCCTGATATCCAGGTCTTGATGGTTGTATGAAAAAGAAATCAGTGGTATCTCTTCCCATTTCCCCATTTTTGTGAGCAGATCATAAATGTGAGAGACCATCTGTCCCTTTTCTTTTGTATGCCATCATCCAGCTGCATGAGAGGACAGTTGCTACAGGATTTTATTCTATTTATTTGACTTTTAATTCATTTGAGTCCTTTAAGTGTGATTGGCATCCTTTGTATTCCGGATGTTCTTGTCCATCTCCTTTGCTACCAGTTGTTCCATTTTATTCCTCAGCCCTCACGAAAGAGCTGATGTTTGTGTAAATACTAGTGGGGATTCTACAGTCTCTGTGTGGTTGAGCTCTTCATGGATATTGGTACTTTAAATCCTTGCCTGTTTTCTCCTCAGATGATTAGATCAGATCACATCACTTTCCCTCTCCTAATCTCATTGCGTTTTCTACGATATAAAGTGCTTTTAATTTATAGAAATGCTTTCATCCTAATGCTGTAATGGAAGTAGCGATCCCTCTGCTTCCCCCAGCAGATGAGATTAGACTGTAGCTGTTCCTGTGCACTGAACCCAGCCTTTGTGGAATTCTTGCAAGTTGCATCTGGGAGGGTGGCTGTGGTACAATTTTCCCCATTTTAGCTGTGTGTGGGTCCCAAAGGCCTTTACACATTCAGATTGGCCCAGCATGTGTCTGTTTTTTATTACTTGTAGCAATCAAACTAACCGGTTCTGAGGATTCCTCCACCTTTCCAATTACACTTAATTATGCCGTATGCTGGAGCTGGTTTCCCAGTTTGGTCATAATGCTACTGCCATGAGTTGCTCTGCATGCACCACTAACACTGTTCAGTGCTAGCTTGAGTTCTTCATTCTTAGCAAATGTCCCATGCCTTCCAACATGTCAGTATACCTCTTAATTTCCTCTGCCTTGAGCTGTCCTTATGTGGATTCCACACTGTATATTCCAAGATTATTTTTTTTAGGTGTTTGTTTTTGTGGGTTTTTTTGTTTATTTGTTTGGGGTCTTTTTGGTTTCTTTTTTTCCTGTTGTGCTTATCTGAATAAAATTTAGACATCTGACAGTTTTCCTTTAACACTGTATTCCCACACTATGTGTAGAGTAGATGCCTCATGTATCATGCTATGGCCATTCACATGGCTGTTGAGCAGGTCTAGGGCTTAGGCCATCTCTTTCTTCATTCTCTTAAAGGATACAGTTTACTGGTGCCTTTCTGAAAGTTTTGAGGGTTCATTTCCTGCATCCATTAAGATACTGGTTTAACTGCAGCTCTGTTTTCTCTTTTCTCTGTTTCATGCGTTTGTAGCCACTCAACTTTGAGGGCAAGAGTACTCAAGTGTAGACTGGTTTTGATGCACTTTGCCCCTCCCCAGGCTGCCGTCAGTGTTGCAGGCAGGTGCCATTGCCCCTTCAGTGGAAAGTCCACCAGCTTTCCACAGAAAGGATAATTACAGCCCACTTTTTCTGTAGTCAGAGGCCTCTCTCTACTTCCCCTTTCTCAAACTGACCTAAGTGAACATCACTCTTATGTTGGTCCCAAGAGCATATTGACTTGTACTAGGTTTCCTTTGACAAGATATTTCTTTATTACTAATGCTTTTTTCACATAGCAGCAGAGTGTGCTGCTGGCTAGCAGTTCCTGGTGGTTCTTATTCTGTCAGACCTTGTGTTCCTATAAGGAAAACTGCCAGTTTGTGCTGTGGGCACTGCCATTTCTATCCTAGAAACATGGCTCTATCACCAACCAAGTAAATCAGCCCCAGGCACAGAATGAACATGGGCATTTTCAGTTCCCAATGCCTCATGTAGATACAATTTTAAGTGTTATTCAGAATTCATAAAATTCAACTGGAAGTTCAGATTTCATGGGTGGATGTGAGGATCTCCAGCTATGTATACCTAGGTGGGTCCAACGCCTAAAAGACTCAGTTTTTTCTTCTGCTGTTTGTCTCAGGGTTACCTAGATAGCAAAAGACTGAGATGGAGAATGCTTGCTCATCTACTTTCACTATAAATATGTTTCCCCGGCCTTGAAAATCTTCACATTTACCTTATGACTCATTATAACTGCTCTTTGCTACTGTTGCATTTCAGAACCTCTGAAATATGGTTCCTTGGGTAAACAGGTAATTTCTTTTTTTTTTTAAAGTAGTTTTTACGGTGGGTAGGTACAGCAAAGGCAGTTTTTATATTTAAATCTCTGAATTTCTAGATGCGGCAACTGTGATCACCAACAAATGAAAAATCACTTTTCTTCATAAATTGACCCATAATTAAGTGATAAAATAATTTAGTTCCACCAATTAAAATGATTTCCTGAAATTTTATAAGGTCTCAGTGGCAAGGCACTGTGACTGTTCTATGGCACTTTCCTACAGTTGTAATAAATAACTAGTTTGGCTTGTGTTTTCCACTAGTGACTACAATAAAGGCTTTATAGCGGCACAATATAAAGTGACCAGAAAAGGTGACTCACAGCCAATTCCATAATGGTGCATCAGGCTTAGCTCTACAAGGACTAGTTTTGTTAACTTAGTAACTAGAAAGTTCCTACAGTAAAATTGGGATAGATAGGCTTCTCTGGGAAGGCAGAACTGCTGACAACTGAACATCCAAAGAATCGAGTGAAGAGTTGTTTATGCACAGATATGGTACTGAAAAGCTTGTTGTTCTCTAACATGGGTAGACAAACACCCAAAACTTGATTGGGAAGAAATGTTTTGCTCTTCCTTTCAGGTGAAAGGTTGCAAGTCTGTTTCCTTAGTTGGGGGACTTGATTGGTTCTTAAAATGACTGATTTTTTCCCCACTATTTGTTCTTCTTTCCCTACATCCAAGATCACAGTAATGAGTTCCTGTTTTTACTTCAGAGCAGAAATGTGAAATGTTGTATTGGATCTGAATTCCCTAATGGCTAGGCTATGGTGCAGGTCTTCCCCTGCTTACTCATCCAAGTCAAAGGGAGTGATGTTTTGAACTTGATCTTTGATGAACACGTTTTTCAGAATGTACCTTCCCTGAAAGCTTGGGACTACTGGACAAGAGATTTTGGTGAATTCAGTGACAGTGTAATAGAAATATCTGTGCACTTAAAATTGTAAGCCAGTATTTAGCAAAATGTTGAAGATCTAAGTTTTAGATTGGGTCACTTGAAACTTCAGTGAGGACACCCAGTTGGAACCGTAGACTTAATTTTTTATCTTGCCTCTCCTCTGTGTGACTGTTTCCCAGGCAAATGTATGCCTGATGACATTTCAGAACACTAAAGCCTCTCTGTCTTGGCGTGCCAGTAGTGTATCTGGTTGCCTACCACTCAGATGTGCAGGTTCAAACTATCTGTTGAGTGGAGCAAGAGCTGTTTCAGCCTCCTGCAATAAGACTTTGTTATAAGGTTAGAGCAAGTATGTTTAAGAAGTGCTGGCACTAGCTAGAACAACTGAGTTCTTGTCTGAAACCAGCTAGGAGCTGCTGCTATTTATTCTTCTGTGTTGTTTCTTTCAAATGTCTTCTGTTTTCTCTGTCTCACTCCTCCCTTAAACCTATAATCATACTTCCTTCTGAATCATAGCTGCTTGGCTTCTACTGTTGGCAAATATCATTCCTACAAGGCAATTATTACTTAAATTAATAACAAACTAATTTGCTGACAGCTATTAATTCTATCCTTATCTACTTAAATGGTTACAAAGAACCTACATGAAAAAAGAATCTTGATAGTCTTAACATTATCTTCTCAATTCCTCATGGGGGTCAGTAGTTTTGCGAAGTATGAGAAATTCTCGTAACTGGAGATTCGCATTTCTCCTTATACCATGTCATGTATAATTCCACTAAACATAAATAAATGAGTGCAAACAAGTTGTTTCTATAAAATAGGTTTGGTTTTGTTTTTTTGATGATCCTAACATACTTTCCCTTGTCTATAGCAGACAGTCAGTACTTATTAGCAACCATTTTAACTATACATGTTTAGCTTTGCATTTCATATGTCTGAACTCTCTTATTCTGACATCATCATGATTTTTACACATTTCCTTGCTCTAGTGAAGGTGAAAAAACCCTCCCATATGGAGATGTCTTTGATGTTTTTCCTTCTGTATTGGAACACATGTAGAGGGGAAACCTACAAGTGTTAGGCCTGGATAATAATTTTTCCTGATTAATTTTGTCAGCTGAAGCACTATTGCTTCTGGATAGCTGGTACCGGTGCCTTGCAATGAGTGGCAGAATGCTGAGGCTGCACATCTTCAGGGGTGGCATTTAACTGCTATGCAGTTCTACTTCTCTAGTTGAAGTGTTTGATTGGACTTTTCTGATACTGAAGCAGACTTCAATCAGTGTCAGACATTTGTGAAGACAAGAGTGAAAAGCAGAAAGAAGCTGCTGATTGCAGGATATGAGCATTGAGGGATTTCAAAATTATCTTCACTGTAGCTGGAAAGCAATCTGGAAAGCAATAAGGAAATCATTTAAGAGGTCATGTCAATTTTAAGTATAGACATTGCTTTATCTTGAAGAACCAAGGCAGTGTCAATTTATATGCAAGCATATTCTGCAATTACTCTGGATGTAAATATTTCTGACAAATGGTGACCCTGGCTTGCATATATTTTCCCTTTTCATGGGACAACTGCAATGATTCCTTTTTTTAACATAAAATCCCATATCACTCTCTTTGCCCAAAGCTTTAGAAAAAAACCAAAAAAGGTGAAAACATAATGAACAGGGCAACCTTGTCCTGAATCCTAATGGCTTTCTGATGAGGTAAACAATGACTCTTAATTAGAAGTTAAAATTTTTAATTAAGATGATTCTTCAGTAATTATCTCAGTTGTCTGCTTCACTGGATTTTAATGAAAAAGATTGATTAGTTATAAAACCAGTAGCATAATTAAACATTCAGGGTCTACATTGGTTATTGAGGTGAAAGCAATGTGATTAACTTCAAAGTGCATTTTTCAACAAATGGTCTGAGACAGCAAAGCCCACTGCAGGTGCTGTGCTTCCCCTATGCCAATTCCCTCCCTCTATCCCTACCTGCCTGTGTTTCACAACATGAATATACAGGAACATCTTTTTTGGGTAATAGTTATGTTGTGTGACAGATTACAATGGCATGCTTTTAACTAAAGCTGTCAAAGCAGTTATGAATTCCATATGACAAGGGTTTTTAGTAAATGGACTGGAACTTGTCACACAAGACTTCAGACCCAAGAGTAGATTTGATTTTTGTTCTTATGAGAAGTGCAAAATAATTAGTTCAGCAATTTGTTTTTACATGTGCTCAAAACACCCCATGGGACCTGACCAGAGAGAGAAGACTTTCTGTGATTGATAGGACTACAAGGACAGTGCCAATCACAAATCTCATTTCTGCTTCCTTTACTCTCACAGAGCAGCACATCACTTTATGAACAGCGTAACTGAAAACATCAGTAAAAGCTTATTGAAGTGCAAAATTTGTACTGAAGAATAAATGGCTGCTGTGCTTCTGATTGTGATTTTATAGCCTTACTACACCAGAAGAAACTGTGTTCAGAATCCTGCTAGCTAGTCTTGATTAGACCTTGTAGCTCAGTGTCACTGTGAGGCAAACTTGTGATTCCTTTTTTTTTGGAAGTTGTTGCCATTACAGCGGGAAATAAAGATGTGTGCACTGAGAAGTTGACCTTAAGAAAAGTGTGAAATCAGACCTCCAAACATTCAGACATAATCATAATCTCAGTGAGAAAGCAGAAACTATAGACATATATGGAAGGAATATATTTACCTGCTTTCCTTTTTGCTTTACAATAGGGAATTCAGAAGCCCTATCCTAGAATTCAGGGAGTTTCACAGAGCGTTTATTATGGATCAGTCTATCTGGAGTCATCCAACAGTGTTATGCTTTTGCCAGTCACCAGATAGAGGAAATGTGGTAGAAGTGCCAAAAAAGTCTCTGTGTACAGTCATTCCAATGGAAGATAGCCTTGCACTGATTCACATTCAGGTTTATTTTCCCAGCACGAAGGCAAGAGATGCTTTTCTACAACTGCACTGGTATATCAGAGACTTTGAACCTTAGGATTAATTCTCCTGTTTTTTCACTACATCACCCCACATCAATTACTGTTAGACTTAATTCTTTTCTCAAGTTCCTCAGCTAATGAAGAAGCCAGCAAATTACATTTCACACTTTCCCCATTAATTTTTGGAATATTTCCGTCAGTGCTAAACAGTCTTAGTTAATCATTAGTCACATTAGCAAAAGGGGCAACACTTCTCTTTGTGTTGATTGCTCAGACCATTGAAGTTAATGTGAAAAGAGTGTGATGAAAGAGCTTGTGTATTTCACGAGCTCTTGCTCTTAGTCTTCCACAACATACAGTAATATTCTCCAATCACATGGTTCTAACTAGAGAGACATGGAAGAAATTCTCCCTTCTCCCCTCCTTTCCCTACACTTAAGAATGTATTTTTAAAGGACCTTAAAAAGACCAAATTATTCTCTGTCTTTATGGTATCTTGAGTGGAGAAGTCCTGGAAAAATGCCCAGATATACTACCCATATGGAAGGGAAAGGGAATTCCTTCAAGGACTATTCTTTGCCTTAATCACCAGATAATCTAACAAACAAACAGATTTCCCTGTTGTAGTGGAACCATTTATAAGGAATCACATATATTGGTATAAGTACTCCCTGCTTAGAGAGTGTTGAGTTTCAACATTTTAATTTTTACTTCACCTTTCCTTCATGTTTGAAAGGTCAATAGCTCTTCTCTGTTTTCTTGAAAAACAAATCTGGCAACACAGAGAATGGGAAAACCTGCATGTTATTTCTGGAAAGCACTACACATCAGGTGTCATACCAGTGTTCACAGCAAGGAAAAAAATAACTCACTGGACATATTTCTATGACAAACAGGTCTACTTATTAAAGGGAGATCCCTCCAGAGACCCTGGCACCACTCTTAGCACTTGGAGGTAGCAGAGTGTGCCACGCACTGGTGGTGGGTAACATTCCCTTTCCTCCATGTCTGGAGCATAGCCTGGCTGGTGCAATTTCTTTCTCCTATATAATCCAACTGACACGATCCCCACATATTTTGGTTCATTTTCCCAAAGACACTGTTTTACTTCTTACTTGTGGTGACAATATAACAAATGAGTAGAAGTCCAGTTTTTTTTACGAATGTTGCAATCACTACCTCTTGGAGAGCTGAACAGACCAATCAAATAAAAAACTGGAAAGAAAATAATCCAGTGTTTGATCATGTAGCTGCTCAAATTTTCTGTTGAAGAGTGTATTGTGTGCTTAAAAAAGACCAGGGTATACAGTTTTGTGTATACCAGATTAATCAGGACCTGAAATCTGTTGCTGCCCAGCTTCCCGGAACGCATTTGTCACAGCAGTCTTTTGAAATCAATTGAAATGTATCTTTTCCTCCTGCTAACTGACATGATAGATTGGTAATAATCAAACACCATTTGTGCAATGTCAGTCTAGCTTTTCTGTCGTGAGTGATTGAATATCCTTTAAATACCATTGTGGCATTACTCCTGAATTGAAACCTAATGAGAAAACTTTATAAATGGACTAAAGTCATGTTTCCAGCTCCCAGTGGTGCACTCAGTGAAGACACACCTTGCTTTATCTCTGCACTTAGCAGGGATTGCTTAACAGGCTGCTCCTGCAAACTGTCAAGCCAAATACAGAGTGCACATGCAGTATTTTAATTAATGTTTAATGATTCCTTTCTGATCAGGTTTAAAATCCTGTCTGTGGAAGTGATTACAGGTAATTCTGTAGCTGTAACAAGATCATTTGATAATAAGGCTGATAAAGAAAAGCAATTACGTAAATATCAGAAGCTTAATATCAGTAATGACTATCTCCTGCTTGTTCAGGCTTTGTGCAAATGTGTTAATACAGTGTAATCTTAATACTAATTTTCATGACACTGCAATAGAGCATAAACACAAGTAGAGTGGAGATTTCCCAAGGGAGAGGGATTTTCAAAATTTGGTTCCTCTTACTGCCTCACTCCAACTGATAATAAGAAAGAGGTAGCACATGAACATTCATAATTTACCTGGTCACTGTAATTGTTAGTAAGAAACAATTTTTCTTGCTCTATCTGGTCAGATCAGCTTATAAGGCCCTGCTGTATGCTTTCTGTGGATTCTGGCTCATGAGGAGAATTAGTTTATTTGTGGAGCTTCTCTGCTCTGAGGCTTGTCTGGGGCTACATATGTGTATGCAACAGGGAGCAGCTTCAATAATTTTGATGGACAAATTACTGTAATGTTTTTCTCTAAAACCACTCAGGTTAGAGTCTACTCACAACTGATTTGTGCTCTGGTAAAAACTATGGTTGTTTATGAAAAAAATCCTATAATTTTGCAAGACAAGCAGAGGAATCACGTTCTCTCTTGGGAGATTTGAAGCCAATTCACATGCACTTAAGTTCTTTGTGCCAGGATCAATGCCTTATACTAATGGTACAGAAATTGATTTTGCAACATGGATGTAATTGAGAGGTAACTACTTTTCCTTGACACTAGTAAAAATATTAATGTTCAAATAATGACTGCTCAGTTGAGTTGTTGTGATATTTGGGAACATGGAAATGGCAAAATGCTGTTGTGCTGCTTTGGGCTTGGATAGAGCAGCTGTTATGGGAATGTGTTCTGCTTTTGTGCTGGAAACAATGTTGATAGTCAAGCCCTTTTCTGTTTCTCACCCTACCAGTGAGGCTATTGGAGGTAGACAAGATGTTGGGAGGGAACACAGCTCAGATGGCTGCTCCCAGCTGACCAGAGGGGCTTTCCATACCACACAGCGTTGTGTTCAGATGTGAAATCTTCAGAAGTTAGTCAGGGCTGCTGTTGCTTAGGGACTGGCTGGACTTAGCTGGTGCTACACAAGGGGGTTTTCTTTCCCATCACTTTGTTTTCCCCCTTTTCTTCCTTTTTCTCATTGAAGTGTCTCTCTTAGCCCACAGGCTTTCTATCTTTTGCTCTTTTGATTCTCTCTCCATCTCACTGTGGAAGAGTGAACAAGTGGCTTAGATGACTGCTAGGGTTAAACTACAACAGCTGTAAAAAACATGTCACACAATCCATTTAGAATATTTTTTCTTGCTTGCTACAAATTTTAGCCTACTTGACTGGTGCTGGCTATTCACTGGTGACCCTAGGATGGCATAATAGCTTGCTTGACCTGGCTTGGCTGTTTCTGAAAACTGAAGCCGATCTGAGTCAATAACCAGAAGACAAATCTCAATTACAAAGCTAATGAAGCATGAGGAAAGGAGAGGAAATAACTGCTTCTTTATTTGCAAAAATAAAGCAAAACTGATTATGACACAGAGTGCATATGCCTTAGACCAGAAGACTATGCAATGAAAGTGTGATAGGGAACAAAGAGGGGAAGGATAGTTTAGGTTCTTTCTGTGAGGGGGCAGAGCTCTGCTCCGAGGCATGGCATCCACCCCACGTGCCTGGCAAATGCAGACATCCTGCCTCCCTGTGGGGTACGATGGCTCATCCAGAGGTAACAGTGGTGCTTTTGCAGGCAGGGAAGTCGATCAGAGGTCCATGGGAGATGGAGAGAAGGTGACATGGAGCTCAGCTCTGCTTCCAGTGACTTGAAGCAGAGCAAGTGAAATGATCTTCAGTTGTTCTTTTAGCTGTGGAACATAATCCTCTCTTTTAAAAGGTGAACAGTCAGACTTATTTTTTTAAATTGTCATCAGCATAAGTTTAACAATAAAACTTGGAAGTAGACAATATAGCTTGTGAAAAATTATATGGCAAAAGTGAAAGGGAGTTTTACTGTTAAACTTACTCAAGTCAAAAAAAGGTCTAAAAAGTGAAATAATAGCTTCCCCCACTTAAATAGGCATTTTACAACTCATTAACATTTCAGCTTTACCTCCAGGCAAACTATCATGTTTTTGTGATACTATTGGTATCCACTGTTATTTACTCATAGTAATTATTTTAGATATGAGTTCTTAACACTTGCTGAGTTAATATGACCTCAACTGAGCTTCATTCAACTGAGTGTTGCCTGTGTGGCTTATGGTTTTAAACAAGGACTCCTTCAATTGTATTGTTCATCCTGCTTTGAACCCCACTGCCTGTGCCTGAACAAGTCTCTGAGTTCACAGTTCCAAAGCAACATACAAATGGGATCTTCTGGTTTTGTGTACCTGACCTAGATTTTAGGAGAGATGTACAAAGTGATGAAAACCCACGGGAGCAGTAGACATGGACAGGCTTCTGCTACACATGAGAAAATAGCAGAGGGGTACTGTTAAGATTAAGGATGCCTAATCACCTGCAGTTGCTTGCTTTTGGAAACTTAAAGTCAAGGCACCTTAAATCACTTGGGTGTTTTTGGGAATTCAAGCCAAACTCTGCAAAATGAAGTAGTTTATTGTGCATGTAATAGCCATATAATGCTTCCTGGAAATGAAATGCTAGTAAAATAAAGTGCTATGTCTTTTCTTTATCAAAAGCTTGATAAGATCTTCAAGATAATGAGTAGATGAATTAAACTTGGAAAAGGTTGAAAAAAGGTTGAATGTATGCAATGCATTCTTACTCCTTATTTAGAAGACTTCCCCCCCTCACCAGGAGAACAAATGAATGTTTGTCTATCTCCACTGAGGATCTTTGCACATAAAAATGAAGAATGTAGCTGCTTACGACTTCCATCTGTCAGAAACTGTGCTTTAAAAAAAATCAGTCAGTGCAGAGGAATGCCACATGTATATGCATACACTGGAAATGAAAATCTTTCTGAAGGCTTTGTTAGTTTTGGCTGCAAGTACATTACTTTAGCTGAGGTTGAACCCAGACCCTTACAAAAACAGTCCTGGGGCCTGATATTGGTATGAAAATGAGCACACATCAGTGTAATTATTATTAGGCAGTGAGAGAGGCCTCATTGTCTTGATACCTACTGCATCATTTGGGGATCTTGGGATGCTGGATATAGCCAGACTGAGATATGGTCATCTGTGCTGCATGGCTGAGGGACTGGAGTGTCCTGGGAGAGAGAAAGGGTTGTGATAATGGTATAGCTGTTATAATTTGAGGGTGGAAAAAAGACAGGGTTTGTAGGAAGAGGTAATATCTTTTGTTTAACTAACTGATAAGCAGAGAAAAGAAACTGCTTTGTTCTAATGTAAATCAGGGTTTCAGAAAATTGAAGGCTCAGGAATGAATCACTGGCTTTGGGGCTTGCTAGACTCGACAGAGTTTTAGAGAGACTTCACAGGTCTTAGCTAGTATAATTGTCCATCCCTGGTGTTAAGGCTTGGTGGAAAAGGGTGGATTTGTTCATAAAGGAGTCCAGGTTTTGCCCTCTGTGGATGAGGAATTTCCATGTTAGTGGCAAGAGTGACATGTTAGTTTAAACTTAATCAACAAGAGTTTTGACAGTTGTTTAAAGTTATTTAATCAGATAAAATTATAGTACTAAATAAAAGATGTGTATCCAGATATTGAATATATAACTTTAGTATTTTGTGGTCATTGTAGATTTAAAATAAAATTAAATTTGCAAATAGAATAACCTAAAATTCTTTAGAATGTGACACAAGTATTTTTAAATGGTATTTCTAATTCTTAGATGGCTAAAGTTAAAGGCTGTTTCTTTCACCTCATTGAGAATTGGAGTGTGGAGAACTGCATCCAGCTCTGGAGCCCTCAACACAGGAAAGACATGGACCAATGGAGGTCCAGAAGATGAAGAGAGGAGTAGAACACCTCCGCTATGAAGACAGCCTGAGAGACCTGGGGTTGTTTGCCCTGAATAGAATGCACTGGGAAGACCTTAGAGCAGAATTCTGGTACCTAAAGGGGATCTGTAAGAAAAATGGGGGCAAACTTTCTAGTTGTCATAGTACAACAGGTAAGTGGTTTTATACTAAAAAAGGGTAAATTCAGGCTAGATATGAGAAAGGAATATTTTAAGTGAGGGTGGTGGAACACTGGACCAGGTTGCCCAGAGAAGCTGCAGATGCCCCATCCCTAGAATATTCAGTCAGGTGGGACAGAGCTTTGAGAAACCTGATCTAGTTGAAAATGTCTCTGCTTATTGCAGGGGGTTGGACCACATAACCTTTTAAAGTCCCTCCCAACCCAAACCATTCTATGATTCTGTTCTCTACTGATTCAGAGCAGAAGTCATGACCAGTAGTTAGATTTCATGTACAAGAATAATTTTAATTATAGCAAAGCACTCAAACATGAAACATTAAGGTCCTTACTTTGCCTGTTGTATTGGTCTTGTTCAAGAGCACAGGGGAACCATGGGGTTAGAAAGCATCATTTAGTTTGGTATCAAGGTAATTCTCAAGGAAATGAAAGATGGCACAGATGGATTAGTGCAGTGCTAGGTTGCTGCAGCTGAGCAGCAGCTGTTCTAATTTTGAAGCATAAAATCTTATAGATCCAGAAAACAACCAGCTTGCTCCCAAAAGAAACAAGAAATCGCCTGAGTTACATGATATATTTCAGGATGGAGAGGAAGACAGTAAATCTTTGATGTATTGTACCTCATCTGTGGTACTCAGGTACTTTAATATCTTTAAAAATGGATCTTGGTACAGAATTCTAGACATCTGTCTTTGATTGTTGCCTTTTAACAATTATTCCATCTATTCCTTCACTCTGTAGAGAGATTAGTTAAAATTTTGTCATATATTGGTCCCCTTCCACTTTTTAATTGTCACTCAGGATGACGTCAAGCAACACTGGACCTACAGTTGTCCTATTCCACTTCTATGCTGACCACAGCCCCTTAGGAGCTCCTTGCTTCTCTCTGCCTATATGGGGCTTTGGTGCTGCTTCCCCTGGACAGCAGGAGACAGCAAAAAGGGAAGATACAGCAGGAACTGAATTCACACAGTATGAGTTGCATGTCAAAAGCAGGTAACATGCTGTTTGCTTAGTGGAATACCAATCTTCAGTGGGTATTTAAGGAAAAAAATATTCTCTGTCATATAGGAGGACATTTATGTTACTGAATAGGACTTTTAACTCATTTCATGCAGGGCTTTATGGATGTCTAAACTGCCTAAGAAATGCTTAGCACCTGAAAAAATATGTCAATAATAAATGTATTAGTTGATTTTGAGAGAGAACTGAGTTATACATATTGAAGCAACAAATGAAGAAAAGTGTGTTAACATGATTTCATAAAGTTAAATCCTCTTTTGATTAGTGACTAATATTGTCTGTTTCTTCACAGAGTATCTGTGCTGATATATTTTAAATTACATGCCTTGAGAGTGAAAAATAATACCAGATAGGAAATCAATAGGAACATTTATTTTTATTGTTCATGTCAGCTATTGTTTAGAGGACATTAAAATTACTGTAGTGTTTATATAGCAGCACTTGTTCCCAGACCACTTCCAGTGGTGTCATATTTTCATGAGTGATGCTTACTAATATTTTCTTATTTTGTACCTCAAGAGAAGGACTGAGAAAGCTTAAACATTGATTCATAATTTGAGAAGCTGAGTGAATAGGTTGAAGTGGGATGATTGTTGTCAGAAATGATTATTCCAAGGGCTCATTCTAAAAAGCTTTAGTTCTTAAAAGAAAAAGGTCCTGAAGCATCAATTCATCAAAGCTGCAAAATGTTCCTGGCTTTCCTCTAAGATTGTCTAGTTAGCTGAAATCTCTAAATGTGGATCTCTTACTCTGTGGATTTCCACCAGGCTGTACTAGCCAAGCAGCAATTCCCAGGGAATATTCTTGCTTCTGAAATATCCACTTGGGTAGTGACATTGCTAGTGCAAATGTCATTGATGTCATGTCAATGACTCATGACGTCATTGCTGGCAGAATGATGAAAAGTGCCAACCTGGTCCCCTGTCTAAAGAACTAAGACTGTGGGGGTGTTTCCTGTGCTGATCAAGGGCACATACCAGAAAGAACTTTTAGCTCTGTTATTGGCAAAATTCCTGGAGATGTTGAGCGGTGGAGGCACTTACCATGCCAGACCTTGACTTGGATGGTCTGCAAATCACTTTTATTCTAAGAAGGCCATCAGAGAGAGGATTTTGGGCCAAGTAGTCTGTCACTGGCAGCACATTTGCATGAGGAACCAATGACTGAACCATAAAAAGTAATGCAAAGAGTAGCTGCCACTGTGTGATTTAAAACTTCCTAAGCAGAACAGAGGGAGATAAATGAAGCCAAGAAAAGTGTCTTTGGAAAGATAACAGCAAGAACGTTATAGCTGAGGTAGAAAAAGCAACTTCTGAGGTAAGTGCAAGTGTTACCAGACTCAAAAATCTGGGTACTGTAAAAGGTGACAGCAACAACGACCATTTTGAATGTAAAGAAACTGAATATGCATGGATTTATTACATATAGACCGTGCAGGTTGCCAAGACTCCCCAGATATGAGGCCAAAAGACTGATAAGATCTTGTTAATGCAGACTACAAAGCTTCTTATTTTTGCACACTTTCATATGTTTTAAATATAGTGCCTCTGTCAGAGGTTGGACTGTTTCAGTGATGGCCTCACTGGACTGATTGGTTACTTTGCCAGCCACGCTGGTAGAGCTGCAATTCCTTTCCTATAATTTTTCTTGAAAGTTTGGTATCAATATAAAATCACAGCAAGTCTTACAGGTGGACTGCAAAATATTAGTATGTTTAGAAGCACATTTATAATTATGTTATTTACTTTTGTTATTGATATCCATTGAGAAATTTTTCATACTGAGAATTGCATAAGACTCTTGTGACTGATTTATACACTGAATGCACTTGATTAGAGAGCTGTGAAGCTTCTCAATATTTCTGAGATGTATGAATACATAAAAAATATTGATCTTGAAATCCAAATGATGGTGAATTTTGAGAGTAAGCAGATTTTCAAAAACCCCTCCATGCCTTGCCTGGCTAAAGTTACCTCATTGCAGATGTAAGTATGTATATAATCAGGACTTCTAATGCTCACCCATTTAGGTTCAAATCATGACACTAAGAGCTCTATGAAGGTCTATGTTGCAGCCTTGTTCTCAGGTAGTGTTTTCCTTATGTTCCCTGGATACTCAAGAATCACCTCCAGTGCCTAGTTGCTGATGTGTACCTAGAAGTCAGAACACTTGAACAGTTAATTGATTGCTTCCAGAATAATCATTACTTGTAATTACACTGCTGTGCACAACTTACACACTGTAGCTTCAGAGGAATTATGCTGTCCTGGAGTTTTGTAAAATGGCTAAATATAGTGAATGAGCACCCTAGGATGCAAACAGTCAGCTTACAAGCCCAAGGTTTATTCTCTAAAAATATCAAGTGTTAGCAGATTAGTGCAACTACAGTGTTATTTGAGATATTTTGATATTGCTGCTGGATGAAAGACCAAGATTATGTCAGAAAATACCCCATGATCCTTTCTAGGAAAAATACTTCCCAGACTTTGTCTTCTCTCAGTCACATAAACTTTTTTTACTTTTTAGAATATGTTACATGACTGAATTTCCTGAGGATTTGGCCCTGATTGATTTGGCTGGTCTTCATTTTTTGTACTTTTTTAAAAAAAGCATTGATTCTCATGGCATGTGTCACTTTTTCTGGGAAAATTTCAAAGTCCAAAACTGTTTAACATTTTCCATTTCACAGCTGACATAAAACTGCCTTGCTTTATTCTGTTCCCTCGGTAACTGTAATCACAGAGCAGCCATACTGTAGTTTCTGAAATACTGACAAAAATTATCTTGTGATAGAAAATTTCTGAATGGGAAAATATAAACTTGGTGATATACTCTAGTTAAGAACTCTTTATAAAATAAATATTTTCTTTCTTTTCCTTCCCAGCTATCAGTGCTTGGAGGGGTGGAAGAGACAGAAACCTGATGGTGTAAACCCAATCCCCCATGCCTGAATATTTATATGGGGATAATGGAAATAGGAGATTTTGCAATATCATTAAAATTTTGTTCAGTTCATTGTGATAAAGAACTCTGAAAAATATTGTGTCATTGGTATCATAGTCAGTGAAGGTTGACTCTGCAAAGAGTTGAAAAACCAGTGGTGATGGCAAGCAATACCTAGACACAAACCCATTTAGTTACAAACTCTCTTGGTGAAAGTTCAGTTTCTCTGTATAGAGACAGCAGATGATTTTTCCTTTTTGCTTATAGTCCAGCCACCTGCCTGCTCCAGGAGGAGTGTGTAAGCCTTAAGATCATATAGCCTATACTACTAGACTGACAAAAGATAAAACTCATGTAAGAGGCTTGAAGGCTGCTGCTTGTGTCAGCAGGTAAATTGGAGGTAAAATCCCATTCTCCTTTAACTGCAAGTGAAGATCTGCCCTTTCTTGAGTCTCCGGTCCTTGCATTTGTTACAAACTGTGCATGGTCAAGGTTTGCTTGTGAACTAATCCACAGGCAGTTTTACTATTGTTTCAGAGGAAGTAAAAGTCATGTTTGTCTTGTGCAGCTGGGATGCTCCAAAATTCAAAGTCAGTCTGTTTACTCAAATTTCAATCTACAAAATGTCTGTAAAGTTTTTGAAAGCACTGATGTGTGAAAGCACACAATTTCTGGACAGGTAACTTTGAAACGGTTGTTAAAAGACTGGAAATTAGAGATATACAAATAGCCAAAGCCCAGTCATTCTATCAGTGCAATGCAGGAAAATGGCAAAAATAGTCTTTGCAGTTTATGTTAGTGTAATAAATTTAACATGATTGTGTACGTTTCATGGTGACTTTTTCTCCCCAATTCTAATACAATGCACTAAACACAACCCTTCTTAGATGTAAACATGATACAGTCAACTCAAAAGTTGTATTATACTTGGGCAATGAAAAAAGATCAGGTCTGGGAGAGTTGCTGAGAGCAGAAAGAATTGTTTTTTTCTTACAAGGTCTACAGGACCTGCACTACTCAGGCAGCTAGATAAAGGGGGGAGGGTTTTTTGAATGATCTGCTGACTCCATTTGGACACAATCCTGTCCAGTGCACTCTAGGATGACCCTGCTTAAGCAGGGAGCATGGACCAGATGACCCACTGTGTTTCTTTACCCTGAGATTCTGTGACTTGGATCTACCCAAACAAGAGTATGCATTTCCTTCCTGTATGTTTCTCAGTTTGCTTATAACAGTGATTTGGGTGAATGGTGATGAAGATGTTAATTAGATGCCAACAGAATTAGCAGATATGCCTGAAAGATTCCAACAGCACTACTCCCTTCATCAGGGTATAAATGATTTACTCTGCAATGGGCTGTGGCTGGGAGCCTCTATGCAAGCATCTGCATTACACCTAGGGGCTGTGCTCTGATGGGGTCCTAGGGAGAAAAATAGAAAAACTACACTTGGGATGGTCCCTTTTTTCCAGGTACCTTTGAATAGTGATAATGTGTCTAAAGTAACCTCAATGCAGCTACACAGCCTGATATTCCCTCCCATGAGCTATCCAGTTGTCATAGAATAAAAATTGTGTGTGCAATCTCATTAACCTAATTATGATTCGCAGTCTGCAGCCTAGGCCAAGAAGCATAGCCTAGGACGAGATACAACTCTAACCTGAGAGAAGACAGAGGATTTACCAAATACTTGTCTCTTTTTAGTGATGGAAATCCAGCACTTCAAACATGTTGTTACTCTCTGTGTTAAGACAACACTCTTTTCTGCCAGGAAACAGACACAGCACTGTGAGATGAGTGTGAAAAATGATGTACTTCAAATATGGCAAGGTGACAGGAGGCAGACTAATTTTTATTAAAACTGATGTTTAGTTGGATGAAACAGTGATGCAAATATGAGTAAACACTGTCCCAGATATCAGTCTGCTAATAAACTCTGCAAAGATACTGAAATTCTTGTATTCATCTCTTATTAATAGCCTCATAACCAGGTATAGTGACTCCCCCTCCCTTCCTTTGTGAAGAATATTTACTGGTATCAGTTTTGACACTCTCCAACTTCTTTTTTTATAGGCCATTTAAAAACAAAGTCTTTAAAATTTGATCAATTGTAGTGGAGAATACGATTTTATGCCCTGATACATATACATCATGTAGTTTTCTGAAGACTTGGAACACCTAGGAGGAAATAGAGGTCATTAGATAGTGATGTCTTTAGGTTTACAAAATGGTTGTGTATGTGCAATAGTTTATCTTATTTCTTTTTTTCATAATTAACTGGTATTTCCCTATCCTGCTTGCATGCCAAGAGAAATTGGATCTGATGCCTGTTTTTCCTCTATTTGAAGTATTTCATTATTCACCAAATAAGTGTTTGGCAGGATGGGTAAGCAGAAGAATAAAGAAATGAGTTGAGAAAGTTTAATAAACATAAATAAAAGTTGAGAAAAACAGCTTAGGGTTTTTAATCCTTGGGTGGCCCTTTGATTACTTCAATTTTTCACTCCTGTGTGTAGGTATTCACTGCAACAAATAGCGTGGGAGAGGGAGTGAGCAGAATAAGAAGTGGCATAAATAAAAAGGGAAAACCAGAAAAAGGGAGAACTGGACTTGACAACTCCAGTGAAGAAACACCTTTTGCTTTGACTCATATTTGGCAAATGCATCTTCTGAAGAACAGGCTGAACTCTATCCTCTTACACTTGAAAGCTTGCTGTTTTTTAAAGCTGAACAAAAAATTTGGTACAGATCTGTTTCTCATGGATGCTCTCTCCTATAGGAGACTTGACTTGTTGCCCCCCAGGTGGAACCTATGGCTGCAGAGGGGTCTCTGGCTGCTGGACCCCACAGATATGTGCATTTAGAGAAGGTTTGGATTAGAATGAAGAAGTTACCCTTAAACTGAAGATCCACTGCATTATCCTGGAAAGATTGTATTTGTGAGGGGGGAGCACGTTATGAGGCCACTCCAAAGCAAAACCATTCTAGCATTTAGATGAGGAAGAAAGTCAGAGAAAATTAGTATTATTATCAGGAAATCCTAGACAGGGAGACGAACTGTTGGGCACTACTGGATTCAGAAGCACCCTTTTTCTCAGCATGATACTTCTGGGAAACCTGTGATGTCTCCTATTTGTAATGGAAACATCTGCTTTGTATGTGTTAGATTAAGGGTAGAAATATAGGCCTCTTTCATTAGTAGATGAGATTCTATTTCATAATTCTGCAATTTCTCTTGAAGAAGCAAAAACCCTTTCACAAAATTTCTATTACTTATAACTATGGTTAGAAACTCAAATCTCATGACATGAGAGTCCTATGGTCTGTATTTCAGATATCTACTAATGCTTCTACTGTTCGCATGTCAGAAGAAAAGTAAAAAGAATAAGCACCTCTGTCCGTTCCCTCCAACAGTCATTGCCCAGGGACCAGTAAGTGTTTGTTTTTTCGTCAAGCTTTGTTGTTGATAATATATTTGCATTGCTGAAACTTTACATGCTTTTTTCTATTTCTAATCTTTATTTCTTTCAGAAGGCTGGGCTATCTTTTGCTTGTACAGTTTTGCCCCACAAGAACAAATCCTTATTTTGTGGGAATACAGGTGAATTGAGGGTTCTGACTGGAACATTCAAATCACTGCAATTTTAAAATTGCCAGACTGAAGGTGACTTTCAAACAGAAGGTGCAAAAGTTTCAGCTTACTAATAAGTTTTTTACAGCCTTGAAGCCAAGAGCATCAACAGGCAAACTCATTTCACTCCCTCCATCCTCAAGGAAAAGCTGATTTGATATTTTGTGAGAGCAACACATTGACAAAGAGAGACCACAATCTTCTTTATTAATGACTACAAGGTTGTGGTGTGAAAATTTGTCTCAGTCTTCAACACACTGCAAATGTATTCCTGCATGGCAAGCCTGAAATGGTAGCAATACTGTTTTCTATTATGTTGTAAATTGACCTTCTGCAATAAAAAGGCGGCACAAGAGGAGAGCCTGAATAATACTGCAGTGGCTTCTTGGATTTCTCAGGGACTTGGTCCTTCCCACCTTTGGACCTTGTGAATTTTGCAGCTAATAAAGAAATAATAAATACTTTGTGCACTTTAAGTTCAAGGTAGCTTAGATCAAAACTAAAAGGGGACTATGACAAACTGTAGCTGAATTTTAAATGAACATAAGACTATTATGACTACTGATGTCTTGAATCCTAAATTCTATGTTAAGGTCAAGATAATGGCTTAGTGTTTTACGAGCCTTTGTAGTCTGAGCTGCACCATCTCTTTAATCTTAACTTTGCCTCAAGCCAAAATAAATCTCAATGTTGTAAACTCTATTGTAACATAACTGCCCTGTTCAGGAATGATCATTTTTTCTAAATGTCACTAATGTCTTGCTGTGGCAAAACACAAAAAGAAATCTTACTCTTTCTCTTGAAATGGCAAATCTGAAAGTATTGTAGCTCTTCTGTGTGAGCTGAATGTTTATTTTTGAGCATTTTATCTCCAGCATTTTGAGCTGGTTCAGTTCTTTTCATCACTGCATAACTCAGGTTATAAAGAAAACTGACTGCTCTCTTCAATGACATTCTTTGAATGTGCACAGCTTATTTGTTTATGCATCTGCCATACCCCCAGATGTATTTGAACAAATCAAGATTGGACTAGAGTGTCTATTTGAATGTTTGAAAAAGAACTACCTTGATCAGGTGGAGGGAGAGAAATTAGCAAACAGATCATGGACTTTATTCTACGAATGTGGCAGCTCTGTAGTTTTGTCTCCTGAACCAAGAATATGTAAGAGTGTGCCTATGTACAACACCTAGTGTAACAGGCTTGTCAGGAGCCCTCCTATAGGTGGTGCCTTTATAATTTTCCTTAATATTGTGCTGTTACTTTTTCTTTCACATAACTTTTTTTGTATTTAATTTTTAGCTGCCTTTTTTTTTTCCATTGGCATGTACATTTTCAGCATCTGTTCCTTCTTTTCAGGATCTTGAAAATTTAGAAATGAACATAGCTCCTTCACAGTCAGCTGTGGTAGAATTTGTAATCTCATGCAGCATTCTTTTATGAGACACAGTACATTCTGGATTTCCATGTTGCCACCTATTCCTTGAAAAAGCTGGTAAAAAATTGCATGAATGTATAGGTATCACAGTTACTTGCCAAAGTTAAGAAAACAGTAGGGAATGTTTAGTAGTCAATTAAGTGCTTTGGACTGGCATAAAGGAATACGATAGGGACAATGCATTTTCAAAGTATTTTTTTAATAAATAATAATTTTATATTCAGCCACTCTCATATTCTGGATGTTGCTCGAATGACAGATGTCTCTGACCATGGAAGGGAGAGTGGATTACAGGGTCTTTAGAGATTCCTTTCCACCCAAACCATTCTATGATCCTATTTAGTCTTAGGTCACCCAGTCTCCCTCCACAGCAGTGGAGACAGACACTTCCAGAGGAAGATTGGTTGTATCCCAAGTTAGTTCTTGTAAGATAGATGAAAGTAATTGTTCTATAGGAGCACTCGACATGCTTCCTTTCATGGAGGGACACTGTTTGGTGGCGTAATAGCGAACATATCTGGCATTTTAGTGAGATACCTCCGTCTGAAGGGAAATCACTTTTGCAAAGCATTTGTTATGGCAACATTCAAGTACAGGGACTTTCACAGAGGAAAATCATGTTGGTGTGACTTCAGCACAAAATACTCTGAACCAAATTCACCATTTTTTAACCCTGAAGGAGAATCTTACCTCTCATAATAACCTTCTTTGGTACATGGTAAATAAAGTTTTCTGTGCTTTTTAACTGTTAACCCTTGCAATCAAATTGAGATCCTTGCCAGTTGCCATTCAAAACCTTAATGGGGACAACAATTTCTATCCTTTTTGTTTTTCTTCCCCCCCCACTTGAAACTCCCTTGCAAAACCCTGGCTTTTGCCATCACATTTGCTCAAATCTGCTCTCTAAAGGCAATAAAATAATAATATATAATGCTCTCTCTGATGTATATTTATGTCTTCAGAATCTTGGTAGGCTGGCATTGGTCATCCATGGCAGATGTTAAGTCTTGCCATTTTTATTTCAACGCCTTCAACTTGCATCAAGAAAGGTGTTAGGATAAATTGCTCCTTTTCTGCTGCCATGCTTTGCCATTATTCAACTTGTGTCAAGACAAAAGTGCCTACTGGTTTTGAATCATGTATGCTTGTGAAAATTATTCATTAGAAATGAATAAATTATTCTGGTATGATGCACTGGAAGGAGTTCTTCCCTCCATGGAGGTATTTCTCAGCAAATTTAAAGATGACCTGTGTTTACTAATCCAGTTCATTCTGTTAAAGCAATAATATTATTCATGGCTATTTGATCTGTGCATATTAAAGAATTAGGGTTTTTTTTATTGTCACAATAGAGTCTTGGGGAAGAAAATTTTAAAAAGCCCAATAAAAATGGGTAGGCACTACATGAAGTGAATTTTGTTTTATTACAATTTATTTTTTTTTTTAGTAAAAACGGAAATGCTTTCAGACAAGGATCTGGAATGCTGACACCTTCCTCTCCATTGTCTTTCTAACCAATTTATAGCATAAGATCTTCTGGGTGTAGAGTGCCTCTTAAAAAATTTTGTACAGTATTAGGGCAATAAGATTTCAGCCCTATTTGACATCTGCTGGAGTTACTGTATTGCTAATAACAATACTGCATAAAAGCACTGTTAAAGCTTAAAGCCCCTGGGAATTTCATGTTAGTGATGAGATGTAGGCTGGCTGACAAGCTTACCTCTGCAGAGATTCTGATTCATACTCTTAAGGCAACCTGCAATCTTGCTGCCTTAGACATTTAAACTGTGTAACTTAACCCAAACTTATTTATGATGATAGATATAAATCTCTGCCCTGGGGAACAGCTACCATCAGGACCCTGACCCAGATGGACCACTGTGCCTTAACTGATTGTGACAGCTACTGTACTTCTATCTATCAGGTATTCTTCACAATCCAATTGGAAAGGGAACTGGTTCTAAGAAAACCTTGTTTAAAGTCCGTCTGATGGCAGAACTTAATTGCTGTTGACATTAGCAAATAAATTGGTAGTAGCTCAGAGAGAATAATGCATATGACAAAATCAGCCACCAATACTGAGTACAGGCAGCTGTCAGGCAGTGGCTGGCTTCTGCCAGGTAGAGCTGGCGTGTACTGTTTTGTGAGCACCACTTTCTGTTATGCTATGGCTGGAAAATGTTTTGCAGTGGCCATTGAAAAGCAAGTCCCCTAAATGCTCTCCTGTGTTTGAGACTGGTCATGAATTTACACGAAACATTTCTGTTTCCTACTTGTTTGCTGCAGAGAAAAACCTGAAAGTATACGCACTGTGAAGCCTGCAGTATGCCAGTGTGAACACTTGCAAAAGCAAGTGTAAAATGTGTTTTTTGCTTTTTGCCTACATCTTGGCAAATAAAACGCAATCATTCCAGTCTTGAACTGAAGCAAATATCAAATGAACATAGGAATTATTTTTTTTTTCCCTGTGCAAAGGAAAATGTCCATAGTTACTTTTATTTTATCTATGTGTTATCTCTATCAGTGTGCCCACTGGTAACATCTATGTATATACTTTGTCAGGTTTCTCTTTTCACTACAAATATTGGGAGAAGAATATGATTTGTATTCCTTTACCATGTGAGACATCCAAACAATAAATTTGCTACTTTTTAATGTTTTTAAATTAAGGAAATTGTTACTTTCTTCTGTGTCTAATGAATAAGGATGATGATTTGCACAAGTTGTTGTTTTTTTTTTTTTCTTACATATGACTTAGTATAGCTTTTGACTAAAGTCTTTTAATTTTAAGTTATTTAAAATTTTAAAAGATTTGGTCTCAGAAACTGAGTTTATTTCTTTTACTGTGACTATTGTTATGTCCAACTGTCCTCAGAATTTAATGACAAAAGCAGATCAATATTTTTATAAGTAATTATTATATGCCTTATAGTTCCTGCAGTTGTTACCACAAGGTTGCAAGGGCCTGTGCCAGCCATTTCATGAAAGAGTATTACTTATGTATATATGTCATTAGGACTTACGAACTGGTATATGTCATTAGTACATGACCGCCTAGACAAAGAGACACTGATTTTAAATTGACTGAGCGATAACTGTGTTTTATTCCCTAAGAAGTCTTGAATGCTCAAAATCAAATCAAATGATAGCTGCTAAGAGTATTCCTGCTTGCTTATTTCAGTGGCTGAGCAAGTCAATGGAAGAACAACCCACTGAACCAATAGTAACAAAAATACCAACAGAGTTTGGAAAGACACTGAATTACAATTTGCTGGACACTCTTTTGGGTAAAAATGGTGCTGTGGTTACCCTGTTCTTATGGTGTTCCCTTTGAAGGGAAGCAGTCACATCAATCAACATTGTCTAATACAGGCTGGAGACGGCATTTTGATTTTGGTGGATGTGGTGTATCTAATGCCAAATTGTGTTGTTCTGTGGGCTGGCAGTAGAGTTGTGTAAACACCCTTTACTAAGTAAATAAAAATGTATGCAGAATATAAGAGTCGCTGTACCAGTTTAGGTCAAAGGCACATCTACCCCAGATTCTGGTTTCCAGGAATGGCCTCTTGACAAAATAAAAGCAGCACATATGTATATGTTATACCTCCCCTAGATATTCTTCCATATTCCAACTGTTTTCTGGTCAGGAAGTTTTTTGATTCTGCTGGTTTTTGTCTGTTTGGTAAAACACCTTCTCACATACCCACTATATGATGAGGCGATTCTATCTACTGCAGAAGGAACCCTTTCCTTTTGTTTGGGTTTACCCTTGCTCCTACCATCTTCTTCTGATATGGCCCCTGGTTCTTGTATAAGGAGAGACACTGAGCAGCCGGTCCCTCCTGTTCTCTCCACGCCAATCCTGGCTCTGCAAACCTCTATCATAAACCAGGCTGTTTTGGCTCCATGCTGAAGAATCCTACGCTAAGTAGCAGTTCTTCATTTGTCACTGCAGAGCTCTCTGCTCTTGTTACCATCAGAGATTTCTCCAATTCAGCTAGATGTTCTTTGAGATGAGGTGGTCAGAACAACTCATAATATTCAAAGTATGGGCAAGTTACGGATACAGAAGGCAGTGGTCTAGCTTCTCTCTCTTTTTATTTTAATTCTTTTTTAAATTGCCTTTCTACTTCTTTTTTCTAATATTTAACCCAGTTTTTTGAACAGTGGTTTTATGGAACTGTCTGTCACAGCCTGGACATCTCACTCCTGAAGACATCCTAGAGTCGTTCATTGTATGTGTGAAGTTATGATATATTTTTTGGTAGATTCATAGCTTTGTGTTTATTCCCATTGAATTTCACCTGCCATTTTATTGCACAGTGCATATATAGTGGGATGTAAAGGGAGTCAAGGGGACACCCATCAGCTCACTAGAGCTGCCTGCTGTGAAGAGGCCTTGGTCCCAGCTCAAGTGTTGCGATTTTGTGACTACCAGAGGGGCTCCTGGATGGTCAGGCAGGAAAATTTCCTTAACACAGGAATCATAAGTGAGTACAGAACTCCAGCCCATCCCTACATAGCTGAGCTCTCAGGCAGGGAAAAGAAAGAGGTTAGGTTTGCCTATCCAGCACTGTGGGACCCTGTACCTTAAGGTGGCTGGCAAATGTGTCTTAATCATGAAAATTTCTTAATTATTTCATGATAGAGTTGTTTGAATTTTAGTGTATAATAAACCACAACAATTTCAGTATGTTTGAAAGTTCAATTTATAATTCAGTATAACAAATGATTACCTAAATAAAAAACTTCATAGTTGATAAACATACATTAATTGAAATAATCCAAACCCCTTTCGAAGTAATGGATTTTATTGACTATTGTGAAAGAAAATCTGAATATTTTAGATCTTGTAATGTCTCAAATAAAAAGTCTAGGTTTCTGTCTGTTATACTTTTTTACCAAAGTGACTGTATTGCTTTAGCACATGTTGGTATGTCAGACAAGCTGCTGGCCTATTGCTCACTCTTCAGATTGAGAGATCACTTTACTATTTTCACAATGGTCTCTTGGACTTTGATTTCTCTGCCTCTAAAGACCACAAAAATGGTTATTTACCATTATTTATCAGTCAAGAAAATTGGCAGATATATTTGTGGTAAAATCATGCCTATCTGTGTATGTATTTTTGCCAGGTACCTTGTGGGAGTTTTTTGTTTATTTGTTTTCTATTTCTTTTTTATTAGGCTGATGCATCTGCTTGTGTTTGCAGGATACACTTGCAGGAAAAAGACTGAGATGAACAGACTATATAGCCCTTTTGAACATACTGTGCATACACGTATTCATTTGGGAGACCGCTGCATCTCACAGGCAGGTAGGAGGACCCTCAGTGCTTGTAAATGGGGCAGGCAGATAAAGACAAAGGACTCGTTTTACCAAATGTAAATCTCAAGGGTGTTTATATTGTTACGTGTCCCAGTCTTACTACACACTTTTTTAATCATTGTCACTTAAAGATGCAGTTAATTAGACGTATTTTAACTGTCTATGCTAGAGTGGGATGATCCAGAATCCTTCACTGGACTCAAAGCAGAAGTAGAGCCAGCAGCCCTATAGGCAGACCCTGGTGCTAGGCACCTCACATCTGCCTCTCACCACGGGAGACCCTCCCAGTGCTCATCTCTGTTCTTCCTGGGCCCTAATATTATGAAACAGATAATTTATTTTCTTAGTTATTGCTACTGATCAGGCATATTGCTCTCTTTCTTTGAGGCTGCAGACAGGAAAGCAATGTCTTTTTTCCTTTGAGCTAATGAGTTCTGCCTGCAGAGTGAAAAGTAAAGCTTTTTCACCTTAGAGACAAAAAACCTTGTCTGTTTTGTCTTACAGGGTATTCAGTGGTTATTAAGTGTGAGAAAGACAGTATGGAAATAATTTCAAAAGAATATACAGAGTATAGAATTATTTTGTTACATACAAATACAATATGTGATTGTAAAGAGCTACTATAGTAGTATAATTCTTCAAAGCAATTGGCACCTGAGACTATTCATATTTCTACACAAGTATTCAACGGAGCAGCCCTCTTACATATACAATGGTTAGAAAACACTTTCCTTGGGGAATATTAAATCTGAGGTTACATTCTAGGACACTTACAGCTCACAATCTCTCCTTCTTTCTCTTTAAACAAACCCGCACGATGTATGGCATGCTTGTCCATGCATTCTGCTGTGGGAAACAAATACTGAGCTGCACTTACAGATTGCATGTTAAGGGGTTTAGCTACCCAAGTTGCAAGTGACATAGGTAGTAATAAAACCAGGTAAGATTAATGATGGGAGGCTTGGAAAATTTTCTGTGAAACAGAACCACTTTGGTGGTACTAAGCATTGTTATTCATAACAGGTTAGTTCCAACAGCACAACAAACACTGTTGTCAAGCTTACTAATTCCCTGAGCTTGTTTACCCACTTATTTGAGAAGATTGGGTGCTTAGTGCTGTTTATTCATGTTCCTCTCTATCCTTTTCTAGGGTTGGTTTTGATTTTCACATGTTCTCCAGAGCAAGTGGGTATGTTCCCTCTTTGCAGCTCTTGACATGGCAAAACCTGCTAAGGAGATGGAGTGAAAAGCTTCAGAAATACAAAAGGAATTCCGCAACCTCTCAAGCAAAGAAGCCACGCTGCAAGATTGGAGATGCCTTATCAGCAATGGAGCAGAGGCAATTATGCTTTGCTTAGCTTGCAAAGGCACAGTTTTTTAAAAAAGAAAAATAGTTTGTGGGTTTCCTTTTTTCCCCTCAAACCTTCAGGAAATGAGTTTGTACTAGGCTCATTTGCACTTGAAAATTCATTTTAGCATTGAAAGATGAATGATAGGCTTATGAGAACCATGTAGTACATTTATAATGTAGTTTCTGTTTTTATATTCCTCTTCAATTTTTTTGATTACACCTGAAAATATATGAGATTTATGAAATAAATTGCATGAACAATTAAATTGTGTCTAATTCCTTTAAATTCTACATCTATTAAGTTTTTAGGATAATGATGACACTCCTTAATTATCATTTCCATTCTAGTTCTCTTTTAATGTCTCCATATAATATTACTATCCATATTTTCTGGTGACAGGAAAAGAATATCAGTAGGAAAAGATCATAAAGAATGTTGAAGTAGACTTCAGCTTGTCAGCTGTTGCTCTGTGCTCCTGCCTTCAAGACAGGCCCTCTTCAGTTTTGCCATGACAACCATTTCCAAATTAATTTACTGCCATGTCCTGAACAGAAACTAAACCAAAAAGACTTCCTGTGCTCTTTTAATAGTTATTTTTAATCTAGCTCAGGAAATAATACTGTTTGCAAAGGATCCACAGGAATAGCTGCTCTGCCAAGTAGTTAGCTGTGTTTTGATCTGACTGTGGTTTGGGGTGGCTGGAAAGGGGTGGGTGGGCCACAAGGAGGAAGAAGGGAATCAGATGCTCCTAAAATTAGTGTGTTCCCAGGTAAAACACAATGTGACTATATAAATAATCAATTCTGTCACTGAATAGATGATAGAGAGGAAAAGAGGATTATTACCCTTGCCTTAAACTTGGAGATCTAAGGTAAAGTAGTCCTGTAAGCATGTGAGTGACTGTGGTGTGCAGCTCACATCAAGTGTGTGGATAATTCTATTACTGAGTCAGATTTTCAATCACACAATATTTTTGACTGCCCTTTTTTTTTTCCTTTCAAACATTATATTTACCATAACTTCACAGAGTTTTAATAAGAAAAGTTGTTGTCATATACTACATGAGTGCCCTTGGGCTTTATAAAAGCATGAAATATAATTTTTACTTGATGTTTTCGATGCTCTGAAATTAATGATTTGAGAATTAATAATTATGTAAAACTTTATTTATTTTTAGTTATTTTGGTGGCCCCTTAGGAAACATTTTATCATCTTAACATATTTTCTAGTGAAGAAGATCTTTATTACAGACCTTCTCCAACCCTTCCTGCTGGCTTTTTTTCTAGTAACCACAGGAAAGTCAATCAGGCCTGAATGACTTTGTCTAACTAGTCTAAACTAGTTGTCTTTATCTTACCTCTTCCTTTCTCTGTTGAATAAACCAAGGGAAGAGCAACTCTCTTATTTGAACTTGCCTGCTCTGAGCAGAAGTTTGAAGTAGGTGGCTTGTGGAGGTCCCTCCAGCTTTCATGGTCCTGTAACTCTTCCTTGTTTCCATGAAGCAAAATGGTTTTGCTAGTCCTACTGGATTTCTTTCATTCTTTGAAAAATTAGTGTGGAAAAACAATTAGGTTTTGAGAAAGACAGATAGTAAGAAAAGGAAAAAATGGTGCAGTGGTAAATACTCCGGGCTTTATTCATATAGTCCAAGTGTGAGTAACAGACAGTCCTTTGATATTGAGTGAGGAGGCTGATTCAAAGACCCTAAATTAGCTTCTGCTCTGAATTGCCTCATAGAGGAGTCTGTCTCTCTATACTGGCTTTAAAGAAAGCCTATAAGACTAGCTATATGAGGTAAATGATGTGAAAGTTAGCCTCAGAGGATATCTTCCTTTACGTGTTTCTTTTAAACTCTAAGAGAGGGACTTTGTACATACTTGAGTGGTAACTAGCATGATGGGAGAGGATTCACAAGAGGACCTCTTGTCTGCTGTCGTGGTAAATCAATAATGAAGTGAGAATTTCACATTTAAAGCAAGTTGTTCTGACTAACAAGAATTATAAACAATATTTTTCTTAAGAAAATACAGTGGGCCCAGGTAGAGTTCTGCTTACAATTCTGAAGAGAAGCACCAAGCAAAATCCAGAGGATCACGACCAAGCCATTGGAATAGTAAAAGAAATTAAAGCTCATATCAGCAGTTAGAATAACCAGAACTGCTCTCCTTTCTTCAATTTCTGGTCATGTCAATAAATTTAATGTCCAACATTGAATAGTGAAATGCTGTAAGAATGGGAGAAAGCAAAGAAACTCTGACAAAATCTCTACAACATATCTGAGCTACTATCTTACCCTTAAATTGGATTCCAACACAGCATGATGTTCAAATGTCCCCTTCATAAAGAGACTGCCAAAAACTGCAGTAAGTGGAGACCTGTGCTGGCCCCTACTTTCTCTGGGTAATATATACCCTTGAGAAAGGAAATAACTCACAGAATAATCAAGTTAGATCTATAATTTCCAGGGTATTTTGTGCTGTCCTTTCAGATAATGTAAGGTCAGTAGATAAATCTAAAAAAGTAAAATGTCAGAACAGGCATCAACTTTGTCTTCTGTAAAAAGGGATCTTGACATAATCCAAAACAAAGATTTATAAGATCATATCCTTGCAAATAATGTTACTGAATTTTAAGATGACAATGTTCCATAAGGGTTTAACATGGAGGACGAGCCACTCAATTATGATCAAAGTGGTAAGAGCTTGTTCCCTCCCCATTCCATGGTTTCAGAAAACACAGGTCAGATAGCAATGTCAGTGTCCAAAGTTTGGACCAAATTTTTTCCAACATTTTCTCTGATTACTTGTTTACTGACAAAAAAGATTTCTATCCTGATTCCTACTACTGTTTATATCATGTGTGGGCTACTGGACAATGATGTTGAGGTAGGTCTCTCTCCCACTTGTAACTGAGCTTCTCCTACATGTGGCAAGGTCTTGTATCTTTGTAATGCAGTCATTATTCAATATGCTTTTTTGAAAAATGTGCTGTGATCAGAAATATCTGTAAAAGAAACAGGAAATTAAAATGGTCAGACTAATTCCTATCATAAGGCAAAATGATCAACAAAGCTTTTTACAATGATGGTCACAAATTTTTACAAAGTAAGGCTACTACTGGAGACTGGATTGCTTCACTCAAAAATGTCCCGCCCTCTAGAATTTTATTCCATTCCATTCCAAAATACTTTTAGCAACAAACTTGTTTTGGCTGATTTTTCTTTCTATGCCTGTTTATGTTAGACCAGCACTAGCTGAGAAGCCTGGACCTGTATGTGTGTTACAGGAATTGAGATGTGAATTCTGGTCTTCTCAAAGCCATAGCTTTCAAATGAACAAAGAAAGCTGCATGTTTAAATAACAGCATGGGTGTAAATACATACATATACAAATATATGTGGTTGAACTAAAAATAGACCCCCGAAGTTTTACCACCAAAATTTTAAACCACTGCAGTGTTCATTACTTTCAGGCCTCAGTTTTGATGCTTTTCTGTTTTGGGTCAGTATTAGAAACAAGTCCGATTTTGTGCAAAGGTCTTCAGAATTGGTTTCTAGTCTTCAAGTCAGATATGGAAAGCCAAGATGAGATTGTTCCGGTTCACTGGTGCTCACAGTCTGTATGAGTAAGCTTGTAACACATGGATTCTACATGTCATCTAGATGATAGCACATATGGCTCTGTGCTATGTGTGGGTTTTACTTTGACATAATAAGGTGTAATTTTCAGCTCTTAACATCTGTGTAGAATCTGTTGTCCTGTAGTTCACTTACAGAATATGTACAATCTTACACAAGCAACTGAGATTATTCCTTTCTGAATGTAACAGGGCTTGTATTAAGACTTAGCTTTTCCAGGCTTGTACAGAGAGCAAAAGCTTTTAAGAGTGCACGTGAAAGTTTGGCAAGGGCTCTGATAAAAATCAGAACCTTTGAAGTTCATCAATTGCTATTTAAAATAACAGGAATAAGGACTATTCTTTTCTTTTAATTAACATTGGCTGGTGGATGAAGCACTGAGAGATAAACTGTTTGTTGAAGCTTAAGAGTACACCACAGAAGTCTGAGTCAGTATTGTTACATGAATGCATGAATGAATAACAATAAAAACCGTATAATGAAAAGTTTTTTCCTCTCATTTAATTCTAATATGCCGTAATGGAAGCTTGTGTGGCATGAGAAGCCTTTTCATATATAATTATATTGTTGAAAGCCCCCCAAAAATGAAAATTGTAAATTCTGAAGGCCACAGAAGGACAGATAAATGAATGGCAAATTCCACTGAGTGTTTTATCAGCTTCCTGCCATTCTCTGAACAGTGCCAGATAAAAACCCCAGTGCTGAAAGGTCTTGTGAAAGGCTGTGCATAAGCTTGTAAAATGTGTATTAATTATAGAAAGTACATCTTAGTCTCCTCAAACTTCCTTTAGTTTTCTTCAAATGCAAAAACACCTCTCACATTTTCCTTACTGGCCAAGGTGGTTGCTTTTAAGATTGAAATTCCTGAACTGTCTTTATGAAATTAATTGGACAATGAACCTTATTATTTGCAAATAGACTTTTAGCTTATCTCCTGCTGTTTTTCTTATCTTTTTATATGAATTACAGGCAGAGCAGGTGGTGAGCCCTTCACTGAGTTCTACAGCTACTACTAGAAGATACAGATCTGAATGGTTTAGACCTCATCACAGGTACAGGTTCAATCTTTTCATGAGGGCTATTCATGTCACCAATTTTCCTCTTTCAGAATATGAAATTAGGAAAGCATGTTATTCTGTCTGTTCTACAGAATTTGAAAATTCTGTATACTTTAGCATTTAGGAATGTGACATTAGGTAATGAGAGGGGGAGACAATTTGAAATATTTTTTTGGTAATCCCTTGAAAACAAAATTCTAAATCTGAACAGTCACACATACACACACACCCACACCCCCCCACAAAAGAAGTTTGTTAATTTTATAAGTTGAAATATTTCAAATATTGAGCATAGCCAGTCTGGTCCTACTGTTAACTGTGGTATGGCCAACACTGGTTGGGAAGAGTAGAGAAAGACCTTCCCTGAAACTGTTTCTCTTAGAAACACTGAAATACTTTAGCAGCAGGTATACTGGCTAGGTGGTGAAGTCAGGAATGGGTTGTTGCTTGTAGGTGCTCCTACTGCTGCCTTCAGAGGAAGAAGAGGGAAAGGGAAAGAAGTGAAACTGCAATGCAGTCTTTAGGAGAGAGAATTAAAACAAAAGAGCATGGATTTGGGGAAAAATGGGCAAGGATATGGAATAAGTCATATCAGAAGATACCAGAAGATCAGATGGAAATGGGAAACTTGAGATCAATGGAGATGCCAATTGAAAAGAATTGCATATAGATGGTGGAGGAAATATTCTTGCAGAGCCCAGAACTGAGAGGATCCAGTTGAAGTCTGTCTGTCCATGAAGTAAGCCTATTCCTTCTTTTTTCAAGTCTTTCTGGATGTTTTTCAGCATGGATTGAAGCAATTACTGGTTGGCTTGGTTACTTTAGTTTGTTGTTGTTGTTTTTTTAAATGAAGTTTTTGTTGCTATGGACAAAAATAATTTGCATCTCTCTAGCATTTAACAGGCTCATTGAATCATCTGTTGGATCCCTTGTGGATTTTGGAATAGTTTTGTAGTCAATATAAAATTATGTTGAGGAATGCAATTAGTGCCGGTAGCTCGGTGTGCAGCTGTAGAGCCAGCCGCAGGTTGAGCTCTGGGTGGAAGGAAACGGCAGGAGCCCCAGGCAAGAGGCTGGGAACTGGCACTGACCCTTTGCACAACAAAGGGCAAGAGGACCTGTGGTGTTGGCCAGGTGACTGGATACTCAGAGACACAGCATGAACCAAGACACCAGACTGTAAGGCATGTAGACTGTGAGGGTATAAAAGCCCAGGAATTCCTTGGTTCTGAGCACCCCCTCAGACGGACCAGCTTGAGCTGTTATCCTGTTGCACCATGATTAAGTTCTTTCAAGGATCCAGATATCTGAGACTCTTCTGTGGGAAACTAAGGGTCGGGTTGGTAAGGAAACCCTGTGCGTGTGAGTGTGGGGTGTGTAGGGAGTCAGGAAGGGCACCCATTGGCTTGCTAGAGTCACCTGCTGTGAAGGAGCTTCCGTCCCAGCTCAGGTGGTGCTAGTGTGTGACTGCCAGAATGACTCCTGGATGATCAGACAGGAAAGTTTCCCTAACACTTACAATTCCTCTAATTAGAATGTATTCTACATTTCTATTCCTACAAATACTTATGAGAAAGTCAACAAAATAAGTTTTTCTTCAGTTGATTCTTATGTGTGGAGAAACTTTTTTTTATCTTGATGCTCTTTTTAAAATGGTTTTACCAGGCTCATGAACCACGGCTCACATATATTCTCTCTTTCTTCAAAGGGGAGCTGGGAAGAAAGCAATCCCCATTTTTGCAGTAGTAGCATGAATGTGAACAGAAACAGCTTTTCTCCATCGCAGTTAATGATGTTTATGTTGCATATACATTTCAATTTTATCTCTGCCTACATTCCTGAACAGTTCCTTTTTTATGTTGATATATGAGGTGTATGTTACCTTTGTATTAACATAAGGTACAAGTTAGGCTTTTCCTTTGCATCAGCTAGTCCTAGGTTGATGCAGGTTAAGCCAGGTACTGCAGTTTCTGCTGATCATCATCACAGAGCATCACTCTCCTTATTCCTGCAGCACTCCTGGCTGCTCTGCACAGGCTCTGATATGTTCAGGATTGTCCTGTCCCTGGTACTGCACTTAAGGGATTATGAAGCCGGTATTAAAAGCCCACAGCATGCAAAATCCACTGCTTCCCACCTCACCACTGGAGCAAGAGGTTTAGCATATTATGTAGGGAGATCATGGAATGGCTAGTCACACCGACAATACAATTTCTCCAGGAAGACTTTAAGGGTCGGGGATGATAATATGTACTGGTGGGGTTTTTTTGGAGGTCATTAACAATTCTCTGCTGTGGCACATTGCAAATGAAAATAGGTTTTCTTAAGTCTTCGCTATTTTTCTTTTCTTTTGTTTTGCTAACAGCTTCACCTAAGAAGGGTAACAGTGAGTGAAGTTTTCAGCTGGCTAATTGAATTTTCTTCTCTAGCCTGTGATCAGACATAGAGAGGGTCAAGCAAACAGGGCAGTGAATCACAGTCTGGGAACTCAGCTTATAGCTCCAGCTGAGTGTGCTGGGCTTTTTGCCTGCATGTAGGCACTTTGCTGGATCAGAACCTGGAGTAGAAGCTTTGGATCACAGCAGGAGGAACAGCTTTGCCTCTGTGCTTGGCTTTTAGCAGTTTTTCAGAAGTTAATTTGATTGTAGGTTAATATTCACACTTTTAAAATCAGATATTAGGGCTACTAATGTGTTTTGTAAACTCCATTTACACCTTTGCAAATCTTAGTGTGAGCTCTGCATTCACTGTGAACAAAAAAATGTTTGGCTAGCTTGCTCATGAATTTTTGCACTTTGCCAAAAGCACTTAAAATTTAAACAATGCTCCAGAAAAAATGTCCAGAAACTATGTTTCCCCCCCC
>WBMV01006662.1:137130-201742 GCA_013396655.1 Campylorhamphus procurvoides | reverse complement strand
CCCCCCCCCTTGTTTAATCCTGCTTTCCAGTGCCTCACCAGCTTCTCCCTGGAGAGCAGAAAGTACAAAGGAGGGTTTATATACTATTCTTCTTATTCTAAACTGATCTCCAAGATTCTCTTTTTGGATCATTAACAGCTGAAGCAGGTAGAGGAGCTCTTGACTAAATTTTGTTATAGCTGGTTGTAAATTGTAGAGAGCTGTCCTCTGAGTCAGACACTTAGGGTATTTTTGGCTTGTTTAAAGGAAATTTCTGGTGTCACAGCAATACCATGCAGTTTGCTTCAATTAGGTTTAGGTTTGTTCCAGCAACACTTGTTTTGTGTCAAGCTTTTCCTTGGATAAAGGTCTGCTGAGATTTTAGAGGGCACAAAAACATTTTAATTTCTCAGGAGGTGACTAAGAAATTTTATTTAGCAGAACTGAATGCACTTTTAGAACATTCTTAGTAGGGCGGAGAAATGGGAAGATCAGGAATCGTCTACTCATTTCACGCACCCATTCTTCTGTTGTCACATGTAAGGTCCAGGTGGAAAATGTCTTCTCTGCTTGACAATATGTCTCTTACTGCTTTGCTCTCCAGTGGGGATGCTAAGGATTGACATGGATACAACAGTAAAGTGGGTGTAGTTGTAGGCACCCTTTCGCTGTAAGCTGGACAAAGAGGTGACTTCAGCCTTTACAGTGTTGTGCTCTTGTAGCTAGCCATAGGGGATCTGGATCTGGATTTTGAGTAGCACCTTTGTTTTCCTGAGTATTACTGTCAGCTATATTCAAATGACTAAGATGGAATAATTTTTCTGTTAAAGCAACACTCCAGGCTATAGAGGAGCTGTAGGAGAATCTGCTTGGAAGATGCTGATCTGCCCTACTCTTCTGGGCTCTTCTGCTTGTAACAGATTAGTAAAGTCTATCAGAACTTCACCAGTTAGTACTAAAAGTAGAGTTAGGGAAGTCAGGGAGGTTGCTGGCTTGCACCATGGCTGTATTGATCATTTCTCAAAGGTCATGAGATGTTTTCATTTCTTCTCTGAACTACCACCAGAGGCGGTATGAATACCAAATGCTTCCCAGCAAATGGAGTAACTCTTTTTGAGCTCATACACACAATCGTATGGTGTAAAGAGGGACAAGACTGGAGATATTTCTCCATCAGTTAGGAGCTTCATCTGCCTCAGAGACAGTGATTCATTATTCAAGTTAGCATGAGAGATTACAACTGCCCTTGACTATGAAGCTTGGGTCACTCCAAGGATGCTGCAAAGACCTGGAAATAATCCTTGTAATTACTTCACAAGAATTAATTTCCATTGTTTTTAAAATACATTAACCTGCAGGAGATAATCTCAAGACTAGCCAAATGCAATCTTTTGCATTTCAGAGGCCAGGTAGGAACATAACTTCACATTAATATTTGACTGGTCCCCCTCACTTGGACACAGATGGTAATAGGGACAACTACTTTGCTGTCAGGGCCAGCCTAAGATCTTTGACATTTTTTCTTATGCACCAAAGATGAAGTTGTTTGCTGCCCAGGTGGATTGTCAGATTGTTCACTTTATCCTCTGCCACTGAACTTTTTTAATTATTGCAAAGCTGTTCTTTGGGATTGGTTAGTGTAGATTGTCTGCTTTGTGCCATGGAAAGCTGATGTAGCTGATGCTGAGTGCTGCTGGGGACCAGGATATGTGCCTTTCACAGGGAAGTTGGATGGCTGCTTTTGGCAGAGGCTTTATCAGAGGCTTTGCAGGCAGAACTGATGTGCCAAAAATAAGAGTCCCTTCCCTAATGAGAAATATGAAATATGGTTCTGAGCTGGCCCTGGTAAAATTCAATCTCTCCATTTAGTATTTTATACTAACTTAAAAGTGTGTGCGTACATATTCTTTTAATTTCTTTGGTTGCCCTAAAAGCATGGCATGGATTGACTTAAGACAGATTGTTTCCACTGGTCCTTATAGCACACTCTTCCATGGAATTAAAATGGAATATTGAAAACCCCCCTAAAATTCTTGTCACACAGATTTTTCTTTTAAGGAGAGAAATCCTGGATAAAATTATATTATAAAATCTTCTTGCAGTTGATGTTTCACTGTATTAACAATATTGAAGGAATAGTATGAAACTTTTGGATGAGTATTCTAGCATTCCTCTTTGGTTACTGCTATAACTTAGACTATATACTGATTTCTGCTGTAGTTCCTATTTTCAAATAAACAGGAAGTCATTTTAACTGTAAAAATACTAGTGTTATGGTCTCCAATTTGAAGAAAATGGGTTCTGTGAGCGAATCAAAATAACCACTCTTCTTTAATTAAAAGTAATATTTTCACATTTCCCACGCACCCTTGAGACGAAATGACAGAAAGTTAAAAGCTAAAATTTGTCATGGAAGACTCAAATCTGTATTAATGTCTTAAACAGGTTGTCACAAAGACTTGAAGCTTGTCAGCAGCAAAAAAAAAAGATCAATTCAATTAAACAAGACAAATTATTAGACACAAATTCGGCAATGTGGTGTGGTGTGGTTTTTTTTTTTTTAAGGAGGAACTTTAATGAAATCTCTCAACTATTTTTGGTTACTAAACTGACTTTCAAACTCACCTATCTCACAGGACAGCTGTGCTAGCATAAGTCCAAATTCTGGTATTGCACTTGGCTTTGCAGAGAGACCATTTAATGACCATCTGAGGATATTTTCATCAATCAAGGCTCATTAACAAAGACAATCCTGCTTTAACATGTTCTAAATTTGCTTATGTATGAGTAATCTGAAAGATTCAAGCTTTCATCACATGGATGGAGTGATGTCTAAATTCATAGTTTATTTGTAGCAGTTAAATACTACTTATGTGTATTCACATTAGTAAATTCCAGCTCAGATCTTCTTCATTTATTAAAGATGTACATCCTTAACCTGACACAGATTGGACCAAGCATTACACAATGCTGTCTGTCTGGGCACAAGTATCTTGTAAGTTCCAGCAGCAGAGAAGACAAACCCAGTTCTTGTCAGTGGAAGTGACTGTGCAAAGGAAAATACATAGACTCTCTGTGTGGGCAGAATTCTTTCTTCCCCACTGTCTCTCTCTTTGCGTCCTACTGCAGATCAGCAGCTGTCATTCATTTTTCCTATAGCCTGCTGAGATTTTTCTTTAAGTCCTCACTTTCCAGTTATGTTTGCATCTTGGGGATTTATTCCATACAAAGCCCTGACACAGGCTCTCTTATCCATCCATGTGCATACATTGCTAGTGCAGGTTCTCTTCACATCTTTATTCCTGGAATCTCTTCCTTTGACATCTGCTGTCTCTCCTTGCTCACATCCACTCACAATGTTGCTGCAAAGATAATTTCTCTACTCTACTAATTTGAAATCAGCTGTCTCTTTTGGTTCCTCAGCTGCCATCCCTTCTCTCTCAAACATGAGTCACTTGTCTTTATTTTCTAGACCTTTTATCATGTCTCTCACATTTTTGATTTACTACTAAAATGTCAGTTTAAATCCTTGACTGGTTGTGATGTTCTGATGATTCGGAGATGGCCACAGATCTGGATGATTTTGGTGTTTTGAATCATCTTTTGATTTCCAAATGTGGATTACAAGTTGCTATTGTCAAATGAGTAAGTTTGTAGGTTCACCCTCCTGCACCGCATATTCAACAATTACCTCCATGTTCCTGATGCCTTTTAAAACAGAAAGTAGTGACTTGCATTGAGAAAATGCTAGGAGCTGGAATTTCAAAGACTCAAATGCTCTATTCTGAATGTATTACAAAAGAAAATGCATTTTGAGATTTTGCAAGTTATGGAAGCAGAACAATGTCCTTTGTAAATAAATCCAATATGGTTTTTCTTATTCCATTGAAAAGAACACAAATTCAGAGACTGAGAAAGCTGACATGAGGGAGAGGCTTGGATTCAGGTGGTTTAATCTTTGTCTGAGGTATGAAACACTCTCAGGCCCTCCCCTTAACCACTGGAGCAAATACCCTTTAAACCATTTTGTAGGTGCAGTGGACAACTGTGATGGCTCATGAATGATCTTGGTTTGCTGTCCCTTCTTCACCTCTTGAGACAGTGAAAAATCCAGTCCAAGCACCCACCACTGCACTAACTAGTGAATTTACTTTCCAAACCAGCGGGAATTAACTTGCTAATTCACTCCTCAAAAAATGATTAATTCTGCAGAACCATCTACTTTAATTGCTGTTTGAGCTTTCTAGAACCACAGGACTGGCTAATTATTTTCATTGCCTCCCCTTGGTTGCTTATGCTGTATAGATCTGCTATTTAATGAGTCACTCAGAGGCCAAGAAGAAACACTGAATTCCTGAAGTATAAAGTGTCTAGATAAAAATGCACAAGAAAATATTTCCACTTTAAGGAAGGAGATAGTGTTGGATTGTGATAAGCTGGTTCTGAATAATTTATTTCTAAGCTTGATGTGAGGTATACAGATTTTATCACAGGGATGAGAAAAGGGGGAAAAAGGAACGTAGTAATGAGGGCAGTGATTTCAGTCATTAATTTAATTATTGTTATTTAGAATGTTGAGAGCAGAGCTCCACTGTGTCAGATACTGCTAGCATATAATCAGAGACAGACAGTTACTGCAGCTCAGCTTCTACACAGGTCAGTAATGGCAAAAGTTAAAATTTATTCTTTGGGAAAAATCGTACATGAATGCAATATTGTACATGACACAGGGTTTTTTTACTGGCTGCAGTTTTTATTAAAAGTTTACATTACAAGCTACTGATTTCCACTTTTCATTACAAATACAGTCAACACAATTATCCGTAGAGGATTTATTTTATTGGTGGATTTACTGTGTCACATTTGGGCCAACATGCTGACTAGCTGTATGTAGAGTCAACCATAGCCAACAGGTTTTTGTTTTTAAGTGGGGTGCAACACTGAGTGAACATGGCTGTGCCGGGTGCAGGGCTGGCTGAGATTGTGCCAAGGCCACAGGTACCAGTGACTGATGGGCTCCTGATGTGACCATGGGCTTCCCACTGTGCTGAGCTCTGGCAGCAGCCCTTCCCCAGTTCACCTGACAAGACTGACTGTCTGTGCCAAGCAAGCTCGCCTGGATAGCACACAGGCTGCCGAATCATTCCCATACCTCACAACCCTGGAAACACTTTATACAGATAAACTACAGAAACTGTCAGCATAAGAAGAAGAAATCAGCTTGGACTGGGTTGCTAGTAATAAATTCCACTGGACATGAGAGACCCTGAGCTGTTGCTGCACTATATTCTTCAGAGCTTCCCTTGAACCTATAATTTCTACTTTTTCCTCCATTTCCCAGAATATTCCAACCATCTGTCCTCTCTGATAATGTAGGATATGCTACAGGTCTGAATGGGAAATAGCTTTCCTATTCTGTGCAAAAGTTCCCTACTGCTTCTGTATCATAAATTTAATTTTTTGATAAGTCAACTAAAAATTACTTCTCTGTTTTGCAGAGTAAGGTTAGGGGTAAATGAAATCTTACATTGATACCAAGCATTTTTCTGATTGCATTTCTTTGTAAGAAATCCTTAGAATGTGATTGAAGAAGTTTGATGAAATTACGATGACATGGTTAGAGATAAAACAATGGTGTGTTTCATGACTTTGGGTAGAAACAGACAGAGGAATTGAAATGTCGGGCCTGTGCATTGTATATAAGGCTGTGTATTTTGTGTAAGTACTATGGAAAAAGAGAAGCATTTGAGGGTACTCGGCCCTATATTGTATAAGCAATATGTACTAAAAAAAATAAAAATCCATGAGTAAGAAGAATAGTTTTGCATTCTTCTATCTTCTACAGATGTGTTCCCCATCCCTGGTGTCAGGCCTTGTTTTCTGAAGTGTGTTTCTCCTCTGGTAGTCAAAAACATCTCTTTTATCATATGTCATGAAATGATAGCTCATTCTCTTGCCTTTAAGCTATCACACACACTTAGAAAGAAACTCATCAATATAAATGTTTGTATCTATGTCTGATTGGTTTCTCATGTTTAAAAAGGAGGAAAAGGGAGATTGATTGCAGAGGCCATAAAAGTAATGATGCGTTTAATGAAAACATACATTTTATAGGCAAAACACACTTAAAAATTACTTGAAGCTGCTGCATATGACTTAATGAAATTAAATGACCTTCAGAATTTTACTAATTTGACCTTGAGCCATCCCTTTGAGTCTTCAGCCAGTTTTACATTTATTTGCACACATGGCATTTATTTTCATATATTTGATCTATCTTGAGAGCTTCTTTCAGCTCTCCCTACTAAACACTGTGGCTACAGAGATACACTGCAATGGTTACACAGCATGAAAATGGGGCTGCTGTCTGTCTGTCTGTCCCTGAAGAGACAGTTACTTTTCTTTTCCCCAGTCCTTCACTTTGTGGTGTTGCCCTAAGTTTGTCTTGAGGAAATGGTCTGTTGCTAGCTACTTCTTTTCATACAAAACCAAACTGTAACCAGGTCCAAACTTTAATGGGGTTTCATGGCCGAGTTTCCTATGGGAAATGATGTCAGAAAGTCTCTATGGAGGTGAGTAAGCAGTAATATGTTATCATTTCATCTCCTGCTCAGCTGAACAACACTGGTATTGAGATTATGTCTGCTATCAGTCTAGTCCATGTCTCTGAGGTAGTGATTGTTCACAGAAAGGATTAGAGGAACACAAAGTGCAGACTGTGGTCATATCTAGGTTGTAAGTATGGTTGTGCTGGTGGCATCCATTCTAATGACCACTCTCATGCCAAGTGATCCTGAGAGGCTCATGTTCACATTGGTCAAAACTATTCTTCTCCACAATGAATGCGCATCTCAGTGCTGCCTAGCATTTGGACTCCAGTCATACAGCCTTGTGGGCTTTGAGATGTGCAAGTAGTAATTACTAACTTTAATTAATAAAATTAATTACTAGTTAATTACAAATGATTAGAAGGTTTTGGTTGTTTTCATTTGCAAGTAACTAGTGAAAAGGCTTTATTTCTGTAGTGTGATTTCCCAGATGTGTTGTGCACCCTCAGCTGTGGTATAAGGAGAGTGGGGAAGTTTGTGACAAGGATCAGACAGAGCTGGGAGGCAGCACGAGGTGCAGTCGTGTGCATACTGTATAGAAACTAGTTCCCAGAAAAAATCATCTCCTGAGCCTCATCTGGGTTTCTTTACCAGAGAAGTTAGAGCTCAAGGGCGAGGTAGCACATGCATGATATGAATGTGCAGGACCCATCTTCCTGGGCTGGTACAAGCGGCCATGATTTGTATGTTGGCTCTGGGATGGATGTGGCGGCAGGTGCAGCACTAGATGGATCATCTCCTTGGAGGAACACAGATGATATTCTTGCTCCCTGCTTCACCAGTGTCCTACCCCTATGCATGCAAAGAACTTCCTCATTCATTTATGCTATGAAACACTTGTGTGGGTAGTTGAAGCACACGTTAAACTTACAAGCAACTGAAAACTTTCCAGATCATGTTTTCGTGCTTTTTATATAGATTTCCTCTGTGATTAGGCAGCAAATGTCTAAGTTTACTCTGGTAACTCATCAGAGCTAAATCCTATTTGTGAGGAAAATAGCATACAATTTCTAGAAAATTTTGTGTGAGCCACAGAACTCAATACTTGGCATTTAGTATCTTGTCTGAGTAGCTGGAAGAACATTAGAGATGTAAAATCCCTACTGCTGTATGAAGGCCAAAGATACAGATATATTGCACCTCTCCCATCTTCCTTTTGGGAAGGTAAATTTGGCTCTATAAATGCATATTAGAAGAGCTTGCAGTTGTACTGAAATTTCGGCATAGCTACAGGTGCCTGGGAGCTGCTTTTCCTCTGACCATGGCAAGATCTGCAAATATCAGTCAGACAGCCCAGTGCATTTGTTACAACACGGTATCTGTCTGAAGAAACAGACAGCTCATTTCCCTCTCCTGCAAAGGATCTGGAATGGAAGATGGCATCTGTATCATTCACTTCTGTCTACCCTTTACGGCTTGATGTGGTAAAACCTCTGTGTACAGCCCTGTGAGGCTCTGTACCTAGCTCTCTGGGAGGTACCACCTCATCTCTAAGATCACAAACAGGGAAGAAGCATGCCATAAAAACCATGAATATCTGAATCCAGTCTGCTGGTTGCATAGAAACCACGAACAGGTAATTGAGGGACAGCATGAGACTGAAACACATGTGTGGTAATCCTTACTTATTGTATTAGTTTAGCTTCCAACAACTAGCATGTTGGAACACTAATTTAGTGCTGGGTTATATCTCTCTTTTTTTTTTTTTTGACTCTCTTCTTTTTTTATTTATTTTTTTTTCTTTGAGATAGAGAAAATAGAGTGCAAAACCTTATTCATTTCAAATGACTTTAATATCTTTGAGTAAAATGTAAAATTACAATTTGGCAGTTTTTTCTCTACTTCTCTCTCATTCATAAGATTTCTATATGGGAGAAAATATTAGACTGTTTCTCTAAAGTGGAAACAGTGATACTCATTGCCTTTATAAGATTTCTACCACAAATCCTTGATTATTATCGATACTTGACTCTTCCCCCTCTACTGGTACCGTGATGGTAGAGATTGCTTCTGTGGCTGCAGCATGTTGCCTTATCTGCAGTTTGAGATGCATAGAGGTGTCATCTGTCCTCTAGGAGGTTTAGATACCACTTCTGAGCCTAAGGTCCCACCTGTATTCGGGGATGAAACTAGTGGAAGTGATGCTTTAAATTCAGTGCAGGATGAAGACTGGATCCCTGTTGTTTACCACCCACAGCTACTCCCTACTTAATGGTTTTCTCTCATTTCACCTCTTCTCCATCCCCTCTGAGTGCGTGTGCCCTCCCTGACAATTTTTCTTGCTGCCTTTGTGGCACTTGCGTCCACTGAGTGCCTTAAGGTGAGCTGAGGGTTTCAGATATTCATGATCAGTAAATTTCACTGTGCAAACAAAACCATAAATCCACAGTCCACCGGCAGGGTTGTCACGTTTCAGAACAGAGCTGCTTTTGTTGCTGATATGCCTATCGAAAACGCAGCATGGACTCTCCATTCTTTGGGCTCTTTCATCTTCTGAGAGTGAACTATGGACCCCGAGTATTTTATTCTGGCATCCACAGAATTTACAATGGCTGTTTTGAAGCAGTCTTCCTGATAAGATGTATTGAGAAAACAAGAAAATAAAAGTAGGCAAGATACTTAGTTCAGACATTTTTCTTCACAGGCTATGAGACCGATACATTTTTTGCCTCTCAGAATAGCACTATTATCCTTTTAAGAAACTTTAGAACAGAAAGAGGCTGGGGTCCATCTAGGTCAATCCCCTCTAAATCTTCAGATATTATGTGATTATTTTTAAAATATGCAAAATACAACAAATAGTTTCAAAAGTATTAGAAATTTGTCAGAAAGCAAGAGATTTCGAGAAGCTTGTTCTTCAAATATACCTGTATCAGGCCTTGCTATCAGTTTCTTCATGTTTCTGAGTGCATGCTGTTTCTGAGTGCAAGCTGCTACGTAAAATGCTGTATAATTATAGACTAAAATTTGACTGAGACTCTACATCCTAACTTCTATGTTACAACAAAATAATCGTGAGACACTCATTTCTGTCTTTTACACTACAATCTTCTTGTAACGCTGCAAATTACATAGTAATTACAGATGGAATAACATGGTTTCCTTAACCATTAGTACTCTGCAATTTGAAACATTTTCATGTCTAGATCAAGTCGTGTATTAGCAGAAAAGAGAAGTTGTAATAACATGATCAAATACAGGGACTAGGAGGGAGGTTAGGAAGGCTTTACGTCATTTTGTGAGTGTTTCAGTGTTTCCCTAGATTTGTTTACAGAGGTGCCTGCTAGGGGTATAACACAGCTATTGCCATTACAGCCTCACCTGCAACATGTCCCATGGAAACTAGATTTTTGATATGGATGTTCACAGAGTTTTTTTGTCCATGGTGCATAATCACATTATCTTTGGCTAACACATATGTTTAAGATTTCTCTATTTTTTTATTCCCTATTTGATTATAAATACCACTTTCTTTTCTGTGCTCGGACCTACACTTTACAAATTATCCCAGGGATTTATTCCAGATTTGTTCTGTCTCCTGAAAAATAACTGATTTTTCTTTCCAGAGAGGTCTGACCAAGACATGACTGCAGATATCCTTTCCTGCTCCAGTCTGTCTTTGATATATTTTAAATGCTCTTTAATCTCTGGACAGGCTGGTTCCAGCTATATGCCCCTATGTCTTCAGTGTAAAGGTGAGCTTCTTCCCAGAGGAATGAGGCTAGCAGATGTAAATGATGGACAAAGCTCTATTAACTTTTAATTAATGTAGGAAAGGGAATAGGTAAAGGGATAAAACCTTTTTTTTGACACCAGGAATATTCATGCAGAAAACACAATGAACCGTCTGCTTCCTCTTAAGTGTTCCCAGTGTGCATCCAGGACCCCTCTCACCTCAGTTGCTCCCTTGTGCTTGCAGGGAACCTATGTGCACAGCCTTGGAAAGGTGCATATGCATCTGCATTCATAACAGATGATGATGCTGTTAGACACACAGCAGGCTGGCTTGTAGGCAGGCTGGCTGTAGACACCCAGAAGCACAGTCCCTATAGTAAAGTTAAAGATCTGATAATTATCTCAAGCCACTCAACCTTGCATGCCTCTGGCACCTTGATAAGATGAAGGCAATCTTACCCTCAGCTCTCACAGTTTCTCTCTCCCTTTGTGACTGTCAGCAATAGAGCTTTTCCCACCACCTCCTTACCAAACATTCACCTGAGAACAAGACTACTGCAGGCAGTATTTGTGTGTGTGTGCACGGAGAAGCCAATCTGGTTATGGCCACAGTGGGCAAGCAGTAAGGTGTAAGCCAAGTAAGCCAAACATACCCAGGCAGAGTCATCCTTCCTGCACACAGCACGGTGAAATGCAGATGTAGCACACTCCACACTGGCCATGTCAGACACAGCCTCTGGCAGGCTTCATCTCCCTTCTGTCTGAGTTATGTTGCTGTTCTGGGCCCACACTGACAAGGGCAGTCATGCTACTTGATATACATGGCCAGGGATGTGCAGAAATTGGAAGCTGTAGACAGAGAAGGATGCTCCTGCTCTCAGCCCTACACACCATTCACAATACACAACATATTGTTCTTTGGGAATGGGAATGGGATGTCTGAGACTCTGTGACATGAAACCTGGGACACAGAAGTTTCTTTCCCATCCTATGGTAATCACCACAGGGTGATTACTCTGCACCACAGGTGCAGGGCTCATTCAAACAAGCAAGCCAAAAAGCAGTCTGTGTCTGTTTAATTGGTTCCTTGGTCCCCCCACTTCACTCCATCTGCCATGTTATACATCCCTGTCATCTTCCTTGACTCCTCCCTTTCTCCAACCTTGTCTCCTTCTAAACAAGAAGCCAGCCTGGTTATTTTTATTGCCTGGCTCCCAGGTGTGCACCACCTGTGAACAACCCTGGTGTCACAGGTGCTTTTAGCTAGCTCACCTTGGTTTTCCACAGCATTAATGATGCAGATTCCTGGATCCTGCTGTTCCTGCCAGACTCCTCTCCCTAAACTGACCCCAGCTCTTCGTTTAACTATCTGTGAAGTGTGACTACATTGTACATCAATCCACTTTTGCCATCCATGAAATCTATCTCTTCCGTAGGGCACTGTGACTGCTGTCAGCTTCCCATTCTCTCTGTGATGGACTGCAATTTCGATTGTCATACTCAGGAATTTCCCAGGTCTGTTCCCTTAGCTAAGGGTTACATCAGGCCATAATCACCAGTTTGTGTGCCTTAATACATACCCTTCAAGGTGTCTGCATGTGGCATCGTTTCTTCCTGTCCTTTTCCTAGCCTTGATGTACCAGTCTTCTCATTGTGGCTCTGAGAACCCTCCTCTCTGACCAAGCACAGTTCTGGCCCTTTGGAGAGATTCTTTCCCTTTGTGTCTGACTGGTCTGCCTGCAGCCTCATTTTGCAGATGCAAGACATGGAAGTCCTTGCCTTGCCTGGGAGATGTGAATGAGACTGAAAACATAGTTAACTGTGAACACAGGCAACTTTTATTTCAAAAACAAAGTCAGCTTCAGTATTTGCGTGCACACAGAGGAGCAGTGTGGGCAGGACAGAGCAGGCCTTTGGAACTGAGGCTCTCTTTAGACCAGCAGGCATTGCCCCAGCAAAAAATGGCTGTGGTCTACTGCAGACTGCCCTGGATCCTGTCCATCTGGCTACTAAAACCATATTTCCCCCTAGGACCTGCAGCAGCTTCTGCACCCAAGTGAAGTATTCTCTCGGCTTCTGGAGTGAATACGGGCAGGAATGAAGCTTGCCTGATGGCATTATTACTGGCTGTGGCTTCTGAGATGGAATTGAGGCAGCTGTAAAATGGCTCTGATGCCTGTGAGGTTGGAGAATTTCATACATCTGAGTGCAGGCCCATCTGGATCAGGATCCAGTCACAGAAGTGCTGGGTGGAAGTGTAGACTTTGGGTTGTTTGGCTCTTGTGCAGCCTTTTTCTCAGCTTTTCCTCAGCTGATCACTCCAAGGAGTCAAGTACTAAGTGTTGTTTTTGTGCATAAGAGGATCATTGCTATCACCCTACAGTGGAGAGAGTATTAAGGTGGTGTTGGATGGCCACTGTCAGCAGCAGGGCTGTCTCTCTCGCAGCCACTATCAGAGCTGAATTCCCGGCACAGAAAAGCTCTGGTCAGGCACAGAACAGAACCTTGGCTGGGGGCACGTCAGCAGTCTTAAGTGAAGTTCACAGGGATTCTGGAGGTGTAAGATGTTCCAGGGTTAGCATCTGGCCCTGTGGGCTGCCCAGAGCACTAAAGGGGCCTTTCTGGGCAGAATACCAGACTTCTGGGACAAGAGGGACATTGGACAAAGACTTGTGGATGGGGAAGGGAAACGCCAACAGTGGTGGGGACTCAGAGCTGGGAGGGTGACTGGCTGTGCAAAGCACGCACTGAGCTGTGTTTCAGTGGTGGTGACAGGGCTGCCTGCACTGCTGGGGGCTGACTGACTTGTACTTGGTAAGTGTTGATGCCACCCCTTGGGAAGCCAGCACACAAGTTGTGAGTGTGGATGGCCCCCACGTATCACTGGCTCCTGTTGCAGAGCTGGACATGGATGAGGTGTATCTCCTGCAGGACATTGTTTTGCCTTTGAGCTGTGAGCACAGAAAAGAAGGAGCACCCAGCAGCTTGTTGCCAGTACTCCTCCCTATCTGAGGGTCACCCACTTCCCTAGGACTTGGCTCTGCTCCTGGAGAGGTGTTGGAGTGCTACGTTGTCACTTTGGTCTGACTTTGGGGAGTGGGCAAGGCCACCAAGGCTGATGTCAGAAAAGGACTGGTTCTGGGTCCCAGGCACTGTGATCTCTGAGTGGGAGATGGGAGGGAGGAGTGCAAGGATGGTGGGTGGAAGGAGCAACGTAGACTCCTAGGGCCATAGAATGGTTTGGGTTGGAAGGGACTTAAAGATCAACTAGTTCCAACCCCACTGACAGGGGCACCATGAGCAGGGATACCTTGCACTGACCAGCTTGCTCAAATCCCTGTCCAAGTTGCCTGGGAACACTCCCAGGGATGGGGCATTACACAGCTGCTCTGAGAAACTTGTGCCAGTGCCTCACCACCCTCACAGTCAAGAATTTCTAATACCTACTTTCAACATACCCACTTTCAGTTTAAAGCCATTCCCTCTTTCCCTATCACTACTTGCACTTGTAAAATGTCCTCCAGCTTTTCTGTAGGTCAGTCTGCTTGCAGCATGAGGGTGTGCAGGCACCAGTCACTCCAAAGGGTTGGAACTGTTAGTGCCTGCTAACAGCTTACAGGAAAACACTCCAGGTGGCATCACTGCCACGCTGCTCTCAGCAGCCATTTAACACCAGCTGCGTCCCAAAAAAGATATACCCAAGAGCATGGCTACTGTAAATAGCATGCATGTGTTTGGGTGTGGAGGAGCCAATCTGGTTACAGCCATGGCAGGCAAGCAGTGAATTGCAAGCCAAGCCAGCCAAGCAGTCTCACCTTTCCAGTGCAGAGAAACACAGATGCAGTTGTCTACAAGATGGACAATTTTCCTTTTATTTTTTAAAGTACAAAAGACCGATTTTTCCTATCATGTTGTACCTTAGTATAAGTATATTCTTTCAAGAATGCATGGCATTTGGCCCTGAATATCTAAAGTGAAAGATATCTGTGTCACTGCTCGCTAGGATTACTTCTCAACTGCTGTCCGCCTTCTCTCTGAAGGACTATATTACTGCTAAGTACTTCTCACAAAGAACAAGGCATAGAGAAACCACTGATGAAAGCATAGGTTATTAGAAAGCATTTAGATATATCTGATAAAATCTAGCTTTGCTTTTTTGCCACATAGTTAAACGTTAAATTAGGCTGCACTGAGTTCTGGGCAGCCACACCAGCTGCTTCTGATACCCAAGTGGCTTGTTTAAGGTTAGATCAGAAATTTCTACAGTTAGAGTAGTTTTAAGCCATCAGTGCTTTCCCATAGATTTGTAATATTGTCCCTGTGAATAAAACCACATGCAATCCTTGCTCTTCATTACAGTAAGGTCTGAAGGTGCTTAAACTGTACACAGAAGAAAAGCATGCACATGGTTGACATCTTTTCACAGCTTCCTTGCAGCCAGTGTGGGCATGGTTAGGAGACAGTCAACCTGAGATCCTGTATGTTTCTGTGCAAAGTGTTTCTACACAAAGTAAATAATGCTCTGAAATTTCAATTTCAGTAAAACAGAGCTAAGCTCTGGTAACAGCAATGCTGCTGGCAGTGTTACCGCTTGGGCTAAGTGCTCTCCCTGTGTTGGGCATCAGAGTGATGCATCAGTACAGCCTTGGGCATGCAGCAACCCATCCACCGTGAGCAGGCTCAAAATGGCCTTAGACCGCTCTCAATGACTCACTGATGCAGCTTTGTAGAATACAAAAATGTTGTTAAACATCCCTTTCTGCAATGCGAGACCCGGCTGCTTTAATGTACCTTCCAACACAGACCCACAGAAGCTCTTATACCTCAGTTGCATTCTACTTTCTATCTCATTTACAATTTGAGTTATTTGAGACCATGACAGTTAAGGCAAATCATCATAGGCTTTTCAGTAAACTGTCTGCATGACTCTCTCTCTGCTGCTGGAAAGCACAGAACAAGGCAATAATTGCAAAAACTATAGTATAAAATCCTCTCTTTCCCTCATGTAGGATGTTCTTGGCCATTGTTAATGCCCATCCAGTAACCCAGAGCACTCAGGCTTCCTACATTCATCTTTCACCCTTCTTGGAACCTGACATTTAAAGTTGTGGACTAGAAATAGAGTTATGGTTTTCTCCATTTGAACGCATGTTTGCTCTTCCTTTCACTCCTGCTTCTGCCCACCAGACCAAAATGAAGCCTGTTGGTATGTGGTCAGAGCTCATTTAAATAGAGTAGAATCAAAGTTGGATTTTCCACTTGCAGTATCTCTGCTATGCGTAAAAGTATATACTGAAAACCTCCTGAAGATCCTTAACCAAAAAAATTAAAAAAAGGAAAGATTTATTCAAAATAGCATCTAAAAATTAACCTGTTGACTGACATGGATGTATACAATTTATATGTGTATATACCCATTATTTTAATCCCATATTGTTTCATGCCCCTTTTTCTGTTTTCAGACAGAGCAAGGAAGAAAAGACACAAACAAAGAAGAAAGAATGAAAGACTTGAGAAAGAGATAAATTTGCTGCTTGCAAACCAAATTAAACTTGTTTGGCATCTCAACATTTGAGTGCCTTCTTTGCAATATTTTTTAAAAAGTGCCCAGTTTTCAGAAAGCACATGTCCTCCCAAAGTGATGGTTACCTGATGTGTCTGTGCCAGCTGAGCATCTGCCAATACTTGTTATTTTGGGAAACGCAGGCCCCATGTGTTTACACTTCTTCATATTGTCAATCTCTTTAAAGGACTTGGCAAAATATTTGTGTGTGCATTGGTTTTGCTTGTTTGAATGGCTTTTCCATCCTTATGATCAACCTTTTTCTCAGTGAGAGATTGGACTTCTAGTATGGTAATAACCACCTCCATAAAAATGAGAGTTCAGAACATTTTATAAAGGAGAGACTTGTAATCATTGATGAAGGTACCATATTCTGAGTAGGTCTTAAAACCATCACAGGTTGCATAAGGATTTCTTCCCTCCCCTTCTTCATTCCCCCCAGCTTTTTTTTTTTTTGATTTTGTTTGGGTTTTGTTTTGGTTTTGTTTTTCTGTTTTCTGATGCCTGTAAAGCTGGATTTTTGATATGAGGTGGCTAAACTTCATGCAAGGAAGGTACTGAAAAATAACACCACAATGCTCAACAACCCTAATGTTTTTAAACACTTTTATCCTGCGAAAATTTATGGTCTTTCCAGAATATGAAATGGTGCTGATTCATGTGACTTAGAAAATTTATGATACATAATTTTAGTGACAAACAGAAGAAATTAAAAGCATGTGGTCCATTTTTGTTTTTTAAGGGAAACAACAATCAAACTGTTTGGAGAAATACCTCACGCTGAATGTTAATTGAGTAATACCAGTTAGAAGTACAACCTCTGCTGGCATAAGGATCATCTAGAAAGTTCTGTTATCATAGAAAATGCTGAACAATTAATCTGAATGGGATATATTCCTCATGCTGATTTAAATTTTACTTGAGAATTACAGACTTTGGATAAGCCACATTGTTGTTGTCTTCTCATTTCAGCCTCTAGCAGCCATCCTCTGAGTCTGTGTATAAATATTGGTATCTAAGATAGATGCTAAGTACACATTAATATTTGTTAATTCATACAGTTTGTGGCATTATGTCTCGCAATTAGGTTGAGACATGTTTCATCTCTAAATCAATTCCCAAACAAAAAATAATTGAGGGTACTTAAAAACTAGTTGGAAGTGGGTGATCAGACCCTTCAATTAATTAGGAAAAAATCAAAGAGATAATGGAGTGTGTGTTGCAGAATCACAAGTGACTGCACCAAATATGCTCAAATCAACAAACAGCTAATAAGTAATCACATAAATCCCCAGAATGTACTCTTGAAAGACAAGAGGAGTAAAAAGTATTTACTATTTCCAAAACAGAGGGCACTGAAATAGTGGAAATTTTTTTGATTATTCCAGTGTTCTTCCCCATCAAAAGAAGTGCATCTTTTACATGAATGTGAAGACAAAGTCATAAGTTTCATAAGAACGTGTATTTATTAAGTAAAAAAGAAAATAATTTAAATTTTTCTCTTGCACAAAAATCAAGCTGATCAAAATGATATCTACATGGAGATGGTGTTTAAGTGCTTTTTGCATGTAGAAATGTATGAGGGATTGTAGTTGTGACCAGACTGAGGGCAAAACACTAATCTTGTTGAATGCCAGAACTCACAGCAGTTTTGAAGAAAATTAGAGCTCTGCCACTGGGATTAAAGTCCAGGGTCCATCTGTATATAGAACAAAGGAAGGAGCTCAGTCTGAGAAAGAATAAGCTGGCAAAAGCTTTTATGGAATAAACAATGATCACCCGCATTTTAACAGTCAGCTCATAAAAAATATCTCTCACTTTTATTTGGTCTGTTAACAGCAATACATCAAGAGGCAATAACTCCAAGTTCCAAACATAAAATGCAGATTTAACTTCAGTCTGAATGTCCTATCCAATAGAACAGCAAATGAGGAAATAAAATTCCTTTTGAAGTATGGGGATAACACGCACCTTTGCATCACTACATTAGCAAAGGAACACCCCATTGTCTGTAAAGATTCCTACTGTGGTTAAATATCTCTGTTTCTGAAACCCATAGTAGAAACAATCTTTGACAATCTACAAAACGTGGCAGAGAGTAAAATTAATTATATACACATATTATTTTTTCCTCTCTCCAGTCCCTAATAGGCAACATTTTAAGAGCAGAAGAAAAGTGTTTTTGTTTCCATGGCGACAATATCCACTCGTCTCCTTTCTGTCACAAACCATGGCTTCTGAGCATATTTAGGAAAATTGAAATGTGGATAACTGAGAATGATAAAGCCAAGTGTGGCAAATTTTTATCTAAATAAATATTTGTATTCGGTCTTGTTTCTAACAGCTTTGAAAATTTTCAAGGTCAGGGTATTTGTTTGTTGTGCTGATGGCATTGCCATTAAATACCTAGTCCTGTTCACAATGAGAATTCTTATTTAAACATCTCTTGAATGTTGCCGGTGCTACCCTTAAATAATTGAAGTAATTAAAGCAGGAAGCAGGACTGCACAACATCTTTCAGAACAGCAAAGAATGCCACTGTAGCTCTTAAAGACTTAAGGCAATGGTACATACAGAATACAAGAATACATGCTGGAAGGGTCAAGTCTTTAATTCATAAATGACTTCAGGGTGTCCTTCTTCTCACAGTGGGCAATGCTAACCATGATGTCAAAGTTCAGCAACAGTCTGCACAGAAAAATGTTGAACTGATCTGCTCGGGCTCTGCTTTCTTCTTTTCAATTCCTTCTCAGTGCAAACCTCTCAGCTACAGATTCAGTCTCTTTCTTGTCTGTTGGACTTGTTTCTGTCTCAATAAATTCTTTACACTCACTGGGCCAGACTTTCAAGTCTTTGCTCCAGAAACATTTATTTGTAGAAAATGAAAAGATTTTAACAAGAGAAATGGAGACCTGCACCAGCATATATACACTGTGGTAGAACTTGGCTCTATGAAGTTGTATATAGATGCTAAGCCTCAGCTTCAAAAGAGAGAAATGAAGTTTTTTTACTGAAGTAATTTCAACCCAAAGCAAAATATGATTTTGTTGTTGGTGTTTTTTTTTGTTGCTGTTGATTTGTTTTGTTTTTATGAGCATTTGTCAAATTTAAAATATCTCTTACAGGAAATGTTCAGTGACCAGTTTGTCTTTAAAAAAATGCAGAGAATAAATTTCTTCAGTACTTCTTTCTATAACTTTGAAAAAGTTGTTTGAATAGGCAAACTATAAACTCTTGAAAGGACTAGAACTTCAGACTTAAAGCCATACCCCTGATTTTGTTGCCCTCTTGCTTGCATAACCATTTATGTTTGTGTCCCCGGGGAGCATGCCGTGTACACAATGCCCTCGCCACACCACACACGCAATCTGTGTTTGGATGACTCTCTTTAGGGGCAGACCAGACTGATTACCTCAGCTATAGATACAAGGTGGCAAACACAGCCCATGTGGCTTTTTTTTAACCTGTATCTGTCTGTGTCGGCTTTGTGCTGAAGTGTGACAGCCATGGAAGCACCATGAGTGCTGCACTGAAGCTGGTTAGACAGATGGGAAGTGGCAGGCAAAGGGACAGAGATTTTTCTCTTCTCATCAATCCTTTTCAGCTAAGCTTTTTTTTTTTTTTACCCCAGTTTACTTGTTCTTACATAGTTGACATCTTATTTATCAACTCTATAACTTATATCTAATTAATGCCCACTCAGACCAGATAAAGGATCATCTAAGTTGAAGCAAAAAAATCAAAATGGTGCTGTACCAGTTGCCCTTCCCACCAGCCAGCTTTTCACAGGTGGCTGCTCTGCATGCAAAGAGGTGTCTGGCATCTCTAACATCAAGTGTAAGGAAAAATGCCACAGTGCATCCATTCATCCTAGGGAGTGTGATATTTTCTGCATGGGCAGCTCCTGATGTCAGGCTATTAATGCCTCTTTGAGAATAAACCTATCTTTAACTGTTGGCAGGATTTGGATCCTTGCAAGAGCTTGTCTTTATTACCACAATGGCTGTGTTTCACCTCCGGGTACTATGTATTTCAGGTAGCCTGAGGTAAAAATACAAGAGCAAGCAATGCACAAGGTAACTGTGCACAAGGGTGCAGATTTTACCTCTGCTGTGATTGTAGCTTGGAATACCTGATGCATGTTAGATGATACCCTGAGGTGAAAAGGGAAGTTTTGTGGGTGAGGAGTTCGGGGCCTCTTTCCTGCCTTTTTTTTTTTTCAGAAAAATGGCAGAAACTGTGCTCTTTGCCCTTTGCTATCATTCCTTACATGTGCTCATTTTGTAATATTTTGGGTTTAGTAGTGAAAATGAATCAATGAGAAAAAAATACCATGGGTGCCACATGATGGATGCAAAAACCTCACAGCTGAGTTGAGGCACTGAATGAAGAATTGCAATTGGATTTTACCTCAAGGCATAAAACCCCTGAAAAATGTGAGTTTGTAATGGAAAGGCTATTGCTAACACAACCTTAACTTGAACATTGCCAATAGTCACACTATCACTTTATATAGCAATTTAATGGCCAGCTTTTTGCCTTGCCAGTGGGAACAGAGCCAGTAGAGGTGATTGGATTTGCATACTATAAAACAGTTCAACCTTGGAATCCGTTGATGTAAAAACACTCATTCTTCATTAGCCAAATTTGAAAAAATGACCTGAAAATAGAAGCATGTGACTTGCATGTTGAATTTACACTGTTGCTGCCACCTTACCTCTAGAGTGTAATGGACTTAATGAGCAGCTAAAGTGTTTTATGCAGTCTGCAGTGGGCATCTGCAATGTCAGTCAACAGCTGCAGTTGGCAATGCGTACTTCATACTGATCCATGTGCAGCAGACCCTGGCCTGCAGGAACTACTTCCTTTTATAGCTCAGGCAGTGCTCTTCAGATTGCTCTATTTTACTGAGCCATGAGATCTAAACAACCCACTCCCTTTTGAGATGCAATAAATACAGTAGTAATCAAATAGCATTTCTTTAGCTATTGGTTTTCTCCCTGGCCTAAAATCACCAGAAGCTGGAATTTCAAGTCCATAGGCAATTCAGCTAGCTTCAAGAATATTTTGCCCTTCATGTGAAAAAGAAAATGTTGGATTGCGACCTTCAACATGCTTTGTTGTATAAAATGAAATATGTTGATATGATGGCACATTATGAAATGATTAAAATAAAAAAGGCATGAGTTACACAAATGTATAACCTACATAAAAATAAACAACATGCATATGACAAGACTGTTTATATATATTTATATACATAAATACGTGTCATATAATGAGCAAACCTAAGTGGACCAGTTTCAACTTTATTGATACGAATTTCTTTTGACCTTACTCCTAATGAAAATCTCAGAGAAATACACGTCTTCATATTTCAGTTTAACTATGTATTTTACCTGAAAAAATTTTTGTCAGCTTACCCCAATCCAAGTGTACAAAAATCCAATCATAATTCTTTCAGGCATCCCTAGCCAGGACCAGTGAAAGAAATACATTGCAGAGGAGTGAAGACCATCTGTGAGCTGTGAATTTCTTTCTAGCCTTAATTGCTTTTAAAAACTTTGGAAGTGTCTGGGATGACATCTGAATGTATTCAGCACAGATACATAGGATGGGGTCACTGTCTGCCCAGGAATTAAAAAGCTGAAACTGCCTGAAAAGAAAAAGAAAAAAAAGAAAAAAGAGTTTTACCTCCTAACATGTTTAGATAGTGACTTAACTGAGTTGTTTTCTTTTTTTTTTCGCCGGGGGAGGGAGTTGTTCTAGACTTGTGATTTACAGATGTTCATGGGCAGAGAGGTGCAAGCAGACAGCAGAAACTTAATTCCTCTGAGTTATGTAGGCTCTAACTGCCCCCCCTAGAGACCCCTTGTTCCCACCCCTGCCAGTGTTGCAACCTGATATATATAACTGTGCATCAATAAGTGCTGGCAGGGATGCACAACCACCATGCACATCTGTCCTGGGATGCCTACTCCAATTCATTTTTTCTTTTCATTCATTCAGCAAGGATCCCAGTGTGAATTGAGAACAACTGTATTTAAAAGTGAAAATAAGAATGAAAATAATACAACCCCAAATCTATATTGACCTTTTTTTCCTAATGAGCATATGCAAATGGAGATTTTACTGTATTTATGCAAATGCAACTTTTCAAGAAGCTTTTCTCTAAGTCTTAATTATGAAAAATCCTCGAGTCAGTCCACAGTGAGTTATGTTGCTGTTTTTCATAACTGAGACAATTTGAGTTATCTTGGAAATCTTGAGCTGCCTTCTGCTTGATGCCCAGAAGACTTTGCTGTGGCTCTGCTCAGAGTCAATTGCTCCTTAAACTTCTTTTAGACTCTGTTCAACACGACAAGCAAATCAATCTTTTCAATTCAGGAGCTGATGAAACTCAACATTTTATAAAACGTTGCTATGAGAGTAGGAACTGAGTAGATGGCTTTCAGACCTATTCAGTGTCACTTTATACGGCTAGGATTTCTACAAATGCAGAATACTAGCCTGTCTGAATCCGTTCAACACAAATAACCCATCAGGCTAAATAGTAAAAGGTCCTTTCATTTAATAAAAAGACTATGTGACATACTTTTTCTAGCTTCTCTCTCTCACACTTCTATATGTATACATATGCATACAAGCAAACTGCATTTAAGAGCTATCAGGTGACTATATATATATATATATACTGAGCATAACTGGTAGATTTTATGTAGTGTGCAGTTTTAAATGAGATCACACAGGATAGATAACTATCTACAGTTAATTGACCCATATTATTTTAGTAGCTTTTCCAAATACTAGCACTGGATGGTGACATAAATTTGTAACTTTGTTAGTGCTTGAGAATTTCTTCATCTGTCTGTCATTAGTAGTTAAACCTCCATGCTTAGTAAAGAAATTTATGATCATATCTTGCAAAGATCGTAACAGGGTTTTTCTTTCAGTACTCATCCCTGAGACTCTCTCTCAGTGGTGAGTGAAGTTTTGGTTCAGGAGGACTCCATAATTTGTGGTGAAGATGTAGGATGTGATCCAAGCTTATGATAGCCTATTTGAGTGCAGCTATGTAGAACAAGATATCAAATATACTTCATAATTTTAGGTGTGCAGTTGTGAGGCATCCAACAAAGTAGAAAAATACTGCTTTCTGAGAATTAGATGCTTTTGAAGCACCTAAAATTGTACTCTAAGATAAACTCTGTACACAGCTTCTGTACACAGCTGGTCAAACATTACTGTATATAATGTGTGACATGCAGCAGAAATGAACTTGGAATTGTTTCATTGAGAAACTCTCTGTGTTTGGAAAAGCTGTTCTAAACCTCCTGAGCTTTATTTTAAATGAAGCTGGATTGAAATATGGTGGGGTTTGAGAATTTTTTTTTATTTTGGATTAGAGGGAATTAAATTTCCGCACAAATTATCTACACATACATATATATCCCACCCTGCCCCTCCTTCCCACCCCCCATACCCACCAGTGATCTTCATCTGTCTTGTTTATCATAACAACCACTTGAGAATGTTTATTTGGTTTTGATATTTTGGATGATTTCTTACCTAACTAAGCTATTGACAGTGACCTTAAGAAGAATGGTGCAATACTAAATTTATAATGTTAAGGCTAAAATTTAGTGAATTCTTTCAGACACTGAACACTGCAAATGATTAAATACTCTTTCCTCTTACAATAAGTTATCAAAAAGGTGAAGAAATTGTAATATAATACTTGGCACAAAGACTTCTGAATGCACTTAGCCGTAGTAGTTACATATTCTCAAGTTGTCTTTATGCATATGGTTATAATCTACAAATTTGTCAGACCCAGTAATTCAACTTCCAAAGATGCTTACTCACAGTATGTATTTAAATAAAGGTATATCTGAAAAAGTCTTCAACCTAATGCTTTACAGAAAAATCATCAGGAGGCTTCAGATCAATTTCTGTTACAAAAATTCTGTTATGGTACTTCAAATAAATCTTGTAACATTGACCTTTATGACATAGCTTTCCATGCTTGAGAGACTGCTTGGATTCAGCAGAATCCTTTCAGCTGCCTCTGGGTTAGAAAAGAATCCTATTTAAATATATGAAGTAAATCCAACATTTTTGTCCAGATACGAAGAAAAGGAAGTGTTTCAAACCAAACCAAGTTTTACGCTTCAAATCATACAAGAAAAATAGCTCATTATGACTAGCTGAATCAGTATGAAAAAAAAATTTAAGGAAGTGTTCACATCATCCAGTCTTAGGCAGCGGATACGGTCAACCTATTATCCAAACTCTTTCTATTGTCATGCTCTTCAGAGAGCTCTGATTTATATAATCTGAATCACCTCGAGGAAAAGAAACCTGTTTCTCTCTCCACTGGCTATTGGCCAGAACCTAGAGAGAATACTTGTTTAAATTATATGGCTAAAGATGTGTGGTATGAATAACTGCTTGATCGTGGACAGAATTATTACCATTTTTTAAAAATATGTGCATGAAGTCGACCTGATTGTCCTTTTCCAAGCTTTCACAGAAATCATGAAGCATGCCAAAATGATGTGGAGAATTCAGAGCATATAATTTAGACCATGTTGGACTCAGCGATATATTGTAGTTTAAAAGTGTTGCTTAGCTAGTTATTCTGATACTTTTACAAAGAGAGCATGTCTTATTTATTCCTGAGGAGTGCCCATCAAAGAAGGGCTGGGAAGCAAGTGAGCTCATCTTTCCTTCCCTCAGCATATTGCCTGTGATTGCACCGCTCACTTGACATCCTCTGGTGGAGGAGTAGTTCTGCAGCATTCTCTTTATTTTGAGGGTTTCTCTGGCTTTGGTACCTTTCCCCCCGGCTCTTTTTTTTTTTTTTTTCCGTTTAGACACTGTCCAGTGTTTCTCAGCCATTGAGTTAGTGTGATGTTTGTCTTGTGTTGTTTAGTTTGCGTCAAACACATAGACATGCTGTTAAAAATTTGTCTATTGGGCTCAATTTGAGTTGAAGAAACTTGAAAAGCAACAAAAAAGGTAATACTGTTGCTTAAAATAGTCTATATAGTACATGGAGGCAAGAATTCACACATCAAGTGTTTTCAACCATGATTTCAACCAGGAGAAAAAAAGAAATCTAGATTGAGCAAACTACAGGTTTCAGTTTTTCGTTGTTGATTTTCCCTTCAAATTATTTTCTTCAGAGATACTTGATCATTATTATTTGCTAATTATAGACATGTTGATTTGTGACTAAATGTAAATGACACATTAAGTCTACACAGTGCTATTCCTTAATTTTAAATTTTATTATCAAAATGTTGTGGCATTTCTTGTTTATTGTCATGTCCTTTTACTTATTCTTTATGTCAAACTACTGTAAATGAAAGTGGAAAGATTATTAAATGGTGTTCTATTTAAAATGCATCTCCTTTTTTATTTATTAATGAAATAAAATGACTTTTAATAGTCTGGTGGCCTATTTTCAAATATCACTTTGTGATTTGAGCTAATTAGTTTACTAATGAGAAAGTATTAATTGTAACTAGAATTAAACAAGTTACTTATGGTTACATTTTACCTGAGAGTTTAAAATAGCTTTTGCTCTTTCATGGCTTGTTTTCGTTTGCGGATTGGAAGTGCAAGACAAAGTATTACTTTTCAATCTCATTCAGTTTTATACTTTCAGTGAACTAAATATTGTATAAAACTGCTAAACCAGAATAAAGGGGGGGAGGGGAAATCTTTCAGCTCTTGACAAATTTCTACTGAAACAGCTAAACACTCCTGGCAGTTTTACACGTGATCTCACTTGATGTTACCCATCAGTTTCCTGCTTTTACCTATGGTAAGAACTTACAAAAACGTACTACTTGCATGATGATCTTGACTACTTAAAAATGCTTTACAACATTGTAAGAGAACTAACCTTAACCATTATTGCAAATTCAACTCTGGGAATCTTTATTTATTTTTTGAGCTATTTCAATCCTTTAGTTTAAATAAAATTCTCTTAGGTTTGAATGTGAACACTTGAATGTGATTAAAACAATAATTTTCTTCTTCTTCAGAGAGTATAGACTAAACCTGAATAATTTACAGGGTGGGTTTTGTTATGAAGGTGTTGAAAAAACTGGTCAAAGAGGCCAAAGCAATTTTGCCACAAGAGTCTGAGGTACAACTCCCTAAGTACATAATTGAAATTGATTTAATGTGAAATCAGTGGAATAAAATTGATTCCTATTGAAATCCAGGAGACCACAGAAAATAGTAAAAATTAACTTCCTGAGTCAGGGTGACAAATCTTCAGTCTCTAGCCATACAAATACAGAAACTGAGTGCTGTATCAGGAAAGAATGTTAATGTATATTTTTATTTTTCAATGCAGGAATTTATACAGAAACCACACTTCTTCTGGATAAACTAAGACAAAAGAAGTGGAGTTTTAACATGGGTGCACCTGAGCAAAACTTTGAAGGTCTAAGTTCAGACTTTTTAATGATTACACTCTGAATAGAATGAAAATGCTGTAAAGATCTGTAAGTGGCACTCCAGACTGGCTGGGGATGCCTTCTGTAGAGTGACAAAGAGTGTGTGTGTGTGTGTCTGTGTGTGTGTCTGTGTCTGTGTGTGTGTGTGTGTCTCTATGTGTTTGTGTATGTGTATAAACCTGTCATAGGTAATTATCACTGTAACTCCTCTTGCATCACAAGTTATTTCGAGGGAGGGTGCAGAGCTAGAGTGCCACTAGGTGCTGCTCTAAGACAGCAACTAAGAAAAAAAAGAACCCTGAAAAACATGCGGTCTCTAATATTGCATCTATCACCACAGTTCTCTTTAAAATAATTTACAGATTAAATCTTAAGCTTTGGAAGCAGGTTCCAAATTTTTTTTAAAAAAAGAAGAGGGAGAAGAAGCACATCATGAACTGCTATTAAAACATAGTATCAGAGCTACTGCATTTCTGGGAACAGAGTATGAATAAGACTGCTATTTTATCAAAACCTCTGGTATTATAAGACTGTCTTATCTAAGTCTTGAAGTGCTTTCTGTTAAGTAAGTTCACATACTTTAAAAAAGCAGAGCATAAATTCCTTAAGTCTTTGTATTTCAAAATATGAGATTTGTGCCTGTTTGAGGTCAGTGGTTAAGTGAGTTTGCTGGTCTTGGCTTAAATACCATGGATGCTTCATGGTATTTAGCTAACTTCATCATGCTGTATGGGCATTTAAAAGTTAAATAGAAGAAATATTAATTAGGTCAATATGGAAATAAATTGCAGAGCTGTAAGAAGCTGCTTACACAGTGTCTACTGAAGCAGGTGTGGTTTTAGTCTAGGCTTGCAGTAATTCGCTTGCAGAAACAAAGAGATTAATAAAAAAGAAGGAAAAACCTTTGAAAAGTAGAGAATTTGCTCCTGTGGGAATTAGTGAAGGTTGGGACCGAGGTCTTTGGAAAACTAATTCAGAATGGGAGGAGATACATGTGTGGAAGATTTTTGCAGTATAACAGGCTAAAATGGCAGCAGAGCAGATGACACAGATAGATACTCCCAGGAGTGAATACTCAGTTTTCCTTTGACCCCACCAAACAGTTCTGCTTGTGCTTAGCTTTCAGTAGTCACATTGTTTAGATTTTCAAAATTTTCTCATTTATGCTTGATTCATCCAACTGAATGACATATGGATATGATATAAATCAAAGACAGGTTAGTTTTTTGAGAAAATGTTAGTAGCTTGCTGATTAAATATGAAGTGGGCATTGAGAGACCATTAACACTGTAAAATGGATCTCTGACATTTTAAAAAAGCTGCGTGTACCCTTTTCTTTAGCTCTGTGGTGACTGTTAAATGAATAAGTCTTTCCTGATCATTTTCTTTCTGCATTTGGAATGTGATATATTCTACCAGTTATGCTTTCCAGAAAATGGTTGAAATTAGTTTTCATTAGTTCATTTATAGTGTACTCACCTGCAAGATTGCAGCTTGACCTCATCATACTATCAGAATCTGCAAAAGCTTTTTTAAGCCAAGCACTTACAAATATGCAATTTTAAAAGGAATTTCAGTGAAACAGAATTAAAATATGATTTTTTTAAGGCTGTTAACACACTGCTGTCCATGTACAGCAATATGTTTTAAAACTCTCAATATCTATTTTACAATAGTTTTCCAATCAATAGGATACAGAAGTATTATGTATTAAGGTGTTCAAGTCACCTTCTACACATCCGGTCTTTCTTTTGCTCAGGGCACAGGCAGCTGCACACACATGTGTGCACACACAGGACCATTTACCAGGTCAGGAGCTAATAAAGATGTCAACCACTGCTCTCCGTTATGAGCTGTGACACATAACACAAAGCACCCTGCCTACTCCTGATATTGTCATTTTCTGTAAGTGCTAGCTTCTCTTCTGCTTTTATTAGCTGATGCATCAACACCCTGCACCCAGAAAGAGACTCAATAAAGCCAATTAATTAGGCTGCCCTTTTAGGCAGCAAGGAGGCAGGAGAGAAGAGGAGCTGTCTAGGACCACAACCTTGTACAGCTCACATTATTCCCAAAGCCGAATTAGCAGGTCTGGTTTTGGGAGCTAAACAGAGGCAAAGAGAAGAAATACTGAGGTTCTCAGCTGCTTGCAGGGTTTTTGTACCAGGGTTTGTTTAGGTAATGCAGCGAAGCGGCAGGGCGTGTGCCTCCTGGGACCACTGCCAGCCACTACAGCATGCAGGGGGAGGGAGAGCAAGAAGGCAGGAGCTGCCTGAGAGCAAACCCAGCCGAGGGACAGTCATGCCCCATTTTCCACAGAAGCAGTAAAATGCACTAAGGAGATTTCTCCATCTGCACAGCTATTACATAGCAAAGACAATGTCTGTATTTTCAGTAGATATATAAAGCTACAGTGTTTGAGATTTATTTCTGGCTGGTAAACGTAGTTTTCTGGGCTGACTGTATTAGACGGCTTTCTTGTTTCTGTGATTCAGTAACAGCGTCGTTCTTTACAGACATAATGTGCATATTGCTGACATCGTTCCAAGAAATAGATGGCCAAGGGCCACCTTTGGGGAATTCTCTAAACAGAAGAATCAGAAATGATCATCTCGCACTGGGTGTTGAAGCACTCTGTTTGCATGCTGAGACTGCTGAAGGAGGACCTGGAACGGTACCCATGCATGTATTTACACAGCAGACTATCACTGCTGGTGTCAGCTCAGTGGTTCAATAAAGCTCACTCTTAAAAGCCTTCAGTGTGCATTTACCTACCAGAGTTTGCATTGTAAAGGGCCTGTAAATAATTGTGCACCTCTCATGGAGAGGAGGTCAGTACACTCTCAGGAACTGGCATGAGGTTTTTCTTCCTTCAACAATTTCCACCTCACAGCAATGGCAGCAAAAGTGGGACCCTACTTGCTGGAAATACTCTCCTGAAATCTGAATGCAGCAGAAAGAGTATGTGCCACAAATTATTGCTGCACCTCAGAAATATTGAAGAACTTTTCCCCTTCTTTTCTTGTTCCAGAAGAGCAGTTCTTCATACAGCATGGAAGCATAGGATGGATGGGGGTGCCATGGATTGGTCCTATGGATGGTAAAGATGTGAAAAGACTTAGGAAAAATACTTCCAGATTTCCATGCCCCACTATTCCTTGTCCTGATGTTCCAAGAGGGAAGTGGAAGCAGCACAGTTGTGTCTTCACAGCAAAGGCACAGTCCTGGAGGCTCTACTTCTTGTGAACAGCCCACATGGGGCAAGTGGTCCTTTGCTCACAAGAGTCTTGAGAGCAGGGCAGCCTGCAGGGTCTCCAGGAACCCTGCACAGCCCTCTGTAATGGTGCCCACATGGAGCTGATGGACACTCTGCTACGGCTCTGCCTAGACTGCGGTTTGGAATCACTGTCTTTTTGGGGCTGCAGGGAGTCTTACGGGGTGCCTTGTTTTGTTCTCTGTGAAATAAGGAGAAGGGCTGGGATAGCTTTAGCTATCTTGCAGATTTGCACTTCTGTGTAAGATCCAGGGTTTGGTGTGGTCATGGAGGACCAATGGTGAGCTGGAATGGACATAAGATAATTTAAGGGCAGACAAAAAAACCTCCTCAGGTACCCAGATTTTGCTGCCTCCATCAGGCCTGGCTTGAATGTGCTCTTCTGAAACCTGTATTAGGAGACAGTTGCCATTTAGTGATGGGGCACAAGTAATATAGTATTTAAATTAAAATGGAATTCTCTTTTTGTCAACACCTAATTCTGGAGGTGGTTTCTCAACAACACCAGTGCTTGAAATGTAACTGCATAATTTATGGTAAGAATTTACATTCCTTGTTGTATTTGAAGAATGGCTTGGTGGCTTAAGCATAAAGCTGGATAGGAGATTAGGTGGTTCCTCTTCACTGCTCTGCTCTCCTCATTTTGTGTGTGGCCTTGGTGGGGCAGACTAGTCTCACAGGCACAGTAATGCTTCCATGGCATTTGCTGGTGAGACAAAACTGAAGTTCTCTGAGGCCATGCATGAGTGGAGCTTGAGGAGAATAGTACTTTCTCTTACAGTATTATAAAAACTTAAAATTAGAACCCATCACTACCAGTTTATATCATCTGTGAGAAGTTATTCTGTGCTGCAGGCACTTATCAGTTATGAAGAATGATAGGCCCACCACGTAAATAAAGTAAATCCATCTCATTTTACATGGATGGTCAAACAGCCATCTTATGATAACTCTCAATCACTGCCAAAGTGAATCAGCCTCAAATGCATCATAGGAGTAAAAGAAGTTTCTCTTCTGATTCTTAGGGTCTGCATTGCGGAAATCTGAAATCAGGTTGCAAGTATGCTGCATTGTCACATGCTGTATTCCACAGCTCCATTTATACTGATGTGTGTCCTGTGTGCTCTGTGCTGCTGTAATTCCTAACTACAGTGGGAATATCAGAGTTTGACTGCAGCCTTAGCCCTGACTTTAATGGCATTGTTGATTTTTATCACAGGTGCAATGAAGATTAAAAAAGGTAAAAAAAAGGTAAATGCATTATAGTTCATGCTGTCTTCAGTTTGTTCTTTATTGGTACTAGAAATCCCTTCAGTCTGAGGTAAAATAAAAATAAGATAGCAAAATAAATAACTTGGAGGCATTTGGAGGGGAATGAAAGCTGTTTCTTGGTCCAAACACTTTCATTGTTATAGAACTCTAAGTGCACAACAGGCTCAGACAGCAAATATTGTAACCAACCTGAACAGTACCGTACCTCTAGGGCAGGGAGAACCTGTGAAAAGCAAAATAGTGGATTAAAATAGAGGTACAAGCAATATGCATTTATTTATTGCTTACAAAATAAATTAACTATTGGCACAAGAAGTAATGCTGTATTTTTTTGTTTGAAATGTTACAGACGTAAATATCTTTTTTTCTAAAGGGCAGCATGGAGTGTTGGTCTTGCATTTCTGTCATGACATTTAACTCATTAGAATGCAGGTGCACTTTCTGGTTTCATGCAATAACTGTCTCCTTTCGCTGTGTTTACAGACAATCTAGCAAGTTTGCAGGACAAATGACTCTCTGAATGTGAGTCCACAGAGCAATGAACGAGGCAGCACACTGCTCAGGGAGATCCCAGCACAGCTAGCCAGAAGATGAGCATCAACAGTGGCATTCAAACCAAAAAATGGCTTATAATTGTTTGTAACAGACCACCACAATAATTAATTGTAGGTAATGTTGCAGTCACTCATTGTTCTTCCCTTTCCTTGAAATCAACTGTCTTGTTTTTCAGCAACTGATCCGTGGTTAATAGTGGTTAGTATTATGCATCTGAGCTCCTGGTTTACTAAACATGATGAATTATTCTGCTTCGTGGGGAACCAGCCACGCATTTGGTGTGTGAAATAGGACATCCTTCACGGAGAACTGCAGGCACAGTGGGGACTCTCGTGACTCCACTTTGGGACTGAGCAGATGAAACACCATGACGAGACGGAGTCCTGGCTCCTGCAGCTGTGTGGACCTGCCTTTTCCTATCTCCTAAGGGCTAGAAGAAGGACCTGTAGCTTTGTTGCTGAAAGGACCTGGTCTCAGGTCTGGGGCAACCACACAGCTCCTGGGCAGCTGATGGTGTTGTCTCCGTGCCCCACTTCTCTGTCAGCTGCATAGGTGCAATGTCCCAGTTCCATGCACTGACTGTGAGAGAGGTCTTACTTAACTCTCAGTCCTGCAGGAGCTGGGAGTTGAGATGATCATCTGGGCTCTTTCTATATTTACAGAAACAGGGGGAAGAGTAAAAGCAGTGTCTGAGAGAGCTGAGAAGAATGCCTGTTCTATGTACATGACTTTTTCTCTTTGAAGGGAGCCTAAGTAACTAGGTCAAGCTCCAAGCTGTTTTTTAAAAAGTTGAAGTTAGGTGAGGCAATCCCACCTGCTGCATTTCCACCTTTGTTAAAATTTTCAGCTCTTAAGCCAGGGGTTGTCATTTGCCACCATGGGCTTGGCTGTATGTCTAACATGGCAAAGTCATCATTGCAGATGGAACTCCTATACACAGCTGTAATATGAAGAATAAAGATTCTTACTGATTTTTAATACCTGACAACATCACCTTATACCTATATAAACAGAGGGGTAACAAAAACCCTTTGCATATTAACATAGCACAGGTTATGGAGGCAGTCTCAGACACAAAATCATGCTTTGGCAGCTTAACAAGCTACTGCAGGTCTACTGAGCAGCTCTTAATAACCCTGTGCTGATCTCACCCTCACCATCTCATATATGCTCAGGTGGAAGGTGTGCACACAAATGGATGCCTCAGATTAACGCATAGTAACTTGTTAAGCCACAGTTATCTTGTGCCTCAGCCCACAGAGAGCTCCCACACTAGGTATTTACTTGGGTTTCGTGCTGACTCTGGGCATTTATCAAAATCTGCTGTGAAGCTGTATAGGTTTTTGCTAAATATGCAACAAAGGTCAGTGTGTATGATATAGAAAAAGGAGCAGAATGGCTCTTTGAAAAAAGTTTAGCATATGTTTGGTGAATTTTCATGCATGATTTTGTGGGTAAAGGTTGTCAGAGAAGTCAATACAAGGATGAACAGAAAGGGTAATATTAGACTTCTTGACAGGTCTGTTACAATGCAGCAGAAGATCATTCAAAGCTGACCAGCAAAATTCTGTTGCTTCTGAAGGTAGAAATGCCCTGTCATACTCCTGGGCCACTTTATGAACCTTCTAGCCTGCTAAGCTGAAAACCATTACTCTGCTCCCAGATGGTAGGAGTTTCATTTGGAAAGTCATGCAGTGTCTCTCTTCTTTGCAATTTGGCAGTCTTTGAAAACTGGTGAATGAACATTGTTTTAAAACAGGATTTTTGCGCTTGTAAAAGATGCCAGCTTGAGACTAATGGAAACTTAAGTTCTTTGCTTACCTGTGGAATTTTCACAGTGTGGGTGCTGGCAAAGGTCATAGCATCCATACAGATATTTCTCAGCCCTCATTAGATGGAAGCCAGAACAACAGGTATCTTGGGGTCCATTTCCATTCTCCTCAGCATGGATATTGCAAAGGTGTTAAAGCTCTTGTCTCATGAGAAAATGCCATGTGATTGCCATAGAAGGCCAAGGGGCCCATGCAGTGGGCTGCCTGCTTTCTGAGCACCCCGGATCCCCTATGCTTGGGTTCCAACACAGCTGCTCCAGGGCTTTTCTCCAGAAGGGGAGGCCACAGCACTTTCCCCTTTCTGTGTGCTATCACCTCCGGTTGCCAACCCCATTCCTTGTTCGCAGATGTACCATTCTACACCTCACCATCCTTGGTCTCCAAAGCAGTCCAGATCAGATTCAGCCCCACATGGCTCCTGCATGTGAGCATTTTGAGGTTTCAGCTCACCTCTTTAGGCAAACATGGTAGTTAGGAAGAGGAGAAACATGCAAGCTGCTTCAGGTTGAGCAATGTAATGTGCTGTGTCTTGTGCAAGAAGAATGCACTGCTGTCTGAAACAACAAATCAGCCCACACCTGTGTACGGTGCTGGATTCCTTTAATCTGTTTCTGACCTTCACTTCCAACTGAGAAGTCTTTTCCTTTTATGCAGTCTTTTTCATACAGTCTCCTCCTTCTGTACAGTCTTCTCCTTCCATACAGTATGGTTCTTTTTTTCTGCTTCTGTCATTCTCTCTTCTCCCTTTAGTACAGCCAGGGAGATATTCCTATCTTTATAAGCATCCCGGCCTTTTGTCAATTAAGTGTCTAATCAGGCCCGCTGAACGGTTAGAACATCTCAGCAAATGACTTGTTCCCCAGTATTTGCAGCAGAGGAGCTGTAAACCTGGTTTACTTGAGCTGTCTCCTTTCCCATGGTGCTCCATTTAAACAGGTTCTGTTCCTTCTACTCCTGTTCCTTCAGTGCCACGGGAAACATTTTCTTCTTCTCTTTCTTAGTATTCTTATCTGAGTGTGGAAGCAAAAATCAGGAAAAAGCAATCATTCCTCACATTCAGTATGGGATCTATAAATGACTTTCAAACAGATTTTTCCAAATATTGCGGCAGTACTTTGGGTCATTAAGCTCTCAGCAAAAGGTTTTGTGTTCCATTTCAACCCCTTGAGAGGTCCAATTGCTAGATGTAAAAGTTTTTAATTACATATTTAGAAATCTTTGGAAACTGTTGGGATTGCTGAGCAGAAGCCCAGCATGGTTGAGGCTATAAGGTCTACTCAGACAGGAAAATCTTTATAAATAAGCATGCAGTGAAAGAAAAAGCAAAATGACCACTACCTCAAGCTATGAATCAATGTGCTCCTGAGAGGTTAAGGCCTTGAATTAGTAAACTCTAAGAATATCCCTAACTTTAAGTGACTCCCTTGACTTCAGTTTTTTATGTATCAGCAGTTTGCTCAGTTGGGACTTTTTCTTATGATATGAAATAAATTTGGTTTTTGCTCATTTTTAGAGTCTGAAATTGTGACCTCAATGCAATTTGCAAACACAGTGCCTAGAAAAGTGCAAAACACTTTTTTATTGTGTGAAAAATATTATCCCAGTTTATCAGTGTGAGGTGTAAGGACCCAATGGTTTATGTAGGGTCACACTAGCAGTATATGGCAAAGCCAGGAAACAAATACCAGTCTTCGAGGTCCTGCTCTCTATACTTTAATCCTCTGGTGTATATCTTATAGAAATTCCAACCTTCTTGTCTTTTCCTTTAGACCTTCTGCTAACATCTGAGTAAGTGGAAGGGACAGCACATTTAATTAGCTAATACTTCACCTACAGGGGACTACGTAATATGCCTTCTTCCTTTCAAACATTTATTTAGAAACTGGAATATGATATATTTGTAAAATATGCATTTTTGCATAATAATATTTGAACTTCAAAGGAAAAGATGAATACTTTTTTTTGCTTATTAATCCAGATAATTTTACCCAGTACAGTATTTCTAACCAAACACATTAACCAGCATAGTGCAGCTCATTTCATAGCACAAGAGTGCAAACAATAAGAAGACTGTTAAACCTTGAGTAATTAAGCATACGTAGAGTAGACACAATAAAGAGAAAGAAAACACTAGGTAAGTTTTCAGGAAAGAAAAAAGATGTAATAACTTCTGCCAAAGGGCAGCAATAATGCAGACATTGACAAAATGCAGGGATATCATGTGCTTATTGACTCAACCATTCACAAAAAAGTTGTTATCTTAGCAAATGTCACATTACATGATAGTAATCAAGCTACTGCACTGTACCTCTGAGATATAAAGCTCCTTTTACTGCAAATCAAGGGCACTTTTCTGAATAGTTAAAGGAAAAACTTTATGGTTCTTTGATGATATGGCACATATTTTTCTTTTTGCTTTTCTAACATTTAGAGCTGATTTTCTACTCTTTTTATTGTCATGAAACATTCTCAGGCGTTTTTGATGGCTTTTGGAAAAGTAGCTGCAGACAGCATAGAAAATTTTAGCATGCCCAACTAAGGCACATTTGAGCACCTCAGCTCTGAATGATAAGCTTGCAATGTGAAATGAATGAAAAAGATAGAAGTGAGCTTATCTTTAAACCCAAATTCTCCATTTTTTTCCATCCATTCTTAATGTTAGCAGAGTGTCTGTTGGATTAATGATAGAGAACTTTCCTTTTAAGAGCAAAGGGATCACGATGCTCTGGAAGAAGAAGCTGTTGAATGCACAGAAGGTGTCAACACTTGTACAACTTGTGGGTGATGAAAGGTAGGGAGAGACAGAATGTCTTCAGGATAAGTGGTCCTGGGACTGCCCTTGGAAGTCATAGGTATCCAGTTCTGTTTCCAAAATACAGATATCAGTCATGGCAAGATAACCTTGTTTAGTATGAAGAATATTAGTCTTATCAGCCTCTCTGCCTCACCCTACTTTCCCTGCCCTTTTTTTTTTGTTTTTGTTTTGTTTTGGATTGTTTTGTTTGTTTGTTTTGGAGAGAGGGGACACATGAGTATTGGAATAATTTAATTGAGAATGAGATATTTTCAATCTGCTTATAAGGGCTGTCTTGCCATTGTGGTCATTGTTAGGCTGGGGAATCTGGAAATCCCAACCAAATTCAGAAAATTAACATCACCTGAAAGGTTGAAATTCCTTCACTACTTTCATATTAGTGTCTTTTTCCAAACAAATATGATCTTATCCATCTTAATTAGATTAGGAAAAAAAACCCTGAAAATTGAGGAAGAATTGCCCACCTCCAGATGCAAAAGGCAGATGTATTAATCTATAACTGGAATGTAAATTGTGGTACCTGAGATTGGCTATTTCATCAGTAGTATGTCTGTGATGGATTTTAAATCTATTCTTGTATTTTTAAGAAAAGCCTTTTACACATCAGTTTACCCGAGACTTTGAGGCATAAGAAAATAATGTTATCTTGGCTGTGTAATTTCCATTACAAATCAGCTGCAAAAATTTAAGGGGCTTTATTTGCTGATATTAATTTTTTTCCCAGTTGATACTATATGACAGAAAAAAACCCACAACCTCTAAGCTCTTTGGGATGGCCAGTGTGATTAAACTTCCTGAGTGCAGCTGCACTGTATGTTATGATTTTTTTGTGGGTATATTTACTTTTGGGTGTGGTGGTAATGATACTAATTAGTGGTGTGATACTAATTAGTATCTGGTATCATGTTGTTTTTCTTTTTTTTTTCATCAGAATTTTCACTTTATTCACAAGACCTTTTAAGGTGAAGAGGAGATGGGAAACAGGTTCTTTTTCTATATCAAATTTAACATCTACTGTATCTATGGATAACAGGTTCTGAGGTGAACTGCTGAGTGTGTCACAGTAAGCCCAGCAGAGTTAAGTGTGGAAAGTCGGTCTGAGCACATGCTGTAATGGATTTGACCTCGAAGAGCACTGCAAAGAAAAATTGCAGATAACCATCTGAACTGACTTCAGAAGCCAGTAGCCCTGACTCCCTGGATACCAGGAGAAAAGGGAAGGACTAAATAGATGGAGTGAACAATCAGAAATACAAGGTTGAATAAATGCTTAATACTTGAAGTGTTGACTGTAGAAGATAAGAGCAGAGAACTGCATTTATTTCCCTGCTTGATTAGAACCACATTAGTAAAGTAAAATATATATTCAACAGAAGTGAGATGTGAAAGTAATACAGGAATATAATATAGGAACAAGTAATATAGGAATAATAAAGACATGCAGCTGGGAAGATTTTAAACTTGCCTTAAACTTGCCTTTTCATGGCAAGTAATTACTGATTAAGAATACTAGGGAGAAACTGTGGAAAATGAGTTTCATTCTTTCCAGGAGGCCTGAGTTCAAGGCTCCACCCTTAAGGGCTGCAACAGGTGAGCTGACAGGGCTCTGCCATGGATACCTGAAAATGTTATCAAACCATAAAACACATGGGCTGTTAGAACAGTCATTTTTGGATCACATTTTGTTAGCTTGGAGTGGTATGTATTTCTGAGCATCCCAAATTCAGAGGCCACATTTATAATAGCTGTTCTTACTCATTATTTCCTGACAGGTGAGGAGTGAAAAGGGATGGTCGTAAGCATAAAAGGTGTAGGTATGCACAAATGAAACCTACAGGTGAAAGCACAGTTTTCTGATTTATGTGATTTATAATGAAGTAAAAGGGCAAACATTTGGAACAGGTATGACTCCATCAGTTTGATTTTCCTAAAACGGACCTACTAGTGCAAAACTCACTGTGCCGTAGATCTCCTGGTTTAAAATGAGAGGATAAGACAGAAGAAACACATGAAAAAGGAGGCTATGAGAGTCAAAAGTACTTTTCTGCTTGTAGTCACAGAAGATATTGGGGCAGAAAAGGGAATAGACCCCCAACTCATTATATCCACTTCTTGTTTTATTGGATGGGTTTTCCCCTTGGTTGTTCTTCATATTACATTTATTAGCAAAAGTAGGGATTTAAAAGTGCTTTGAGGATCCTCTGGGACTGTGAACTGCTGTGAGCAAGTGCTACTTGTTTTCTCTCTGTGGTGATTAAAAAGAGACACAAAGAAAAAAAGAACGTGTGCACATGTTCATTGCCACATCTGCTCTACAAAACCCTGAGCCAGAGTCAAAATAAGCCTTTAAAGAGAATATAGACAGCAGTGTATTTAATTTTGATTTATTAAAATAGTTTCCAGACTGCAGTCTTATTTGTCCTGTGAGAACTGCACTCTCTGGTAATGGGAGCATTGAATTTTCATGTGAAACATTTTAGAGAGCATATTTTTTTCCACCTACAAGAGTGTGACAGGAATTTGCTCTAGTGTGATGATATGGAAGTTATTATAGCTGCTATGCTAAACATGTATTTATGATCACTGCTGGCACCTCTGCTGTGTATTTTGTTTATGTTGTTACAAACCTAGTTGTGACACATTATAAAAAATACATTCTTTTGTAGTAGTCTCGCACTAAGGCAGAATAAATCATGCCTCCTACATCTGCTCAAGCTTTTCTGATATTGCCCCTTTGCTGTTCCTCGCCCTGGAGAAGGAAGGGCCTGTTTGATTCTCAGCCCACACTGGATAGTGTCGAAGGCCTCATGAAAGGGCAAAAACAGATGCCTTAATACAGCTGTCAGAGGTAAACCCCAAACCACAGCATGAAGCAGCTACCGTCCTTCAGTCAGAATAACCTGCTTTCATTAAATGCTAGTTTGGGAATGGTCTAGACATGCTTTAAGCACAGGAGGAACAACACAATGAATTTCAAAATGGGGCGAACAAAACAAAACAAAAATAGAAACAAAGTTTCCACAATGAAAATGAGCTAGCCAGATCCAGCACTAGGCAAGAAAGAGTCAAGTCTTTGATTTTCACTAGTCTTTCATATTAGCATGAACAAAAGCATGACTACCACCTTTATGTGCCTTTATCACAGACACTTGTCTCTATGACACTAAAAGAAATCACAGTCAAATATTTGCAACACAGTTTTAAAAGGTCAAGAGTGGATTTTTAAAAAATTACATTTGTCTCTTGAATTTTCAAGCCAACATTTTTAATTCTTCCTTAATTAGGAGCATTCTAAGACTTTTTTATAGAGTATAATCATCTGCATTTTATATGAATGTTCTTCATAACTCTCCTTCCATTTGCCTGTTAATATTCCCACTGACTTCAGTGGTACAAGACCAAACCCTATTGCTTGATGTTTAAAGGACATGGGTTTATGCAACACCATAAGAAACATACAAGTTTTTTTTTTTTTTTTGTCTGGGGTTTATGCAGAGGGGTGTTTGGAAGACTGGTGTCTCAGTGTTTATTTGCTTTTATGTAATAAGATAAAGTTACATGATTGCAGTATTTTGGATATTTTACTGACTTCCCCGATAGCTGATATTTCTAGGAACAAATCCAAAGCAACTCTTACTGAACCCTGAGAAAGAACTGATGGGAACTTTAGTGGATATCATAGTAAAGCCACCATTTGCTACCTGTTATCACAGGTGTTTTTAAGCTTTTCCCTTAACCCAGAAAATAAATTGCACCCATATGCTATATACCACTGAGCTGTAATTTAATTTTTGGATGACGCTGAACTTTCATGGTATATGTGTTCTGACTCTTCAGAAAACAGCTTGCTGTGAGGCATTTTGTTTAATTATGCTTTGTTGTTTTGACTCTCCTGTATTGTTTATCATCCTGAGGAACACAGCTGAAGATATAGGTCAATGACCCCTCTATACATTATAGTCTGACACATTGATCTACAGGGGATTAGCTACCTAAATGGTAATTTTATTCATTGCTTCTTTTGTACCGCTATTCTGAATAACTTTTTATATAAGGCTACAAGAGTAAAAGATTAAGGTCAGCAAAATTTTGTTTGGTCAAGTACTTTTAGATAACACTTTGTAGTATAATGTAAGGAGACTTTTCATGCCGTGAGGCACATCAGATTTCAGTAAAGAGAAACTAAGGGGAAGAAAGGAGCAGAAACAAACCACAGAGCAGTTTGTTGAACGTTCTCAAATTTCTTTTGACACTTCATGGTGACAGAAAGCCCTGTGCTAAATATGCTTGTGCTGGTCTGCTGTGAAAATTTACTGTTCAATAGTTTCCAGAGTTTCTCATCTCTTACCTATGGTGTACAAACCTACACCTCTGACCATTGGGCTCCCTTGCAGAGTGTGGATGGTTACTGAGTGTCTCAAAGACATTTAGAGGATTTTTGTAAACTCCGCTTCCAAGGTACACCTCTACTTTTAATCTCCTCATGACATGAAATTGCCAGTGCATCATGCCATTCATGAGAGGAAAAGTGTAAGAATTCCTGTGAATAACAATAAATGTAGGGTCACTAAACCAAGTAAGTTTTGATTAATTTTAAGAAATATGATTTCATTGTAATTTAAAGTATCATTATTTGGCAATATAGTGATTCTTTTTTTCTTAGGTCTTAAGTTTTCTGTCTCACAGCTGGGCCCAAGTATTGGAGGTCAAAGGCAGGTGGAAATGGAGCACAACGTCATTGAATTTACTATCCTTGATTTTGTCCAGCTGCTTTTTTGATTAGGCTAGTTTTAACAATTTCGTGTTCTCCTCTGATTATTTCCTTTGGAAACTATTCACAACTTGAGGCTAATTCCAAGACAATGTATATTTTAAAAGGAATACAATAGCTTAAGTGGAAATGCTATCACAGCATTCTGTTATTTTCTAAGAGAAGCACATAGTCAATATTACTGTAAATTAATTTTTTGGTTATGCAGTCCTTGTGTCCTGTGTTTATATTCTAAGGGACAAATCTGTGATTCTGTATATTTATATTCTAATTACACTTACAACAAAATGATATAGTAAAGTGTAGTGATATAGTCACAAACACTATTTTAGTTTAAGGAGGTTTGGAAACCTCCAGGTAGCTCAGAGCATTAGCTGCACCTACCACTTTCCATATACTTTAGGTTAAAACTGAAATCTAGAAAAGCCTCTTTAAGATATTCATGACTCTGAATTCTGGCACTGCTTGGTTTTGCTAATTCTTATCTTAAAAGACAAAAAAAGTGGGTTTTCTATCCAATTTAGGAATATAAATCTGTCAAGACATACCAATAAAGACTGAGTCACGGACAAAGCACTTTGAGCAAATGCTGAAACTAACTGAAAGTTCTGGGGTAACTTCAAACCTGGGGTACCTTCAAACCTAGGGTAGCTTCAAACGTCCCTCTGCAAACTCCATTTGCCTGTAGACGCCCTATCTTGTTTCTCAGGTATGCAAGGAACTGTGAGATTTGGTGTTCCAGCATGTCATTGATTAGACTTTAGTCTCAGCCTCAGTTTACTGCTGATAAATCAGAGGTTAACTTTGCTAGAGCATTCAAAAAAGGAAGTTGCTTGTTGAATCTGCACTACATTGCCATCCTGCTCCAACTGAAGTAAAGGTTCTGATTAGCTCCCCATGGCTCACTCAGCCATGCAAAAGCTGGGTGGGAAGGCATTTTTCTTTTGGAAATGGGTCATGGAAAAGAAGCCAACTGGATTCCAGATTGCTCTCCTGAGGCCTCAGCAGGCTAGTACTCAGGGCTTTTGGCAGCCCTACCTTTCTACCAGCTTCTGCAAGACAAGCAAAACAGCACTTCTACCTCTGTGTAGCTTTGCTTCGTCTGTGTCTTCTGCTCATTCCAAATAAATGAAAGCCACACATGTTTTATTATAGATTTTTGGCGTGCAGACAAAGTGCAAGGAGGGGGATAATTAGACTTCAGGGTGGTATCTCCCTCTAGCATTGTAAATCAGAATTATTTAACACTGAATACAATAGCATGTCTGTGGACCCTCTTTCTAAAAGCTCCTCTTATTTTTTTTCCCCTGGATAATTTTCCTTCTCTCTCTTGGCTGAACCTTTCTGCTAGAGTATTGAAATCTGGCGGTATAAAAGCTTCAGACAGTGAAGCTGACTTTTCATTCCCTAGGCCTTTGATAATCTAAAAATGTGAACGCATTTTTTTTTTTTTGACTGTGCGTATAAATCAAACTTGCTGGACTGCGACTGACCCTGTTTGACTGCAGCATGGTGGGGGTTTGCTGTCAGTCAGACATAGGGACTTGGACTCAGTGCAGTGAAGTCTGCTGAGGGTGGGTATCAACATCTCGCCTAGCTGGAATCTCTACAGATCTCATAATGATTGGTATGCTTTTCTTATCCAAAACCATCAGAGAAAGCTTTCAGCCATTTATGTACAAGCCAGCAGTGGAAGTCACATGTGAGTGGATACCATCCTTTTTTACTCATGTAATATTCCAGCAGAGCAATTCTTTGTGGAAATCATTCTCATGACAGGAAGGCTCTAATTATGAGAAGCACCAGATCATGGAATGGGTGAGTATTGGCTCCCAGAGAAAGACTGGATTGCTAAAGACATTTTCTGCAGCTATCTAGGTTTTCCCCCAGATTGCATTTATTTCTGGATGACTCCAGTGATGGCATATTTAATTACTATTTTGAGTGTTGAATTTTGTAAGAACATTTTTTTTCTTTTCTCTGGAGTACTGTTGAATTGAACAACACAATACTGAATAGGAATATGAGCACATGGTAACTTTTTTTTTTTTGGTATTGGTCACATAAAGCTGTTCAAAAGGGGAAAAATGCTTTCTTCTCAGCAAAGCATGGGGTAGATTTTGCATTCTTGTCCTAAACAATTTTTTTTGAAATTGGGGGAATTCTAGTTGTATAAACAACATACAGTGTAAGTGTAGGAACTTATCCCAAAAAATGAGTTGCATGTTTAGAGTCTCAGGTTATTTAGAAACTAAATCTATTACATATGTATATTCTGGCATATCAGGCTAAGACTTTTACCCTTTGTTGCCTTTCATCCAGGCAAAAGAGAGCTGAGAAATTGCTTGAAAAAAATATGACATAAGAAGCAGAGAAAATAGGCTTAGTGGAGATGATGGTGTAAAACCTGGGAGGCATATCCCTGAGTCATGCTGTGCCAAAATTAGATTTTAAAATTGTTTCTGTCATCTTATGAAAACACACAACACTTTATTTTGAATATCCTAAAGCTCTTATAACTTCTCTTCAAAAAAATCTGTCTGTCCTCATCCTTGTCCCTTCAGACATTTCTACACACTAAGAAGCCAATACAATTTTGACACATTTCTTTTGAATAAATAACGTCTGTTTTCCTCACCTGATGGAAGAGAGGCTTCTAAGAAGCAGCTATCAGGCCCAACTGAAAAGTGTTACAAAATGCATTGGAACTGTATGAAAAAGTTCCTATTTGTTCAATTGGACTGATTTTTCCATTTGGTGCTGCCAATTAGTTTGCCCAGCTTAACCTTTTAAAATGTCATTCTTTGCCCCCTCTTAAGGATAACTAACTAATGCATTTTCCCCTCGCTTGACTTCTTAAAAGCTGCTGCCCTTTCCATGGCTGTAGAAACTTCTCAGGGTGATTGTGAGAAGGAAAAAAAGATATTGCAAAAGCAGCTTCCCTCCTGGGAAGTGAATGATAATTTTGTCCCACTTAAAGTCATTGTAATATAATTCATTTAGTGCTTTAATCACCTCAAAATATGAAAATGCAAAGCACTGAAAATAAAATTATTCAAATTTCCATTTAAAACTGGTTAATGTCTGTCCTGGCATGGTAGTCCTGTTGGCATCTTGTTTTAATAAACTTTATGAATTTCTTTTCAGTTTTGAAAAAAAAATATCTATCATGTTGATGCATGTTTAGACCCTTTTTTTCACAGTTAAGAAATGATGTATTATGTTATGAGTGTACAGTTCTTTCTTTTTGGAGGCATTTCACTCTTAACTCTGGTGACCATTAGTATTTCATTCCGGGAACTATGAAAAACGATGATACTAAATGCTTTACAAATAGGCTTTTATTCATCCGATTTGCCATAATGCAGAATGACATGATTAGTAATGATTTTTAACTGGCTTCTAAGAAGGTGTCATGTATCAGTTTTTCATGTGAATTAGTTGTTATGGTAATGAGAGCTTATCAATTATTCTTTGGAGAGTTGCATTAGATCAATCATATAATTAATATGTCCTCTTTCTTTACTTATTTGTTTCTCCAGTAATTGCAAAAATATTACTTAATTTTTCTAATCTAATCACACACATTCTCTAGCAAACAGTATTCTATGAGGTATTTTTATGTTTTTTGTCTTATAAAAAGGGGCTCGTTTTACTCAGTTCTTCAGTATTTTTTAATTTTCCAATAAATTTTTGACATGTTTTTATTTTCTTTAAAAACACAAGTTTGCCAGTAACAGAATTTTTTCTGACACTCTAAAGGACATCTTAACTGCAGGTATTTTGCTCAAACAAAAGTTTGAGAGCCATGGCAGAGTCCACGTGTCTCCATTTTTAAATGCAGTCTCTAGCCATTAGGTGTCAGGTTGATTTTCTACCTCCATTTTCCACTTTTTATTGCCTGCACAATGGCCTAACTTGAAGGAGGAATGCTGATGGGTTCTCAGGTTCAGTCTTCATACCCATGGTTTGCTTCAGACACTGGTATGACACATGGTCCACTTCTCTCCAAACTCTTCTATGTTCAGAGCACAGGCTCCAGCTGAATTGGGATACACCCAGGCTTGGTTATGTTGAAGAGCAAATGTTCTCCACTGTTTTTCATATCTTGCTTACACAGTCTTAAAAAAGAGAGATCTGGATGTTTCTGAAAGGGTTTGTAACTGAATTATTTATATACACATACGGCAACTATATCTATATAAATTATTCCAAGACAATTCCTACCCTAAATTTCTTCCCCACTGTAGAAAAAAAGGAGCTTAGTTTTCTGAAAATGGCATGATTTGATTAAAACATATATATTTAGACTTCTGTAAAATACTGGAAATTCTTGTACAGTTTGATTTAGGAAATATGCAACCTCTAAACGTACATTCATGCTCAGAACAACTGTCTTTCCCCTGACATTTAGGCAATGATAGTTTGGACAACCTTACCAGCTAAGTGATAATTTTTTAAAGTTTTTATGTCACTTGTTATCTATTGAGACAGACAGTTCTAACTATGCAACAGATAATGAAATAATTGTTCAAAGGTAACATTACACTCATTCAGTGGAGATCATCACTAGGAAAAAACAAATAGCTTCCAGCTGAGAAAATCCCTGTACACTCTTTTAACACAGAAGAGGGAAAAAAAATTAACCATTTTAGACCCAGACTCTAATATACTGCAAGCCTTGTTTTACTACCAGTGTAAAACATGACTGTGTACACCAAAAAGTGGCATTATCTTGTGAACCAGGGGTGGTGTCAACAAATGTATGTACACTATTATATTTGTGAAGAGTTGAGTTCACCCCAAACCTAAACATGTCTGTGCCAGGCACAGCAATATTGTACAAACACTCACCCATGAGCAGATTAAGGCCAATTCCCCATTAAGGCATGGGGCAGCCAAGCATGCTCAGCCTACCAGCACAGCTCTCAGCTCTTGCTCAGTGGGCACAGCAGACCTGGCTGAGGTGGCCGTCCTGCACCTTGAGTCACTAATAGATGTTTAAAGCACTTTATCAGTGCTTTGGGCCATAACTACAGCTGGGTTTATGGCATGAATGAAAAATGTGTGGGCCACAGAGTTCGTTGTGCTTTAACTTGTGTTTAGTCTTAATCAGCCAAAAAGTCCAAGTGCTTTCTAAAGGGTATTGGCGCTTCTGGGAAGCAAAGGGGGAAGTTATGCTATCCAGTCCTTCAGGAACTGTGTCGAGAAGAAGCTTAAGTTCCCCAAATTACCATCTGGCAGATAGGCAGATACAAGTCTGGGCTAAGACTTGGCAACTTTTTGTTCCTGAAGTACTTCAAAAGTAAGTATGAAAAGAAGTTAATTATAATAAGCGGCTGAGACTGCTTGGTTCTTACATTAATCACTGGCTGTGATTTTGTGAGAATAGAGATGGCAGTGGAGACCTACACTGTATAAATGTGTGATTGTGGCTATAACCCAGGTGAATGTACCTTTGGACTGACTGCCTTTTACCATGTGAGAATCATGTCACCTGACAGATGAATCATAAGGCCTTAGAGAAAAGATCAGAAATAAAGTTACTTTCACAGCAGTGTGTATATAGTTCCTCAAAATGAAAAATGTTGGAATCTAATCACACACCTCAGTAAGTGGTGTCCTCAGCCAATCCAAATTTGATGATTACTGATTCTCTCTCTGAACTCCCTTGTAAGAAGAATTAAAGATTGTCAACTTTGGTCTGACAATGGTTTGTGCCTATTCAATTGCCATTATCTCAATGTCCTTGCTAATAGGACAGTATTAAAAAAGATAAAGCTGCTTTACATTACTTGTTTCTTCAATATTGGTGCCATATGTTTAATAAATATTTGCCACCTTTACATGATTTCTCATCAGGACACTATTAGAGAGCGAGTGCCACTAGCTCCTTTTTGAAGATATAAAATTGAGACTAAAGAGGAATAATGTGTCTCAATAGGACTCAGTAGTAGAGCCCAAAATAGAAGCTGGGGTTCTCAGCCTGCTACTCAGTATCTGAAATGCTTTATCCTCCTATGATTTAGCATAGGTTGAAAGTGGTACTGCTGTAACAATTACATATCCTTTTGAAGGAAGTCACAAATGTATTGTCAAAGGAGTGAAAAAAAAATTCCTTATGACTGCATCATGGTGTGGGGCTTTAACCCCGACTAGCACCAGGTGCCCCTCAGGTTGCTCTATAACTCTCCCTCCTTAGCAGGACAAGAGTAGAAAATATAATGAAAAAAGTTTATGGGCTGGGATTATGACAGGGAGATCACTCACTAATTACTATTATAGGAAAAAGAGATTTGACTTGGGGAAATAATTTAATTTATTGACAATAACAGAGTAGGACAGTGGGAAATTATATTAAAACCACCTTACCACCCTTTCCTTCCTCCTGGGCTCAACTTCATTCCCAGCTCTTCTACCTTCTCCTCCTGAGCAGCTCAGGGGGAAGACAAATGGGAATTACAATCAATCCATAATGATTTATCTCTGTTGCTCTTTTCTCTTCATGCTCTTCCTCTGCTTCAGCATAGAGCCCCTCACACAGAAGACAGGTCTTCACAAACTTCTGTTTCCTCCAGCATGGACTGCTCCTCTTCCAGAGCTGCTGCACAGCATTCTTTTATCTTTTCTGAAATGTTTTCACAGAGGTACCACCCACACTGATGATGGACTCAGCTTTGGCCAGTGGCATTTCCACTTTGAAGCTGACTAATTCAGGCTCTGCCCAGCATGGGGCCAGATCCTGATGTCTTCTCAACAGAATATATCCCTGCAGTCTCTTGCCTACCAAAACCTTACCAGGTAAACCCAACATACACAGCAAAGAAATATATGACCTTCAATGGTCTTCCCTTCCCTTCCCTTCCCTTCCCTTCTTTTCTATTAAAAAAATTATAAATACCATAAAAATAATAGGTAGTCAAAATGATCTCCACTTTAAAGAAATTATTGAAATATAAATGGAACAAAAAGTGAGTAAATTGCTGCAATACCTCTGTTTCTTGACAGTTCTGTGCAAAAAAAAGGTGGAAAACTTTTCTTTGCAAGTTGGAAAATTTTCTTTTTTCCCTTCTCTCTTAACTACAGTTATTTCAGTCCCAACTGTATCTAGTAAATGTTTGATAATAAAGCAGCCCAAACTACATTTTATTTGAAAAAAGCTTATATTATGCTATGTTTTTAAAACCTAAATATATCTGAAATTTTTTTTTTGTCTATAATTTGTGGCAACAAGTTACCATATCAAACATTATCAAAACCTTTCCTGAACTTTGCTGCCTTATTTTGTTAACCAGCCTTGCTCGATAGCTATCTCTGTTACACAGAAATTGACATCAGAGCTACAATAATTCCCACACTTAACAACTAAATAACAGCTAGGATCTTCCTTCTAAATTGAATATATCAGGCCACCAAGATAGTTCCAAGTGTTATTCAAAAAGTCATTGATTTATCCCCCAAAACAATAACTTCATGCAAGAGTAATTTCTGCTAGCTGTCTTCTCTATAATGACTTAATAGACAAAACGTATTTGATTTAACAGCTCTCTGAAGGCCAGATGTATTCTCTTGTCCCTTTATAAAAAAACAATGTAGTCACTATTGAATAGAGTTCTCCACTTGGGAGGGCATGCTCACAATGCCACCCTTCTTTTGAGATGCAAGGACTGGTTAGAAGCTCTGAAGGCGAATGCATCTGGAAAGATGCACCCTAAGACACTATTCCCACTGTTTTGGCCAAGATTTCAAGAATTTCTCCATTCAGGACACCAAAGTGTTGTACTTGTGTCATTGGAGTAATTCCACAACTCTGAGGCAAGGAATTAAGGCTAAAGTCTTAATACTGTACAGACCTACAGCAACACTACAAATTTAAATATATACCTTTATTTCTAGTAGATCTAGCTGGACATAAATCTCTCTGCATGCAATTTATAATTCCTTTAGGGGACATACTCATAGTATTAATGGAAAGAAATACTCACTAGTGTCCATTGTAAGATGTATCTGTAAGTAATCTCTAAGTAGCTTATATAAATACTGAATTATGTTATGCTTGCCCATAATCTCACTGATTGGAGAACTGTAATATTCTCTTATCTGTTGCATTATAAAGACTTATTTTAAAATAATTTTTTCTATTCTCACTTCTCTGAGTGTCATCTTGTTCATATATCTTACTGATGTGAATTTTAGGTGCTTCAATATTAAAATTTGAAAGGCTGCTTCCAGACCTACAACCACGTCTGTGTAAATCAAAAATCTATATATATTTATCAGAGCTGAAAATTCGAAATCTACCTAAAATTAGAAAAAGTTTAGATTGAAAAGAATTCCTGGAGCTCATCTACTCTAACCTCAGTGTAAGGAAATATCAGTGCAAAGATAGAGTATCCTCTGCATTGATTAAGGAGAATTGCTTTCTTCTTTAAAACTGTAGAATTAAGCTTTTCTATCCTTCAGCAGCTGATCAGAAGGTCAAATAGTTTTTATACGCTTTTGAACTTTTGAATAAATATATTTGTGACTGCTACATGACTTCAGTTTCTATGAACAGTCATGTAGCCAATTTTCTGGCAAAGAACAGTTATTGAAAACATATGTCAGTCTCCAATCCTAATTTTCTGCATATGAATATTTGAACAAAATGCAGGATACAATCCCATTGTAATTACCCAGAAAAACACCCACTGACTTCAGCTGACTCCCTTTTATTGGCTTCTGGAAGTATTAAAGTAATTCTCCAGTCAGGGAAAAGAAGTTATGTTAGGTTTTTTTATTATTATTATTATTTTATTTTAAATCTATCTAATCATAACTGTTTCAGAAATGTCTAACATTTTCTGAAAGTAATTTGATCTTTTACTGAACTCAGAGTTCAAAGATATATTCTCTTGCATAGAAGAAAATCAACAAAGTAAGAATTATCTTAATACTTCACTGGTAGACCAGACCCACATTCAAAGCTACAATTCTGTTTATAATGATTTATGCATGTAGAAGCTTGAGACCTGCTTTCTAGAGCCACAATGGTCTTTACTTCTGAAGAAATATTGTAAATGTTCTTAGACTTTTTCTTTTGAGTTAGTGTTTTTTAATTGCCGATAATTCTCAAGAGTGGAGATGTTTTCCTTGTATTTTAGAGAAGCTTTTTGAAATATACTCAGACAACATTACTAATTCTCATTGAAATTAAGAGTGTTCTTGAGTGATAGAGATCTCATTAATAAGACACTGAGAATAATACCCTAGCTGTTAGCAGTAAAATAACTGGAATTTGTTGTCCTCCAAAATGGGAGCACCACTTAGTTGTCTGGACTACCACTACAGCTTTGCTTCCAGTAGTGTTGCTTCCAGCTGTACACAGTGACCTCTCTGCAGTAGCCTCTCATATATGGACCTGGTGATGGAGCCAAGCTGTTTCAGCCAGTAACTTTGTACACTTACCTGTAGTCTGCAAAAGTGAGAAAATCATGTCCTAAATATGGAGGGGAAAAATTATTCAGTTTGTTTGAACTGTTTCAACAGTTATCAAATTATCTACTCTTAGGTTAATTTTTATGCCTGGGTTGGAACAGACTAGGAGTATATGAAACTTTACATACAAAAAACAATTAATTTTCATAAAATGAAGAACCTGTCACAAATATTGACTCTTTCTTCAATAATGCTTCCTTTTTATTTAGTGCCATATCTACTTCCCTGAATCTCTTTCCAGCTGTAAAATTGCTATACCACTCATTTTCTATGTGGGCTTAAATAATTTTTGTTCAAGAAATTTGAATTTCAAGAAATGTAGAAATCTTATGGCAAACTAGATAGAGAAGAAATGTATGTCCTCCACAACTCTCTGGATTTTTTTCTTCTTCTTACTCTCCTTCCATAACTGAGTAGAAAAAAGAATACTGAAAAATGAATATTGTTAGAAGTTTTTTGCAAAAGACAAGCAATGGTGTGGGTTTCTAGTTAGTATGGGACTGAAAATATTTTTCATTAAAAGACTATTTTTTTCATGGTAAATAATTATAGGAAATGTTTTGTTCTCATGGTTGCCAGCTGCTGTGCACAGATTTCCATTCCATTTCCACTGTTAAAAGGATTTCTGGAGAAATTCCACTCAGGAAAACTATCAAACACTTATCTTCCAATGGGAAAAAGTTCATAACTGGGAACAGCTAACACAGGATGGGCTTGTTATCACAGTATTTTGAGTATATCATTTGTGGGGATCTAACATCAAGACAGTTCATTGGAAAAGTTCAAAACTTTCTTAAGTTTTCTCCACTTCATATTTGGAGTGACGAATTGCACCTTTTACACCAAACAACTTTCTTATTTCTTCCTAGGCAGATGAGGAGGAAAAAAACCTTCTTTCTTTCCAATGCACACATTAATGAAGAAAAATGCTTTTATATGGTCTGTGGATGCAGGAAAAATGGGTTTAAAAGCTTCCTGTACTCGCTTGAACAGAAAAACAGACGTCTTCATAGATTACTTAGTGTTTAAATAAACTCATGCATTTTTTATTGTATTCGTCTGATAGGTTACATTGTAAGAACTGAATCCTGAAAACATATTTCATTTTGGTAAATCCCTGAGAATGGGATTTTTATAATAGCTTTTGTCCATTAGGGGTTTTTTTATGTGATAACACTCTAAGGAAAACTTAACCCAATGAAATGGAGGCTTTCTACTCTCTCCATGCAGCTGTTTATTTAATTATTTTTATTAATTAGAACTCAAGCTTTTCAGAAGTTTTGTCTGAACTTCATTAAATCACATAGATCACTGCAACTGGTACTTTCTCAGAAGGACACTTGCTCTACAAGCTAAAGCTTGTCTACTCTCTTACCTGCCAAAATTTGTAAGTCATTATGCAGTTAATCATCAAACAAACTTCTAAAACTAAATAATATCCTAGGGTGCTATTGACCAGTCCCCTCCATGCGCTATTTTTGTTGATGGATGTTCCCACAGATTCTGAGAGGAGATGGGGGCAGAATTGTGGTTTCCATAGCCTATGTGTGTTTACTGTGCTGCTAATCAGTGTCTTCTAGCTTATTTTAGAAAAAAAAAATGATATATAGAAGTTCTGTCAATGTTCTCATTACAAAATATTTGAACACAAAGAACAGTCAAAACACATGAAACTACTGTTGAAAAGTACAACTCCAAAAGTGCAATCTGACAGAGATGTAGACTGTAGCTCTACAAAAGACTTTTTATAAGCATTCAATGGTACTTCATAAAGACAGAATTACAAGTCAGTTCCTTTTTAGCCAGGCTTGAATGCAGGCCTGTAGCCTTAGTGCTTCTGACTTAATCATTTGAATTTTTTTCAGGACTTTTCTAGTTTGCGTATCAAACCCAATCCCTCTGAAGCCCAGGAAGTTTTCTCTCTTTTTGGTTATTTGACAACAACTCTTAGGAAGAAGTGTGACATATCTGTCATATCACAAGATGACCCAGACACAGAATTATGTCTATAGATATGACCTCTTTCTAATATTTTTCATGGTTTTGTTGTTGTTCTTGTTTTTGGTTTTGCCTTCCTTGCAACAGCAATACTGGATTATGCCAGGTAATGACAAAGACAAGGTTTCAAACATCATCTGGCAAAACCAGCTTCTGTACTCTCTACCTGGTATCAGGACTTGCATTGAGCATAGGCCATGCTCAATAAAGGAGTAATTCTCTTCTGATCCACGCTCCCCTTTTGTTTCAGTGTCATAAAGTCAATCTTCTCATATGACACTCAATATAATTTTCCTCTAGCATTAGAAAATGAAATTCTGTTTCCATTCATGATGAGTGCCTGGGAAAACAGAAACAATCAAACTCGTTTTTCATCATCGTAATTTTGGGAAAGTAGTTTTCCTACTGTTCTAGCAATAATATTTCTGATAGGGTAACCCTGTATCTTTCCTGTAAAGTGCAGCAAGCTAATCTCATCTATCAGCAAATGCATAAGAAAAAGAGGCCCTAGAGGAGAGAACACAGGAAAGAAAAATCTCTGTGGGCCTTCTCTTTTGCTCTAAGGGAGCAAAAGGCACTATTCTGCATTTGCATTATGGTGACTTATCTGAAGACTTGGAAGCTTCAGAAGTGCTGTAAACATCGTGCGCTGGGTTGTCATTGGCTGGACCCCTGGTGCCCTCCAAGCAGTTCTATCACTTCTGCTCTATCCTCCTCAGCAAGAGAGGGGAAGAATATAAGATGGAAATAAACTCCTTGTGGGTCAAAATAAGGCAGTTTAATAAAGCAAAAGTGAAAGGTTGCATGGGTGCAAAGAAAGAAAAACCCATTTTTTAAAATAAAATAAAGATTTTATTCTTTAGTTCCTATTGGCAAGTGATGTTCAGCCTTTGGTCAGTTTGGCTCAGCTGTCCTGGCTGTGCTCCTCTCAAGGTTTTCCCCACACTCAGTGTACTCTAAGGGGGGAATGTTGGAGTGACAGTGCTCATGCTGTGCCAGCACTCCTCGGCAGTAGCCAAATCCCTGGGGTGTTATCAACACCTCTCTAGCTACCCCTACAAAGCACAGCACTGTGAGGGCTCCTATGGGGAAGAAAGAAAACTTCAGTTGTGCCCCGCAGAGTAGTTTTACAATGACTCCATCTCAATCAGATGGAATATATACGTGTGCGAAGGAGCTAATGAACCAAACTGGACTATCAAGAGCCTGGAGTTGAGGTCAGGTGCTGCTCCTCATGTTAAAGGGGAGCTATGGCAACGTGCATGCTGCCAAAGCCTTTCCTGGCTGCTGGGACTTCTCACCCTGCTTCTTAGTTTGGCAATGACATGGAAAGCCGTTGTAGCAGGGTCAAGGAGCTGCTTCTTTTTATGTAAGCAGTGTCCTTTATGGCAATACTCCTCAGTTCTTGCAAGCAGAGTATAGTTTTAGTAAAGATTATGAAAAACAAGCATGTGGAGCCTATATGATAGACATAGTCAATGGGAGAGGGAGATCAAAGCAATGATTTTATATATCCACTTCCATTATTTGTGTCGAACATAAGACTGTTTTTACGGAAATAATCCTTGAACAACTATGTTAGCCGGTAGCTGTGTCCATATGGGTGAAATCAAAGGTAGTGGGCCATTCAGTGATCCAGAAGTCAGTTGCACTCCAAAGGTTATACCAACTGGGCAGTTTTCTGTCTCTAGACATCCTTAATCAGACACATAAGTAACTTGCCATGTAGCCTAGATTTCACACTTTCCTTTATTTTGTTGTATTTTGTGCTCAGTTTGTAGGACTGATAAAGCAGAAGCTGCTGAGGTCTCAAGGCAGAACAGCCTGCAGTTCTGATCATGACCAAAATAACTTCAGCTTTGTCCAAAATTACATAAATGTAATATTATTTGAAAGGGCACTGGACCAGACTTTTACAAAAATATAATACCTTGCTTCATTACATTGGTTTGGCATGGGACATTTATTATGAGGTGACACAACATATCTCTGTTTGCTGCTTCTTATACCCAAGTACACTTTTCTCTTCTTTCCTTCTCTCTCATGCTATTTTGGGGGCGATTTCCTCTGTTTCCAGCTGCAATTCATAATTCGTGCACATAGAACACTGTTTAATTTCAAGCAATCAGTTTTGCTTTGGCTGTAGATTGTTTGGATTACATCTGAATTTAAAGTTCAACTTCAAACCCAACCTTTTTATCCTTTCTTGATTAGTTTAGTTTATGTTCTTGCTTAGCAGCAGGAGATTAATTCCAATGTCTGCTCCTACTCAAGTAAAGGTTCAGTTCAGCCCTGTTTTTGCTCTTCTTTCTTCACTCCCTTGAGTCTACATTTATATTCCAAAGCAGTTTTAGGCAGAGAATTCTGCGAAGCTTTTATATCAGTCCAAGGGTAAATGAGCTTGAAAATAAATCTTTCAGCAGATATGGGAAGTTCTGTTATTGGATTGGACTCCATACAAATAGCAGTGCTGTTTTGCTACACATGCATTTAATAATGCTTTTGCAATGGTAAGTTTTACTATTAAAATACAAAGCCTTATGAAGTTTGAAGAGGCTTTAATTTTACTGATTCTAGTAAAATGAAAGTGAACAGTTTTGTCTTTGCAACATGAAAAAGGAAGACTTTCAGAAATACTGATCATTGCTACTTGAGGAAAAAATGTTTTATATTCCGCTCTTGGATTTCCTTTTTGTGTCACTGCGCACTCATTTTCATGTGTAGTTTATGTGCAATTTCTGTTTAGATTCAGTAGCACTCAGAGCGAAGTAGCTACTCAGGAAAAGGAGGAGGTTTTAGTACAAGTTTTTTATGATATAAAAACTCCTGTTGTCTGAGGAGAGGTTGACTCAACTTGGTTTGTTTAAAACAGAGAAGAGAAGGCTAAGTGAGAATTGTGTTATTGTCTTCAACTACCTGTTCTGTCTGTTCAGAGCACAGAACCAGGATCCTTTCCTACAGCAAAAGGGCAAGAGGGAACAGTCATAAGCTGCAGTAAGGGAAGTTTCAAGTAGATATCTGGAAGTAAAAAAGAAGTCACAATTTGTGTGCTGAAGCACTGGAATGGGCTGCCCAGAGGGGTTTTGAAATCTGCATTCTTGGAAGAGTTCAGAGCTTGACTAGATCTTATTGTCCTGTTGTACCTGCTGTAATAATAGTTGTAGCCCTATAGGTAGGGAATAGATGCTGTTGGGACTTCTGTTGGAACTAGTGGTTCTTTCCAAACCAAATTACTGTACAAAATCTGAAATCACAGAGAGAGAGCAAGTAGCATCGCTTATAGGCATGCAGTCTTCCACCACACAGTACTATTAGGAAAGGACCAACACTGCTCTGAGCTCTGGTTCTTTAAGAACTAGCAGGATGTCTAGCTCCTGGCACCTGTTCCCTACTGTTGGAAGGAAGCTTCTGTTTGAAAAAATGCTGCATAGATGTAACACTCCAGACCTGGTTTGTTTGCTCATGGGCTCTGCTAAGAATATTACTTTCATATTCATATATATAAGATTCTTTAATACCTTAAGAAAACATCCAGAAAATAAGCTATGGGCTTGTTTCTCAGGTATTTATTTATTAATTTAGGGGAGAAAATAAGAGAACTTGGTAATGCTTTAAAAGGGTAACTCACAATCTAAATAAAGTATTTTACCACTATACCAACTCAGCACATATTGACCAACAACATCCAAGGCAGTATTCAAACAATTCACCACACTTAAGTCAAATCCAATCCCTCCAGCTCCAAGCCATCTGAAGCATCAAGAAAAGGAGTAAACAAAAGGAAACAAGGAAAGCAAGAAAAGAGAGAAGTAGAAAGAGGGAGAGATAGCTACTCCTGAGACTTTGGGGCAGACCAGCTCTCACATGTCCAGATGGTCAAGCTGCAACCTGTAGCACCCTAAAACCTCTGGTTTTATCTGCTCTGGTCTCTGTGGCCAAATGCCCCAGGTGGGGCTTCTGGCCTGCCAGCCTCTGGGGTCTCAGGCCACGGTGAGGAACTGTGTTCTCATCATCCCTGCCAATTTGAGCTGGGTCAGGGGCTCCTGGAGCTGTGGGGTGTTATAGTTTTCCTGGGCTGTTTGTGACTGGCAGCTGCTCCAGGGCTTTCCTGTAGGGGCTCCAGGGACCTGCCATGAGGGATACAATGCCATCCCAGCTCTGTGAGGTTCAAACCATTCCTTTCCCTTGCACACACACACCCACACACCCACAGAAGATGGTTCTGACCCAATAGTAACTGAGCTGGCATGTAACAATAGACAGGAGGGTCAGTCCCAGCTACAGTGATACACCTGAACTTAGGTATTTACAACATAGGTTTGCTCATTTGAGTTAAGGATCTGATCGCCTATCACAGACTTATTCACTTAAAGCTAGGTGTCCATTCCCTTCTGAGAACGCTTGTTGGTATCTAGGTTCTGGTCCAGGCAGGTCACCTGTGGGTGGAACCTGTATCACATCTGTCAACCTTGTTTTGATGCAATATAAAATAATTATGTATTTTAATTATGTAAAATAAAATTATTACATAATAACCAGTTACTGTGACTATATTTGCCATGCATTTGATATATATATTTGTCTAGGAAAGGTTTTCTTTGATCTGTAGATGTATAGTCCGTGTTGGACCATAGATATATTCCTGAGAAGAATGCTGAAGAGCACACTGACTTCCTCATTCTTTGCATTTAGCCCTTAGCCAGCATTAGTTCCATATGCTGGTGGGCTTTACAACAGGAGGAGAGAACTAAAGCATTCTCACCTCCCCAGGTGTCTTTCGGATGGGCCCTGTTTAGATGAGTTTGCAGCTTTCCTTCAGCTGCAGCAGACACTTGGGAAAATTCTAGGCTTACTGGTACTTTTTATTTCTATAAAAAATAAACCCAAACATTCTCTTTAAATCACGAGATAAATTGCCTGACATCCTACACATATAACCTGTGAGGTAGCATGCTATAGCTGAATTTTGTCTCTTTGAAAGTAATTGCATCTGAAAGTATAATTGTCCAAAAACACACAAGGGTTTTTTCTTACAAATCTAAAAGTTTAACTAAGAAAGCAGAGGGACGTGTACTAAGATGTGTTATGACTCCAGGATCTTTTACTTCAGAGCAGACTGGTCTTATTTCAAGTTGTTTAAAGAGCAGCATTAACAATGATTGCAGTACTAGCCTGGAGATTTTTGTTGTTCCTTCCAACTAGAAGAAAGCAGCAATACTACTGAATGGTGATATCTACCTAAGCAAGATGAAGAAACATGCAATGAAGCAAAATACAAGGAGAAAGCACTGAAGTATATTCAGACAGAAAGCCTAACTAGGCTTTACTACAATTCACTGTCTTGCAGGAACACATTGTGAACATTTTCAGAAAAGTTTTATGGAAAAATCAGCTTCCTAGATACTTGCATCTTTCTTGTCACTGTTGAAATTGAAGGGTGTATAGTCTGTCCCTTAAAGAGCTTTTTGAAACACCAGAGATTCAAACAGAGGAACTATTCTCAATGGCTTCTGCCTCCTAGAAGCAGGCTCTTTCTTGCCGTTCTTCTCAGCCTCATGCAGTTCCAGACCTTACTGCACAATGATCCAATAGCAGTAGGAGGATGGTCATTGTTTCAGTCAAGTGTGTAGCCTGGCGGTGAGCACACCCTTCAAGGCATCAGTATGAGACTTTGAAAAATTTTCTATTTCGGCTGAGATATCACAAAAAGGTGGACAACATATTGCTATAGATGTTTTTATATAGGAGAAAGTATTTACTTTTGCATAAGTTTTATTGTTGTATCTTGACTAATTTAAGAAAAAAACCAAACTGTAACACAATGTGCTTTACTGTATCACTTGAATGAACATACAACCTCCAAAAGGCAGGCAGAAACCATCAGGATTCAGACATTTTTTAGTATAAGAATATTGGACATTGTTAAAATCTGTGTATCTATCTTTACTAAGATACACATACACTGCCCTCTTCAAATATGAATAATGAGTACAAGATTATGAGGTTCTGAAGTATGATAGCAGGTAAGATTCCAGTGGCGTTTGATGCTAATGCTTTCTGAACTATTTCACAATAACTTACAGAGGAGGAAGGTTTTTTATCATCACAAATTAGCTTCAAGCTCTCTCACTCAGTTTTGAAAAACAATAAATTTTATGTATGTGTTTTTTCTTACCAAGAAGTAGTTTTGATCAGCTCTTAATCGTCAGCAGTTCAGGAGCACTTAGCTACTTTTGACATGTTGCTGTTCCTTAGGAGCTGAGTGGAAATGTAGCATTCTAAAGATGCTCAGTAGTTTCAGTTCAGGATTCCTGGCAAGAGGTACAAAGAAAAGATCTCAAAAGGAAAAGAAAAAGAAAAAAAAAGAAAAAAAGTTGTTAGTTTGGGGAGGATTCTATCATCTAGATTACAGACAACATGAAATGGATAGGATAGATAGGCATATAGCAGCTTTTTGAACCGGCAAATTTCATTGATTATAAATATCTTTGTGTAGAGATAGACACTTAGGAACATATGTGTTCTTCCTGTAGAGGAAAAACATGAAAACAACAAAATTTATCCTGTGAACTATCCAAGTTTATATTCTGTGGACATACATGTATTTCAGCAGTGTAAAGATAAGTTGAAAGTTGCTAATGGGAAATTCTTGAGGCAAAAAGTTTGAAAATGTTTGATATAAAAATTGGTGTGAGAATTGTAGTGGCTTACAGAATTAAGGGTTTCTTAACTATATGGTGACATTTTACCAATCCATTCACTGCTGATATTTATTCTGCTGCATAAACTGAGTCCACATATCTGCAGAGTGAAAGTGTTTGAAATAGATTTGGTTTCTTATCTCTCTCTTTTAACATTATTAGTTAATAACTTTTCATAATGTGGATTTACACACACACACACAGGCCTTTTCTCCTTCCTTTCAAGAAACCACATGAAAGTGTAGCAGACAAAGATTTTGCTAACTCCTTCAAGTATGCTTCAGGGGTAGTTTGTGTTGCATTTTGTGCAGTAATCTGCCAAGGTGATTTCTATGGTAACCTCTATTTGCATTCTTTCAAATGATGGTAAATTCTGAGACATTCCATTAAATATTGATAGCAGTGTTTCATCTGCTGGAAACCCACATGGGAATATTTAACTTTATCTATTGTCTGAGACTATTCTTTTGTATCAGCAAGCTTTATGCAGTTAAAATGTTAATTAGATTTTTATAGCCATTTTTATCGTTCTACTCTTCATCTAGATTGCTCCAAACATGTTTATTTACAATTCCAAAATGCTTCCATTAATATTCCACAGCATCTTACTCAGAGATTAGCTTAACAACAAACCTCAAAAATGTACTTAAAGGCTTGTGAAACACCTACAGAATCATAATGCTGCTAATTTTTTTGGCTAATGGCCAAGTGATTTGTAAGATCAGCCTTAAACGAAAAGAGACAAGCCTGAAAGAGCAAATGTCATAATTAGTTTCAAAATTGCATTGGTTTCTGAAACATAAAACAGTAATGAAACTGTTTATATAAAGGATTTTTTTATTGAGGGGGTGGTGTAAATCAAGCTGAGAAAAATGAAGTTCATGTAGTTTTATCTTTATGAGTGGCACACGAAATATCTCCAAAGAATTAAAAAAAAAATCCACTGGAAAAATAACCTTTCATCACTAAGGATTATGTGTTCATTTTATATAAAATACTGTTTGGGGATCTGGTTGGTGGCTGGTTTCTTATGAAGAAATTAACCAACATGAATTTATGTCAGAAGCTCTGAAGTGCTACTATTTTGTGTTTTGCATCACTGCTCACACATTTGAATAGTAAATACACTCTGGATTTAAAGCTCCACTAAGTAAAGAGGACACCACTGATGCTCACCAGCATGTAGCTGAACAAAGTGCCAGCATCTGAACAAGTGGTAACAACACAAGTTTAAATTGCTATGACCTTTTGTTATTTGATCTACTGGCCTGGAGGTGGAAAGTGTTGCACAGTAATTTGGAACTTCTGACCTGTTTTGCACTTCTGAGCAGGTTCTGTGCTGTGATGTAATTACAGGAGATACTTTTAGAAAATTGGTGCTAATATCAAGGTTTTCTGGGTTCCATTAAGGTTTGGAAGTCAGAAATCTTTGTGCTGAGACAAAAAATTGAAACTATTTGATACTAAGATGAGCTTCTTGAAGAGAAACAGCACTATACAAGATCCTAAACTGTAAAGCTGAGATTCTTTTGAATGGTTTGCTTTCATATCCAACACCCAAACCATCTCAACTACAGATACACAGCTGGTGGGAATTAATCTACTTGTAAATCTCATACAATGTAATGAAATGCATAGATCATGTAATGTTATCTTTAAGATCTACTGCATTATTGCCATGAATTCTCAACCTCAACTCAAACTAACCATTTTAAGCCATATTATGTTCATGCCTTTTTAAATTTTTATTTATTTATTTATTTCAAGAACAACTACCTGAAGAGGTCAGTTTGGAATCTCTTGAAAAATCAATTGCATGATATTACAACCTTACACTATGTGTTTAGAAAAATCCTTAGAAGTTGTGAAATGCTGTAACCTTTTCTCTCTGGAGTCTACTTGTACTGCTCTTTTAATGAAAATCCAACTGTACTTGGATTTATGATAGTGCACAGCTCTTCAGAGCAAGGACAGAATAAGATTTGCTGAATTTCAAGGCTGTGCAAACTGAGTACCACCTGAAACATTTGGAACAGCACTAGGATACTAGGAAGGGAAGAAGAAAAGCAGGAGGGTCTACCAGCCAGTTGCTCTGTAGTGGAGTTGACACTTGCACCATGAAAAATGATGTCTTAATTACTCTTCCACAGCTGTGTTTTCACCAGTCATTTGTTCAGGGACCAGACCAGTACACTGGGGTGATTACACTGTCTGCTTTCTTGCACAGTTTCGGGGAAAGTGCAGAAAAGGAAGAAGAGTGGAAAGAGATGGATAACACAGAAAATAATGCAAATAGACCTTCCACTCTGGTTCTGGGAAGCACAGGGACAAATGTCTGACCTCATGGCTTATTTTCTGTGGCACAGTGACAGCTACTCAGGTGAATACAGAGAGAGCAAGAGTGCCTGGCTGTCCTTTTGCTTCCAAGACTGATTAAGGATAATGTTATTGAAAAGTTGGGAGGTAAAACGAATGGCATGGAGGTGGGGGAATTGACATAGGAAAGGAAAAGTGGAAAACCTAAAGGTGAAGAGACACAACACAAAATGAAGAAAGGGAGAAAATGTTAATACAGGTTTGGGCTGCCAAAGTTGATTAATGCAAATGAAGTGGCATGTTTCCAGAATAAATTCAGGTTAAGTACGGTTAAGCACTATATCAAGGCATAGAATCAGATTTCATAGGCCCTGTGGACTGGAGCCAGTCAAATGCTCTTGCCACATAGTCCTGTAATAACTGGGAAGATAATGCAGAAAATGCCTTTGAATTATGCTCCATATTCTGAGAGGGTTATTGCTTTAGGAAGAACACCAAACTCAAGATAATTTCATTCTATACATAGCTTAAGTAAATAACCTGTGCACTGTAGAGCGTAGCAGAGACTGCCCAAGCTCTGAAGAGGAGCCAGCAGAATCAGGGCTGTGCCAGCTGCTGTAGCCTGGGAAATGGAGGAGCACAAAGAGTTTCTACTGGCTTGGATGTGCTACACTGATCCACAGTAACATTACCTTCCTCAGGAGTCTGTGCTTTTGACCCAGGGCTTGTGACCTTGGGTCCAATGCTAAAGAATATAAGAATGACTCTGAACACAAACCATAGCAAATCATGTTTGGTTGCTGCTGCACCTGCATTAATGAAATTGGATGGGTCTGGGCTGGACTTGTATCACTTACGTGTACAGTGATATCTTTCCCTTGCAGACCACCAAGTGGCATCTTTGCACTCAGCAGTGCTCACCAAGCTGGGAAAGATGTGCTCTTTGGCTAACTAGCAATAATGAGGGGCAGGTAAAAGTGCCTTGCACGCTGAGTCCAGTCTTCAAGTTTTTATTTAATCATTCCCCATATCTTATTGATAACTGACATGTACTGAACCTTTTTTTTCATGGAATAGGTCATACTATTCTAGAACCAAGCCCTACCCTTTTGAAGTCATTGACAAAATGCTACTAATTTCAATAGAGAGAATTTACATACTGTCTTTTCAAAACAAGAGAAAATTTGTTTTAATTCTGTACTCCTACAGGAATGAAAAGGCCTTGGCAAGTTATGGTTTAGAATTATAATAGATGTAAAAATATGTTATTTTATATGTATGTGTTTTATAATTGAGACATGAAATATAGTGTCTCTGTGAAAACCTGTCCTGTTGGCAGGCATAAACATTTATATAGTGGGATTTTGAAAAAAAAAAAAATTGCAATGAAAGCAGAGTAAAACAAAAATTGCCACATATTTAAACTAAAAACTTTAGAAGCCATGTTTTTCTAGCATATAATTCTCAAATTATTTAAAATACCAGAACTTCATTTACTTCTATCACGAATATGCATTTAATTTATAGAGTATAACTCTGTAGTGTGGAGACTACTTTTTTTCTCTGTATGAGCTGAGGAATTTAACAATGACAGTGCTTTTAGGCAGTTACAAAATACTGAGTATTTTCAAACTGAATCACTGCAAAGTAGTGAAGCTCTGACTCTCATGTTAAGTTTTCCACTGTGGTAACTGAATGAACATAAGCTGTACTGGTTGTACCAAATACAGAATGGGAATACGTATCAGATTTCTAGCTGGTGTGACAATTCTGTCTGCTCTGGGTTTACCTCCCAAAGCCACATAAGGACAAGACCAGTAACACATATTAGCTCTTTTTCACAGAAGGAAAACCTGAATATGTGAGCCAGAGGAAAGACACAGAAAATTCACTCACGTTTCCCCAAGAGAACCAGGACTACAGAATTTGTCTCTTTAGGCAGAACAAGATGACTCAAGATTTAGCACTGAAACTAAGCATATTTATACATGCATGTACCTACATATATGTAATGAATAGGTTCCCCTGACATATACACATAAATTTCAGACACCATGGGGTATCTAAGACCTCCCCATATCTACAACATGCTGTTAAGGAAGACCCACATTGCCCTGGCAGGCGGATAAGCAGGATCCCTTACAATGCCTAAAATGATTTTTGACAGCTGTGTTTCTGCAACTGACCCCTGTTCAAGACGTCTGGCTTGGAGAAGTCCCTTATGAAGTCCTTTCTAATATCAGTCAAGAGATAGGCTTTTTCTTGGACAAACCAGTTCACAAAATATGTGAACAGTGGGCTTTTCTACACTCTTTGGGAGGATTTGTCAGGGTAATGAGATTCCAAGCACAGAGAGTTAGACACCACTTAGTTCACCTGAACAAAATCCTTTGCACTATGAAGAGAACAAGAGATACAAGACAGTGAGAGAAAGGAGGTGGAGATATCTAACATCTGTGCTAAGTATCAATGTGTGTTCCCAGTAGGACTGGTAAAAGTTGACCAGTTTATAATTTCCATGATTGATGATTTATTTCTTTAGTATCAGTAAGATCACAGCCAGATGAAGAACCAGTTCAGTCTTTCAAACACTTTAAAGAGTCAGGCCCTCTGTTGGGATGAAGAAGAGGGATAGAAAGTGAAGAAATGGAGAGAAAGAGCAGCAGAAGATGGGGAAGGATTTCCCAAAAGAAGAACTGCATTGACAGAATAAAAATGTTTGCCTTAAGCAGATCTCCACTGGAGGCAGCCATTAATTTGTGGCCCTCTGTAGTCCCCAAAATAAAATCAAATGTTTGTAAAGCTCTGCTCCAGCTGAGGGGCTGAAAGCCTCATGTAGTGAAGATAATTAATTTCTTCGCTTCCCTTTCTCTCTCCCTCAACCCCGAATTGATTATAGATTGTACTTAGAAGGCACAATTAACAGCTCTACTTCCCAGCATCAGCTCTGGTAACTAATGAGGAGGGGCAACAGCTGTGTAACACGAATTTACTGCTTCTGTATACAGATCTCACTGACTAGGGAGTGGTTAGCTCCGATGAGGATGGGCATAGTGAACTACAAAGGGAAATTTCATATATGTCTCTGAGAAGCTGTCAAACTGAATTATGGTCAGGAACTACTCCAGTTCCACTGAGTGTCCAGATATAAACTGTGATATTCCTTTGACTCCTTAAAGTATCTATTCCCTACAAGTACTTTTCAGTACCAGTGGAATATACTAATGTTTCCAGATTGGATTTTTACTGTGCTCCAGAATGTATATTCCCTTCCCCCTCCCCCCCCCTCCCCTCCCCTCCC
>WBMV01006662.1:0-137070 GCA_013396655.1 Campylorhamphus procurvoides | reverse complement strand
TTCCCTTCCCTTCCCTTCCCTTCCCTTCCCTTCCCTCTCCTCCTCTCTTTCTCTCTCTCTCTTCCCCCCCATCCCTCTGTCCCTCTTTTCCTCCATCCTTCCTTTCGTTTTACATTCCTCTTCTCATTCTTGTTAGAGATTTTAGACTTCTTAGATGCAATCCCATGGCATTGCTGACAGTAGATTGTAGTCTAACTTTCCTGCTATTACCATTAGAAACACATTATACATATGACTGTACTTGCCTCCTAAAATATCTCATCTAAGATGTGTTGTCTAGAAATCTCACCTCCCATGTGAGCTGTCTGCCCTGAGAGCAGTATGCACCTAACAAAGAGATAAATGTCTGTAAAAAACTAAGAGGATTTTAAAGCGTATCAGGTTCTGCTGTTTATAAATTGAATTTGTCAAACTTCAGATTTGCATTTTTCCTTTTTGTGTGAACCAAAAATCCTCTGAAATACAGTTAAAAACCTTAAAAATTATCCCACAGAAAAAGTAGTGTTTTAAGTTTAAGATGAATAGTTGAATCTGAAATTCAGTATTCTGGAAGTGCAAACAGGATTGACTTTGTAGGTTAGATGAGAGGAAAGGGTCTTTATTGACATGTGCAGACAACAGAGCTTCTTGTTCAAATCCTTAGCCTTTAACCACTTGAAAATCAGGCTAATGAACTATAATAACAGAAAAAGGATTGTCTAAGAAAAAAAAAAGATTATAAGCAGAAATAAGGATTAGTTTTAGAATACTGTTAAAGCAATTTTAAGCAAGTTTCAAGCAATGAGATGAGGGCAGTCTCAGTAAAAACCATTACATGGATTTCAAGTGCCCTTTTTTGTCTAATTACTAGAGAGAAGAGGTTTCAATGAATACCCAAGTTTGGTCAAAACTTCTAAAAGTCTTAGAGAAAAGCATAAAATTTTCAATGTACGGATGTATAGAAAGACAGTGAGTTTGACCAATCAAAACAAAGGATTGTTTTAGCTTCTGTGTTAACTGGGCTCAGGTTGTGGGATAAAGCCATGCCACCAGCTAACTGACATAACCTCAATTTTCAGTAATCCTCATATTGGTTTGCCTTTTTCTTTTGGTCACGTTAATTATCCCACTTCCTTGAGAAACCATACAGACCCCATGTATTCTAATCCTATTTATTGTCCTCACGTGTTCAAAGTCAGTGTATTTCTCAATCACTAGGAGTATGGATTTATGCATCTTTATTACAATTTTGAAAATAGATTTTTTTTAACACAGGTGTTTTCTCAGGACAAGTTTTCCAGGTGAGCTTGTGTTTCTGAGCTGTCTGGCCCAACAGTCCAAAGAAGTACATCTTCCCCATCTCTCACTCTTACTGAAGCCTTCATCTGGCATTGCATATTTGTAATATCCTTTAATGAGGATAGCAGCATCTTTGTCCTTTGGTAACCAGCAGATTGATTCATATAAGATTGTGATATGCTTCTGCATTGCAGATATATATTTGCAGCCCATCTATACAACTGAAAGACAGCACATGCAAAGGTACACAAAAAGAAGTAGAACCATATGAAAAGAGGATATTAATTTCTGACAGGTATCCCAGGGCACGAATAAGGCCAGAATGAGATTCTGCTATGTATTTTGAAATTGGCCTCATTTACATGCTATTGTAATAGAACATTGTGCACTAGGCTGTAACTGTGAATGATTTCTGCAGTGCACCAGGGCAGTGTGTTAATTCAGTACAGTTGGTTAAATTCTGGGAAGGAAATCAAATTCTGCAAGTGTTATTTTCTCTCACAAACACCAAAAATCATTGCTCCATCCGCAATACATACTTAGTGTCATTTAGAGATACTATCCACTTTTTGTCAGGTTCCCTGATTAGGCTGTCTATTCTTTTTGCTAACCTTAAGGATGACCTGTTTCTGTTTCCTACTTCATGACACTTATAGAAGTTGAATAGAAAATCAAAAGCAAGAAAGGTGTTATTATCAAGGCACTGCTGTTTTTCAACTTTTCTCTTGTTTTTCTTCTGCAAACAGCAAGGTGCCAAGAAGCATCATTTGATAGACACTAAAACATGAAGAGCAGACATCTCGTCTACATTTTTATGAAGAGTAAACAAGTGGGACATTGATGTAAAGTGGGTATTAAACTTCCTACTCCTTTCCCTCCCTGCACATGCATTGTTTACTTCTACAGTTTTGTAAGGGAGGAAAGGTTGGGTGAGGGTTTTTTTTTTAGTGCTCTTTTTATTTTTTAGCTCTTTTTCCTCCCTGCATGCCTGATATTCATTTTATAAACAGTTAACTCTTTGAGAGTCCAAGTTTCTATAATTTCCTTCTACTTTAATGGAAAGGCTTCTGAGCTGTCTTTCTTGAGAAAGCAAGTGATAGTGAAGAAATGTGGCTGCTCTTAACGTAGCCTGGTAGTTCCCTGTGTCTGGAGCTCAAGTGAAGTGTTGCTCCAAACTGTATAGACCGTTTTACAGTGACCTTACCTTGTGACACATGCTTTGCATTGCTAGCATGAGTGACCCAAACCATTATCCACACCTTCTACTCTCTGGCTTTGCACTCAGAGTATTATTTTACACAGCGTTTCCACTAGTGTTGAATCCTTGTTACTGTTATTTCTATGATCTGCTTCTGTAGGAAGTGTTTCCCTATTTCTAGCAGCAGATTCATGGATATCCAGAGGAGAGGGCAGAAACAAATATCAGTCTTGCTGTGCATAAAATCCTTCTGCAGAATATTTTAAAAATTCGATTTTTTTTTCCCCAACTGTTTCATTTGGTGCATGCTTGAGAGAGTCTGAGCCAGGAAATAGAATAAGCTGTTGCAGCTATGGCAGGTATATTTGGTGCAGTAGAGGTAGCATGACAGGGCTCTATTACAGTAAATAATACAATTCCAGAAATAACCTATGCAGAACATATTGCTTCTGCTGCATGTGTCAGGAAATGGACTTTGATCGATGTTGTTGCAACACAAAACCACATACTAAAACTTTTTAATTATGATGACAATATAAAAGTGTAGATGATGTTCACTGGTAGTGTTCATCACCTTTATAATTAATGAATGGACAGTGCAGATTAATTCTGCATGCTCTTCATGTTTAGCAATTCTTTCTAGTTGCTGCCATCAGCATATATATAAGCAATAAGGCACAAGAGAGAACCTGGTTCTCATCACCTCTGGGGTGTTAACAGGCATCCTCAAGGGGAGTGATTATCTCACGATAACCGCACCACCTGGAGCTACCATATTGCTGCAATAAAAATGCATTAATGTAAGAGAAAAACACGTACTTTTGTGCTAGACGATGGAGTGAGGAGTTCAGAATGCCGAAGAGCATTATCAGGATAGTTTCAACTCCATATGAAAATATTCACTGGGCTACTGTAAAGCTTTCTCAGTTTTGTAAATGAAACCACCACTTTAGCAATACTATTGCAGCAGCCTAATATGATAGTCAAAAATTAAAAAGAGATGGCATAACCATCAGAAAACAGAAAGTCACATACCTCAAATTGCCTTCTCAAGGGGAGTACCTCAGTTGGCAAAAGATATTTTACACACAGTTTGACAGAATAAAAAGCACAAGGAAATTACAAATCAAATTAGATAGGAGTGTCTATAATTTTAAATTTTAAATAGACTAATTTCTGCTCAGCAATGCATTTAGAGTATATTTAATTTGAATTTATCAGAAAAATATGGAATGAAGTACATGGGAATACAATAACTCATTGTCTGCTGTTCTCTATGATAACGTACCAAACTGTTATCTCTTACTCTAATGACTTTGATGTTAATGGAGTCGTATGCTGTGCGTGACCTCTTCAGCACTGGATGGATGTGTATGTGCTTTTTCTGTCCATCAGGTTTTATGCTTCACTCTCAAATTTCCTACTAATCTTTTATCTTTGTTTCTGCTTCATTTCCTCTTTAGTGGGAGGGCACATTTTATTTAAATTAAGAGTTTTACTTCTTCATTTGTAAGAATAATTTCTTGGATTTTAAAATCAGTATATTTTGAAGAAACTCCTTATTTACTGATGTTGTGGCCATCCATGCCCAAGAGTAATTCTTGCTCTTTCAGAGAGGTTTATCCATTTAGTGAAATTTGGCTTGCCTTTGACCCAAAGACAATAGGAGACATGCAAAAAGCATCTTTACTAATCTGCTTTTGATTAGTATTTTCTTTATTGTCTGTGCTTAGCATGTGCAGCATAAAATGCATATAAATACAAAAATTATTCAGACTCTGTAGATGGTGGTAGCAACCATGTATACAGAAGAATGTGGCCCAGCGAGTGCTAAAAGGCTACAATTGAGCAGAATGGTTTAATTTACAGCCATTTTCCACTCACCATGTCTTCATGGTGGTTAGTCAGTGCACAAGAACCTAAGGCAAGCTCATCCTTGGGAGGGGCAAGAACTTGAAGACTGTTTGCTTGTGCAGCATCTCTTAGACATTTGGAGTCCAGCTTTAGTGCATAAAGAATAGGAGGCAGTTAAGGTTTTTTTATTTTCTTTTTCATGAGCGTATAAGGCACTGTGAAATTTTAACTTCCTGGTTTAGACTCAAAGTATCTGAGTTCTGAAAAATAGAAAGGTGTTTATGAGACAGCACCTACTTTTGCTAGACATCAGCTTATGGCACAACTGAAAAGGTATCTACTACCTGTGTCATGTCATAGCTTTGTGGCAGGAGAATGATATATTGTTGCTGACATAGCAGCAGCAGTCCTTAAACGATTATAACCGTATGCAGAGTGGTGACCCAGACAGCTTCCTTTCTGTGGTGCAAGGATGGCTGAAACAGAAAGCTCTTCTGTTAAGACCACAGAGACTATGTTTTTGTAAATGGAACCGTGTTTTTATCAATGGTGATGAAATTACATAGTATGAAGCACTTTATCACATTCTGAGAGTACAAGAAACCATGATAGAGAAGGGATTCAAAAACATCTTTTGCAACATGTTATTTGGTTCCCCAGGTGATTGTATGGAAAGACCTGTGAAGGTACATTTTTACAGATTTCAAATACTACCAGAATTTGCTGCGATGATCTCTGTGGCTGTTAGCAGCTAATGCAAAAGAGAATAACTGTATAACTGTTCAAGCTTGCACTTGAGGGTGTGGATATTGTTTATACCATTTGGGTTGTGGAAGTCAAAAGTCTTGTTTTTATGGATTGATCTAGTCCACTATCCTGGCTTTGATTGTGAGAAGTAGCTATATAAAACACAATACCAGAGTAAGTACTCTGCAAATTGGTTTTATGTTAGATAGAGTCTAGGAGCATCAGCAACTCCTTGTCACTTGCTGACCCCACCAGCTGTCCAATTGGAAATCTAATCAAAAGTAAATACTGTTTAAGATCTTCATGCAACTTTACTGTTATGGTCAGGATTGGAAAGAGGACTGAAGTAGAGACATGGGAGTGCCTGTAAGATTGGTACTGACAGGGGTTAAATGAGCCTGCAGTACCCTATAGGGGGCCAGGCATCAGCAGGGACCTGTCCATCTGTTTGGTTTCTCAAGATTGCTGTAGAGCAGCTGTGCCTTTGATGTCCAAAGGAATAATTTCTTATAAATTCAGTAAGTTAATATGCAGGAGATTTGGCTTTTCAACTTTCTTCCAGGATATTTACAGACAAGATGATTTAAACTGATACTGAGTCACTTAGTGTTGGTCCTTGTTTTCTATATTTTCCAGCTTCTCACTATACAAGGAACTCTGCAGCTTGGAAATATGACATTAAGTGATGCCTAAGGCACAGTACAAAGGTAGCCAGTAACCAAATGTGATAAATTACTAATACCAGCCAATGATCATGGGTTTGTTGTTTCACTCTGTTAATTTTTTAACATTTTTATAATGTCTAAGATAGTCTAGACCTGCAGACTGTGTTGCCTCTAAATGCCACTGCATAGACAAAACAAGCCAGATAATTTACTGCACGACATTTATCCTTCCCAAATTTTTAGCCTGACTGATTCTATTAGTTTCTTTTTTTTTAATTTTTTTTTTTACCTTTTTAAGAAGTGTTCAGTCTTGCCCTGTGAAATTCTGTTTTGTTTAAAATCTGGCACTTGAAGCTTTCACATGGTAGATTATATAGTTCATGAGTTCTGCTGGGTGAGTTTTCCTTCATTGTGTACATGGTCAGCTTCATAGATCTTGAACAGCTCTGCCTTTGATGGGTGCTAGTACATTTTCTTAGTGTCTGCCTTTTGTTAGTTTCAAAACATTACAGTCTATGTAGCTACAAACTTAGGTGTTTATGTGGACACCAGGAAGAAAAATGGGAATTCTCCTGCTCTTTGTCAGATTTTGGCCCTCAGAATATTTACATCTGCTGGGTATGATATCTAAAGTAATAGTGAAACTCTAGGAAGGCCAATGTGCCTCCTGGACATAGAGATAGGAATTGCTGATATTGAGTTCACTCATACTTTCTGAACCTCCATGCCTCCATGCCCCTCTCTGCACAAAGAGTATGATAGCATTCACCCCCAATGAGTTTTCAGATTAATAATTTAAAGGAAAATTACCAGTGAGGTTACTCCAATGGAGTCTGAATTCCTGTGTTATTCCTAAGCATGGGCCCCCAGGAGACTGGTGAAACCCTTTCAGAGAGTATATGCTGCATATGTCTGTCTCTAGATCAGCCAAAATTGAGAATAGCATCATGGTATGGTTCCTGAGACCAAAGTCGGTACATAAAATGACAGGATAAAAGCCCTTTAAAGTGTACAAGAGCATTCCTGCATATTCTTGAGCACCATCTGCTGGCATTTTCTCATCTAACCAGTATTTGCATAATTGGAGGTATCTCTATTTATAGAATGTGCCTGGAAGAAGCAGGAGCTGAAGCCCTCAAGAAAATAAAGCCTGTTTCTTCGGCATGCTTGGAAAGTGGCCATACAGAAAAGGTCTGGAAAGGGCTTTGGAAAAGCCTAGCAAGATGATGCATGAAAAAGCCCCAAAAGCAGCATTTGTACAGAGATAGGCAATGCCTGGAGTAAGGATTTTGACATTGCCGAGCTCTTTTTTTTTCGCAGCAGGTGATATACCAGCCATCGTCTACTGCCAACATAGTCCCAGGCCAACAAAAGGAACCATAAGGGCTTATCATAAGAGTTTTTGTATGAGTTACTCAGCAGTAGAAGTGGCAGATTGGTTTAAGACTCTCTTGAGAAAACTTTCAGAAAAGCATGTGAAGATGAGGGCAGGAGAGATGAAGGGAGGAATAAGATGTTAACAGTAATCTATTTTGACTCTTTAATGCATGGGTATTCAATATCCTCTTGCGTCCTCTTTCAGGACCTAGAAATCCAGTACAGTCTACAAAACACACGTGAAGAGATTATTTCTACTATATCCAATAATAAAACATACAACCCCACCCAAATTAGCTTTAAAATGACTAGCCCAAGTGCATATATCTATGCAGAGCTGTGAAGTCTTCAGTGTGTTCCAAATAATTTGGCTGTTTACCCTTAGCAAGCACAAGTGTTAACTAGTGCTCTAGTTAACTAGAGCCTATGTGGCTCACCAATGACTCTGGTTTAGTCTCCTTTCATGAATGTGGTAGTCCTACATCAAACAACAAGAGTTATTTCTATACAAGCCACTGTTATATATTTGTGTGGTTTTATTATTTTAGCACTTGTAAAGTCTCCAAATGTTCTGAATGTTATTCTGAGTTCTGTGATGGTCTAAGGACTCCTTAGTGGCACCTTCTCTATTTTGTACTTAGGATTTATAGAAAGGAGAGGAAAACAAAAGAGGAGACACAACGCAGTGAATGGTGTGTCCCACAGAAGCTATTATTTTTACTAAGGTTCCCTAGAGTTCAGTGAAGTGTCAGACATTGCTTTGCCCTGCTCTATCCCTTGGTAGTTTTTTACAATGATAAAAAATGCAAATGTTAGAATTTTCAAAGTTACCAAAGAATACAAGACCTGAAGCAATCATAGCTCAAAAACATTTTTTCAGATGTCTCTGAAAAAGTTGATTTCTGGTAGAATATATGTACACGAGGAAAAAATATTACATAGTCAATATGCAAAATACCAAACCAGTAACACTGATTTTAGACCCATTATTCTTTTTGATGCAGCTCCCTATTTCAACTACAAGGGATGTCTACCTCTCCTCAAGAGCTCAGTGCTTTCCCCGAAAGCAGGATGAGTACTGGCATTCGATACAATTGTGTATTCAAATGATAATGTAACTCCATTCAACTTCATTTAAAAAGAATTTTATTGAACTAAAAGAATATAAAAAATACGTACCATATTCTTATTTGTGCAGCTACGGCATATGCAAGTTTAGATGCCTCTACAAGCTGTGTGCTTGTGCTTTTTTATTAACCTGGTGCAGCGAGACCTAGCAGTACATTTTCCATTGACAGGGAGGATAGAGTAACCCATTAAACCTAAGCTTTTTAACTTCCTTAAATTTCAGCATAAAATGCTTTTAAAAAAACCCATTAAGTACATTCAGAATAGTGCCTTGTCTATCAGAAACAAAATTACAACTGAAATTTAGCCTAACTTCCCATCCCAAATTCTCCATTTTTATTTTTTCTCCAGTCAGTTGTTTTACTTTCCAGTGCAACATGTCACTGTGAGGAACGGCATAAAGTCCAACTAGTGATTAACTTTAAGCTAAATCTTTAATTTGAATTCAAAACCTTCACACAGCTCTTGGGGTTTGTACCTTTTTCAATGAATAATCTATTCCTCAGCTCTGAGAGGAAAGTACTGTTACATTACTATTTCTGTGTATATGGAGAAGTGTGGAAGGGTATGAGTAGCATCAGTGTTGTTTATATTCCTTATCACTGGTAAGTAAGGAATATTAAGCTCTGATGCCTTTAGCCTTCAGATATAACTGCTTTCACAGACCAATTTATAGTATCTTGTCCTGGGGATTTTATGTAGAGATTTTAATGTAATGAAATAAAAAAGAAAAGTGGATTAATGGTCTTATTACACCTGAATTTCTCAGTAGTACCATTCACTTACTTTACTCATTTTTGCCTAATCAATGTAGAACCGTGGAGTACTGTGTGTTTGTGCCAATTTTCTTGCTGCTGAAGGAGCACCAAAGGTTCGTTACAAATGTGTGTTTTTTGTGAGGAAAAGGAAGACTTTTCTAAATGGTATTGATGGATGATAACTGCTTAAGTAGATATCATTAACCCCTACATGTGCAACTGAGAAGTTTGCATTCAAGACTTAAGAAATAGCATTAAATTAATGAGCTTGAAACCAAACTAAACAAATGAAAAACAGGTAAGAGAGCAATCAAATTTCCATTAAAAGGTTCTAATTAGCGAGGTGGTGAGACAACACGAATATAAGCCTATCCAGAATTGTGGCTTTTTACAAGTGGTGAAATGAGGACTGTGTGCCATGTCAGTTCCTCTCAAGAGGGTAAAATAGAGGTTAAGCTCAGCTAAGGTGGACCAGTCCCTCTGCTGACCCAAGGCCACTGTCATAGAGGTGCTCCATAAGACTGCTTGGACTGAGATTTTTGCACAGGTAAACCAGTGGGTCCAGAATCTGCTTTTTTTTCTTATAAGAAGAGTATGGCTTGTAACCTTATGTCAACTTCAAAGACATTTTGTCAGCATAACACAGCTTCTCTGTCTGCCATTTAAGGTAAGACAGTAAAAGTTTTTTCTGACTTGACAATCCTCAGACTTCCCAGCCTTTCAGTTTTCACTCATTTGAGAGGAAAACTTCTCAAACTTCTAGAGAAGTTGAACATTTTCTCACCAGTTTAGAAGGTGCCTCCCTTATTGCAAACAATAGACAGTTAAAGAAAATTCAACAACCTAATGCTACAATAATAAAAAAGAGACAAATATATTAAACCCTAATAAATGGTGGCAATTAATACTGCTGAGTATTGCCAGCACTATAAGACATGTCTTAAAACAGTTAAAAGTTACATTACGTAACTCAAGACTGATGTTGCCTGATTGAAAACGGCTGGGATTAATGAGAAGCCTCATGGTGTGTGCCAGCATCATGGGGAGCAAAGACCGGACTGAAGCTCAGGCGTACATAATTTTGACTTGTTACACATCTTTCTTCTCACACAGCTGACTATTCCCTACACCTCAGTGTCCAAAACCAGATCCACTGAACAGAAGAAAATCTTCAAGCCAGGTGTCATAAACTAGTTGTGTCCACCTTACCCAGAAATCAGTCCTAGGGCTCCTCTGCATACGGTGCTTGGTGTGGCCCCAAACCAAAACTTTTAATTGTGTACACTTGTGGGGTTTTTTGGTTGAGTCTTTTTCAGATCAGAATGTGCCAAATACTCGAAGGCAGCTGTGTCTTCACCCCATGGAAGTGAGTGTGCATGTTGACATGCACATGACCTATTGGTGCACCCGTGAAAAAGTGCCAGTTTTAGCAGTGTTACAGGATGTATACATGCCAGCAGAGGGGGTCAGCACTTCACACATGTAAACACCTAAGCATGTGTTTACAGAGACTGTAAGAAGTAGTCCACTTAAGTTCTTCATAACCTCTATACTAAATCCTGAAGAGAAATTAGCGTGGCATGCAGACTGCATTTTGGCATGCACAGAATATTACGTTTCTAGATTGGTTTATATGATTTTCTTAAGAGTAGCTGATTGTGAGGTAGCCTGGGGAGTGGGGACACAGTGTTGAACAAAAGAAGGGGAGCTGCTGTGGGATGCAAGGTGAACCTTAGCTCCTGGAGAAGGGAGTGGAGGTGCCAGGCCCTGTGCTGATGGAATTCCCAAGAGACCTGTAGGCTGGGAAAGAGTATTCCAGCTAAAGTAAGAGCCTAAAGTAAGCTTGGTTAGTGAGATACAAGGTTAGCAATGGGAAAGAGATAAATGTCTGTCTACATCCATGGTACCCAAAACCTGTCACCTCTCTGAGTCCTTCTTGGTCCTTTCTGGTTCCCTCTCCAGTTGTCTTTTTCTCCCACAGTGCTACTTGCATCTCCATTGCAAAATCAAGTTGTGCTGCCCTTCTTCCACACACCATGAAAAGGTGGAGATTACTTTCTTTATCCACAGTCTTGGAGTAAAATTCATCTATATTTATTCTGCTGAAGAGTGTTGAATGGCTCTGGAAAAAAAAATTCCTGTCAACCTTACAGCTAAGTACAAATGTAGTTGTAAGCATGTTATATGTAGAGTCTGGGTAGAAGGAGATTTGGGCTGGCAATGAGCTTTACTGCATTTTAAAATAAGGTTCTTGTCATGGCAACAGGCTGTTTCTGTGTCCTGATCTGTCCTATCAGGGTTTTGTCACTGAACTTCATCTTGAACCTGAACGACAAATTCTCATCCCAAATAAGCATTGCAGAGAACAGAAAGGTTCTCATGATCTCTTACCCTTTCCCCAAATAATATATTCTGTATTCCAGTAAAAGCAAGTTACAAGTATCTGTGATCTGCTCCAGAAAATCAGTGTTCTTTTGGTGAGGAAAACTAACTTTTCTAACTCCTCTGTCCTTGTCTGGAATTGGAAAAGACCTCAAAGGTCACTGAGTTCAATTGTTAGCCCAGTACTTCCAAGTCCACCCCTAATCATATCCCTAAATGCCAGATCTAGACATCTTTTAAATACCTCCAGGTATGGTGACTCAATCACTTCCCTGGGCAGCCTCTTCCAATCCCTGGCAACCGTTTTGGTGAAGAAGTTTTTCCTAAAAATGTGTGATCATACTCATCTTCTGCTCTCCCATACTCTTACTGAGTACTGACATGCTTTATGGAATTCCTCTCATTTATCTGGGGAGGCAGTGAGAAGGCACAGAGCCCTCTCAGTGCAGGAAGACATTGGTTCAATATTGTTTCTTTTTTTTTTTTAATTCATTGTTCATTGATCAGGGAGAACATTTTTCATTACATAATGGGTGACATTATTTTCCTCTGATTCTANTTTTGGTGAAGAAGTTTTTCCTAAAAATGTGTGATCATACTCATCTTCTGCTCTCCCATACTCTTACTGAGTACTGACATGCTTTATGGAATTCCTCTCATTTATCTGGGGAGGCAGTGAGAAGGCACAGAGCCCTCTCAGTGCAGGAAGACATTGGTTCAATATTGTTTCTTTTTTTTTTTTAATTCATTGTTCATTGATCAGGGAGAACATTTTTCATTACATAATGGGTGACATTATTTTCCTCTGATTCTAACAGTCCTTGAAAGCCATCAGTGTAGGTTACAAATAGGATGTTACTGGTAGATTTGTTTCATTGGATTCCTTCTACAGAAATCCACTCTCCACCCCCAAAAATAACTTACTATGCAAGAGGGATGGGAACTGGTTTTATGCTGATGCAGGTTTAAATGTTAGAACAAAGCCTTCCAAGCAAAGACACATTACTGTGGAAATCAAGGACTTCGTAGATCTTTGGAAGGCAAGGTAACCACTGAAACAAGGATAAACCCCAGGAATGGTTAACAGGATCAGTAGAAACTGTTCCGCACCTCCTTTGCTTGAGTTTATCGGAGAACATGGAGATGCGTTCTGTTCAAAACACTGGACCTGATCTTAGAAAACTATATACAAACAGCCTAGTGCTGTTAATCATGACAATGTAGACATTTGAATAGAGCAAAATGGCCTTAAGCCAGTAGCTTCTCTAAGCTTCAGTGACTAGGTCATGAACAATGAAGGCTGAAGAGGTCAAGGTGAAGAAGAGGAGTTAAAGGCCCCTAGAGTGAGGCTGAAGACCGGAAACAACCACCTAATCCTGACGCCAAAAGAAGATTCTGGAAGGCTTTGCCCAGACTTCACCTAGTCTCCACCTAGTCATTAATATGCATAATCAGATATTATTGCAATCTTATTACTATGCAAAATTGTACGTTGTAATCATGTAGTGAAACATAAAATGGCTCATTTTGCACTGTTGATTCAAAGCTACTTTGTCCAATGCAAGCTGGCTAGCTTTCCAGTGCTGCTTGAATAAATACCTTTGCTGCTAAAAGAACAAACTCTCTTAGCAGTTCCTTTCATACCAAGGTTTTTTGGCATCACCATCAGAAAATGCTACAGTTTGGCATCACAAAAGTAGACTCAATCTATGAGGCTTAATCTTACATTCAATAATTCTTGGGAAGTCCATAAAAAACCAAAAGTGACTCTGCCATCGTGAAGTAACTTCAAGACTGCTATGAACTGGGGAAGAATAATCTTGGTGGATGAGAGAAGAGAAATGAACTTGTATCAATGAAAATTCAGGCTGAATTTTAGAAAAACCTTTTAAATGGTAGAAGTAGTGAAACACTGCAATGGATTTTCTGGGGCTGATATGGATCTGCAGAACTGGAAATCTTTAAGAAATGAGTCAAAAATGCATGAGATATGCATCACTGAGGTTGATACTGACATGGCATAGGACAGGTTGGATGATCCCCTGAATATCCTTTAGATTATTTTTGTCTAGAAGTGTGGTTTTTATTGCATGGCACTTGACATTTTATACTTTGCATGTAGTACCGCATTCCGGAAACAAGGATTAGGTGTCACTTTACAAGTTTCTAACTGCTGTGATTCTGAAGATGAATTCCGAAGTGTGGTTAATCAATGAGTGATAAAATAAGCCCAAATGGAGAGACAGAGAAATTTTAAGCCAGGCCTTGAATACTATGTAGTGATAAAACTAGAGAAATCCAAAATATAGAGTAGAGAAACTTCTCACTGGTGAACATTGCATACTGTCATGAAACTTATATTCCAGTAAGAATTAAATTTTGCTAGAAGCTGAGATTTTTAAGGCTTCCCACTGCCTGAAAAAACATGGAGGCTGTTTTCTACGCATATTTATTTATCCATTTTCCACCCGGAAAATACTTTTACAGCCATTACAGCAGTGCTTTAGAGTGTTTAATATAATTGAGATGCTGTAGGCAGCAGAAAAAAATTGTGTTTTGGAGGTGGAGTTCCCAAAGGAAACCGAGTTCTGGCTCCAGCTACATTTTCTTGCTAGAATCCTGCTTTTTAGATAAATGTCAGACAGGAGTTTGGAGCTGAAAATAGAAGCAGATGATGAAAATAATTCTAATCGTTAAAGCAAGACACAGAAACAGCAGAATAGGAAAGTGGTCCTAGGTGAAGCTAATAAATCCATATTTGACAGCCAGATACATTGGAGTGTACAAATTATATGCTTTTATCCAGGGAGATTTTTTGAGCAAGATTAAGGTTCTAATGTGATGGCTGTCTTGTGACAATTAGAAGGAACTGCTTTATTCGTTGCAGTGAGAGGGCACCGAGCTAAGGTCACTGAGTGTTCAGTCTTCCACATTGCACTTGAATCACCTTCAGTAGCAAATTGCACACTTCACTTTAAACAAGAAAATAGAAGCAAATCACAATAGCTGAGAAAGAATGGAAGCGTGCACAGGCTCTTCTGACTGTAGATGAGCACTGAATGTCATGCTAATAGAAAGAATGACTAAAAGACAGAAAGAAATAAAAATGACATTTCCTATTTACATTTGTTTGTGTATTTGAAAATACAGTTGCTTTTATTCTTATGTTATTGCTGAGATACATGGATTTTTAAGTCACAGAAATATAACAACACATGAAATGCAACCCCACCTTCCCCTATACCCTCCATTTCAGCGATTAAAGTAGTATGGATACTTTGATGTTTTAAATTCTAATTCCTTTGTTGTGGTTTTTATGCTGGCTTTGAAGGTTACTTTGTAGCTTTTTTGTATTTTCTTTCCTAATAGTTTTATCAGGATGTGCTTCTATTACAGCTAAGGCACTTAAAGGAAATACATTATTTAAATGTGAAATGGAAAGAGAGAAAATGTAAGACTACAGCACATTTTTCATTGCCATTCAGAGACATAATAGAACAACTCAGAAGACAAAAAAAAATGAATGCGCGAAACTGCATACTCTCTTGGCTTATCTGCTGGCCACATCCAGATGTGGTCCTTCCACCTTTAACTAGCACCAGCTTTGTTTACAGAATACAAACAAGTAAGTAGCTTATACCTATATATTATGAAGGGGGAAAAAGCAAGGCACTGATTTTAAAAAGTGGCTGAACAAACCTATTGCTTTCTGACAGTCACAAAGGGTCTTTCTTTCTAACTGCTTCCATGCATTTATACTATGCCAACCATTCTCAACCCAATTCATTTTATTATAATAATAATTGTTCTTTATTGCAGTAACATATAAGGATTCCTAATAGGGTTCAAGACCCTATTATTCTAGGCACTATCTATGTGCATAATAAAACCATCTCTGCTGTAAAGAGCTTATGATCTTGATATATGACAAGGCACAACAGAAAAAGAGAACAAACAATTGCAGTGGAGGGGTGGAAGAGAAGCTATCAAGAAAGCCAATACACAGGGTGTGCTAAGTAGCAGTGTCAGAACACTAACTGATTAGCTATTGTCAAGGGCTTTGTATAATCTGTAGAAATAGTTTTTCACTGTGCCTTCTATATCACTTTGTTTCCAGTTTTTAAAATGCAAATGTGGTTGCTACACCTCTTGAATAAACTGCTGGGGGGAAGTGGAGGAAGGAAAGCTGAAAGATGGAAATGGTATAGCATCTCTAAGGATAAAATACAACAATGGGTGAGTTTGGTGCCAACTATACCTAAGTACCCAAGTATGTTAAAGGAAATGTGCTAATACTACTCTAGTCTTAAGATACCCTAAAGGAAAATAGGATCACTTTTGCTGTTAATACTTTTGCCATACATCTGTTGCAGATATGAGAAAACATATTCATGTGCAGTTTGTAGGTGAAGTATTTTTTTTCTTAAGAGTTTTTAAATAGTGAACATCACAATTTGGATTCATGGTAAAGGGGTTCAAAACAGCTTCTTTGGCAGAAATGCAGGGATCTCAATTTTCACTTCCAATTCTTGAATTACATGATCATAACATCCCTTTGCAGAACAGAGTTTATATGGATTTTCTATAATACACATGGGTGCTAGCATCCTGTAAATTTTCTACAAGTCAATTATTATGGGAGCATATCAATGAGAATGTATGACCACAGAAAATGTGAAAGTAGAAATAAAGATAGCTGATTTTTTTTTGTCTCAGCAAAACCTTAAGAGAAATTGTAGTATTGGCAGTTCCTCGGTTTAAGCTACTAAATGTGGTGTTCCAGAACTGTTATTATTTGCTTCTTTGAAGGGAAAAAGAAGTTGTGGTAAAAAATATGTAGTAAACAAAATAAATTAATATGCCAAAAATAGGTGCCATTTAACAATATTTCTCCAAGATATATATACAGAATGAATATAAGACTATAAAATCCTGGCTGGGCTAGGAGGAATTGTGCTCACTGGAGCAGTTTTGTGATACCTTGCAAGTTGTTCATGTTCATGAGAGTTCTGAAAGTACTCTAAATTTTGCTGTAGTTTTTTCTTTTGCCCAGACAGCACTGCCTGTTCCACAGTCACACACATGCATTTTGTCATCAGCTGCCCTGTGAATGATGCTGCCAAGAGTCTTCATGCCATATGAAACTGTACAGTGATTGTAGAAATACTGGGGGTGCCTAACATGTACTGTCAGAGTTATCTTGGGTGCCTAATGCTGAAATGTACTGAGTATCTGTTGGCTGTGGGATGGGAATACCAAGCTGTGACTGCAGTTGCCTCATGGAGAGGAGGATGCTTCTGGAAGCTGGCTTGAATTGTGAGAAGACTGAAGATGCCAAAGTGACTGCAGAGATGAGGAGATAGTATGGCTCCCAAGGAGACATAGCTGTGGTGGTAGTAGTGAGCAAGGTTCGTGGGTCCAGTTTTTTATGGTCAAACACGGTCTGAGCTGCGTTCAGGAGACCATTGGTTGAATTTAGACAGTTAATATCCTAACTAGGCTGGAGGTGGACTTCTGTAGATGAACATTTAGAGGAGACTCATATGGTTTCTCTCAATCTAAATTCTGTGTAGGAATAATAAAGTTATTCAACTCTGTCTCTGAGAAGTAGTCTCACTGAAAGCAAACTCCACAGCTTTGTCATCTTGCTTTATCACTATAGTTAGTATAAAATTTTACTATATGTTAGTATAAATAGGCAATAATAACATTGTTATAATAAAACAATGTTTGTAAGTAGCTTTTTCCTTTGAATAATGAACAGGGATAGGATTGTGTAATTAAAGCGCCATGTACGTTCATTCTCCATGAGAAGAAACGTGTCTGAGAATGGCCTTCTTATTTCCAGTTATTATCAAAAAGTTTTGCTTCCAATCTGAAATAGCTGTCACCTCTAGAAATTAGTGACCATTGTGAAGTACTTTTCTACTTCCACTGAATTCCACTGAGTTTAGTCCAGATGTCCTTTAGATGGATAAAATAAACTGATGAAACCCTCCTTGGTATTGCCTCCTTTGAAAGGATGTGATGAGTAATCAGCAGAAACTCTATCAAAGCATCCCTCCATTAGAAGAACTCTTGAAAAAGCTTTAGCCAGAAAGCAGAAATGCCTGGTGTCTCCATCTCTCTAGTTTAATGTGCTGAATGCATTAAATATATGAGTCTTAACTTTTGCTCTTTTCTTATATTTTCCTCCTGGCTAGATCAGGTGTTGCCTTCTTTGACGTGATGGCTTTGATGTATTGTTAGAGTTATTATTTACAGATTACATGAGGGGTCTGTGAAACCAAGTCCAGCTGAACACTACATAGAAAATGGCTTGTCTGAGGAGTAGGTATGGCAATGGTAAGTCTAGCCACCATTTTCTCATATTTAACCTTTTGTACACTACTGATTTTTTATGAATTTAAAATTGCTCTTTTCTACTTGCTGTATAAAACACAGGTACACACACACACACACACATGAATACAGCTGTGTCCATGTGATGAGTGTGTGTGCATAAACACATCTGCTTCTCCTCTGAGTCATTGAAACAAGCAAATATTCTTTTCCTGCTAAGCTGAAGTGTGTTCACAGTCTGCTACTGTTTTGCAAGGTGGATTTAAGAATTACGCAGAAAAAATAAAACCCCTAGGAAAAAAAGCTAGCCTACAATTCAGTCAGTGTCAATTAAAAGGGAGCCTCTGATGCAAATGCCACATCAGCACCAATTTTGTCACTTAAGAACTTTAAGATCAGAAGCAATTACCTTCAATAGCACCTTGTTTTTATGTGTCTACCCTTCATAGCCTTGGCTAGTAACTCGGCCTACACCATAATTTACACTGACATCTAATTTCAGTGGATCTGCAAGCAATCTAACTGAAGATGGAGATACTGAGAGTGAGGAGTCCTGCTTTATCACTGCAGACATAAAGATTCATTATTTTTTGCCAATTCAGAAAGCGAGACTTATGGGAATGAAGTTTTTTTCATGTGTGTTTGTGCCTGTTTTGCATAACTCATTACTTGAATTATTTCCTGGTTTAGGCAAATGATTGCTGCCTTTAACTAGATGATTAAACACTCTAACAGCTCACAAAGGAAAACAAAAGCAGCATCCAAGTACTACTAGCATTCACTAGATTTACCATTTTCAAGTGTCTCTGCAAAATGAGAGCAAAAGTAAAAGACTGCATTTATCGCTAATCATATTCTTTGAAGTATAGTACAGACCTGGCAATTTTATATTGTGCATGAAACTAACAGTATTAGACTAAGATTATTTTAAGAAACACTTTTATCATTTTCTAACTGACATAGAGGGCAAGTCTGCCAGCCATGCAGGTTGATGTTTCCTCGTGAAACAATGAGAGCACCCTACAATGATGTGATTAATGACTTGCATCCATTTTCTCTGATCCGCAAACTTGAATATAGAAAGCAGAGCTGATCTCTATGCTATTATCCAGTCTTCTATTCAGACCAGGCTAATACCAGTACAGCCTCTTTTGTGATGCTTGTTCCCCAAGCCAAGATATTTGCATATCAGAGAGAATAAGGTTATGTAACCCAGTTGTTGATTTTGATGGCGCAAAGAACTGTCAGGGTTGTTTTTGTCACAAAGAGTATGGTTTTAAAGTAGGTGTTAAAAAAACCATGTATTCTTGCTTGTTATTTTATGGTATGCAAAACTGCTTATTATTGTAAATACATAATTGGCAAGAGAAACACTTGCAAGTTGTATGTCAGCATGTACCTTTTCAATTAGTGTTATGCAGATGGTGAAACAAGACAAGTGTCACTAAAGGCAACTCTTGCTTCTCTATTTGAAAACACATTTTTCCTTAGAGTGCTCTTTCCCAAACTGCTTTCAGATTATTGTAGGTCACTTTTTTACAGAGTCTTGCAGAACAGTTGTAAATGCCATAAATCAAAAGTTTAGGTGACTTACGCTTTTGGTTTGTGTTCTTAAGTTCCACCAGATATAGTGACCCATTTCAAATAGGACCAGAAGACAGAGAGCATTAACACTGAAGGACACTCAAGTCTGACAAGTGTTGAGTAAGGACTATGATGCTGAGGGCAGTGTACCTTCTCAGCACAACTTACCATTTTTATCCACTTACACATAAAGTGATCACCATAAGGGAAGGAATAAGAAAAAAAGAACCTGCTGTGAAGAGAGAGAAGAAACATGGGAGAGAGAAGTTCCTACTGACACCAACTGTAAAAGTATTGGCTGCAGGTTCTTAAAGTATAAACCAAATTGATGAAAGGATAAAAAAGGGACAGTTTTACTGCTTTAGTCTCTTGCAACTTTTCCATGATGGGAATGCAGGTTTTCTAAGCATAACCTGAGGTACAGAAGTTATAGCAAACAAACAAATAAATACCAATGCAGATGAATATGCAAAATTGACGCAGTCAGATTCCTGAGCTCCTAGTACTTAATCTTCTGCTGTAACACAGCTGAATTGGCAGAAGTGAAAATGCATTTGGAAAGTTCAAGCATTTTTAATCCTGCTGAATATATTGAGCTATTAATTCTAAATTACAGGAAAAAAGCACTGTTTTGATCAGAGGCAGCATTAGCACTTCCCCTACAGAAAGCATTCCATCTAGTGTCATTTAAGCAGTGCTAATTTATTTAGGTAAAGGAGTAATAAAATTAATTATACAGCAAAAGTTAGATGCCCAAGGGCATTTGGGACCAAGGTTTTTTGATGCTTCAAGATGTCCTTTGATACTCTAGGCATTATCTTATCTGCAAGGCAAGTGCTATAGGTAGGGAAATATAAATGGTATCGATCTAACTGCACCTTTCCTATGTACAGACCTATGTACATCTTTTTGCCTTCTTGGAGGGATGGGAAGTTGTTTGCAACTATGTGACATACTCACAGGGTTGGCTTGCACCTGGGTAGTAGGCAAAACATGTCCCTTCCCTGACCTTCACTTCCACAGTCCCTACCTGGGGAGAAGTTCCAAATTGCCTCACTCCACTCATCAGACTTAATTTACCAGGACCAAATGCTCTAGTCTTTCTTTAGTGGAAGCTTCTTCTAGATACAAGGTAGCCTTCTCAGGACTAAGGATATTGATGCAGAACAGAGAGTGATGACCATTTCACCTTCCTTGATCAATTTTCCTAGCAGTTATAGAAATGAAGGTTCTGAGAGCTCTGAAGGATAGCAAGGTCTTTCCCTTTGTTTTTTTTTAGCTCTCCATTGACTTCTAATGACCTTTCTGAGACTCCAATTTATTCAATTAGAACAGGAACTTTCCACATGAGAGTTTCACAGCAATTGGTGTACAAGATAGTTTTATTCTGCAGGTTTCAGAGGATAGAGACATAGAGGAGACTTCCTCGAGCCTTCTAGACAACCAGACAATGTATTAAGTCCCAGAAACTCTTCCTGTTCAAGTTTTTGAAATTGGAAACGTTATTAAAAATGTATTTTTGTATATATTTTTAACATCATTTAAGGCAGATGTAATAACTTCTTTCAATAACGTTTCATACGATTAGCTCTCCACTGCTGATCTGAAGGTCACCCAACACTTTTGCCTTCAAGGTTTCTTGCTAAAGAAACTTTTCAAATATAATATACAGAAACATCTGGGCCCTTTTTTTGTTTTTGTTTCCTTGACATAATTCCAGGTATTTTTATTCTCTATAGTAATAAAATAAAATATTTATCTGACTGAAAATCTTATTCAGAGGTTTTAGAAAAATCTGTCATGATAACAATCTTTCCTAAAAATAATTTTTGATAAACTAGTTTCACTTTATCTGTGCTATTGTTTTATATTTTTACTTTGAACTCTGTCACACTGCTAATGTACAGTCCAACTACACTACCTTAATGTTTATGTTTTTCTGAAATAACCCTCTACCTTCTTCCCATCAGGATTGCTATTTTTCCATTTTTCTTTATAGTTGTTACAACAGCTTAATGTTCTGTACTATTCTCTGCCTTGTTGTCCAGGCTTTTTGCATTAATCTAGGAACATTTAAATTGTTTCTTTCAGAACTCATCCTATTTCTTTTGTAAAGTAAATGTTGTAACTTTCATTAGTTGTATTGACTTACACTCATTTATTTTTTTGCTCTCTTTTTTTTGTGTGTGTTTCATTTTGTGGGAGGATTATTTTAAATCCTCCTGTATTCCGTGCCTTCTTATCCACTATTGCAGTCTTGTCTACATGTTTTTGTTTACTCTGTGTATTGAAAACAGATGTGAATTATGTCCAAATGATATTCATAATTTCCATGTTTTCTCTTAACACCTGTCTACATTGACTGGAGAATCTCAGTACTCCAAAGATTTAGTAGAAGTCAGTCTGATGAGAAGGTGCAGAGACACCTTTCCTGTTGCAAAGGCCCTCACAGGCCTTTTAGGACTTAGACTATTCAGGGACTAATTTGTGCCACATTGCATGCTCAAAACCATCTGGCAAGGATGCTCAGTATTTTGCTACTTCCTAAGCTTGTCTGTGAACAAGATCTTCCCTACCACTTAAGTATCTTTAGCATTACCTTGATGGAATAGGCATTAATCTGGTTTTAATAGTCATCAGGTATGTGAAATATCAGGCTTGTCAGTACCCCATGTTTACTGCTATAGCTAAGAAATGTTAACACAGAATAAGTACATATGAAATCCAAATATTAATAACTCACTCTGTTTAGAGAAAGGAGCACATATACAAAAGAAATCTGTATGTTAGATCATGTCTAAACGGTTTCTTTCTTTCTTTGATCAAACAAGCTGTCAAGATGGTTAGATGAACTTGCACACACAAGGATTTATTACACAGAATCTTTCTCCAATAGTACTATGTACACCAAAGACAGGCTTTATTTTGAAGATATGTATTACTTAATGTGCCATCAGTTCTCTCTGAGTTTCTCTTCCGATTCTGATCTTCAGATATATATCTGAAAATTTCCTGTGAACTCTAACTTGACTTGGATCCTTGTCTGAACAAAGTGCTAAAATGATTTATTGAGCTAACTAATTTTCATAAAGATTGATGCTCTTTGGGTATAATTTTTAAAGCCACCAATTATCTAGGTTTCAGGGTGACTATCCTGGTTCATAACTAATCACAAATACACAAACCACTAGGAAAGTGCTCCTTTGCCCCAGGTGAGTGAGAATCAACAGACAAGTCATCATCATCATCAAGTCCCAAGATTTTATTTCTGATGAAATCCATAATTATCCTTACTCTTTTTGCTTATTTCTGTCCTTTTCTAGAAAGAAAAGATTCCCCTAAAATCAATTCAGAGCTCACTGCTTTTGACATTCACTCCAAACTTACTATCATTTGATTATTTTGTTCAGAAGGGATATCTGAAGCTCATTTAATCCTGCTCAAAATAAGCTCAGTTTCAAAGTTTGATTAGGACCATTTTGAACCAATTGTGAAAATCTTCAATCATGGAGTCCCTGAAACCTCTCTGGGGACTTGTTCCAGAGCTTGATCACTCTCACATGAATACAGTTTTCCCTTGGTCCAGGCAAATTTCCTTCTCTACACCTCGTGACAATTGTCTCTCAAGCTTTAAGTTGTCAGCTTGAAGAGAAGTCTGGTTCTGTCTTCTCTGTAACTCACTTTTAGGTATTTGAAGGCAACAATCTGACACCATCTCTGCTACCCCAAACCTGCCATCCCTGTTGCTTTCTTTTCTTCAGGCTGAACAAATAATTTTCCTTTGGTCTTTCCATGTCATGTATGGCAGTCTTCCTAGTAATCAGTTGCTACTGGGAGTATTAGAAGCTGGACACTGTTTTGAATGGAGCTTCACATGTGTAAAACAAAAGGAGATAACCATTGTCATGCCTTCTGGACACTTTTGCTGCCCAGAATGCTGTTATCCTTTACTGCCATAAGAGTGCACTGCTGCCCCATGTTCAACTCTCTGTCCACCATTCCCCTATTGCAGTGTTGATTTCTAACCAGTCACCTCCAACTTTGCTATTACCTGGGGTTAATGTCATCCCAGAGGCAGGACTCTGCCTTCGCCTTTGCTTTCCTCCACCTTCATGGGTCAGCTGTTCGTCCATCTGTCAAAGGCCCCTGCTACTCCTCTGGTGTATCAGCTGCTCCCCTCTGTTTGGTGTCGTTCATAACTAGATGATCCTACCCCAAATGTATTTAGTAGTATCAGTCCTTGTAGTGAGATATGAGGAGAGTCAATTTTAGTTATATGCTGTTAGATTCTGAACTGTTGATGGCAGTACTTTGAGTGCAATGATCCAGACAATTTTTCCCTCTCCTTGAAGTTTGCCCATCTTGTCTGTATGCATTCAGCACATCTACAAGAATGCTATGGGAGACTGCGCCCAATGCCTTGCTGAAGCTAAGGTAAATGATGCAGGCTGCTTTCCCTTTCTCTGCAGAGCCAGGCCTTTCATCATGGAAGGCAATCAAGATTAATTAGGATAATTAAGTATAATTATAGATAAAGGATAATTATAGAATTTCCCCTACCTTCCATCAAATTCAGAACCATATTTTATATCTTTACTCCTGTGGTTGGTTTGCTATTCCACTTTCTCTGTCTGCACTGGTGACAGACTTATTAATTTCTCTTCCTAATTAGTCCCCAGTTGCATAGATTTGACTCTTCTCATGAATCTCAGGTAGTCTCTTCCCTGCTTCATCACCTCTTTTCCCTTGAAAACTCTGTATATCACCCACATTTCTCTTTGGGATTTAGTCTCTATGTTTGTCTCCTGTTGTTCTCTTGAGGGCCCAGTTGCTTATTTCATTAGTTGCACTGCAGCTTCTGCTTGGCTTTCCATTATACCTCAAAGCTTCAAAGCTCTCGGTACAGAAATACTTTCATAACTCAGTTGTTTTTACCTTTGAGTAGTACTGGCACAGGTATTTCTATATGTGACTTTGGCATGGAGCTATACACTAGCTTGATCATAGCTGTTAGATATTTCAAAAAAATACTTTGATTTATATGGACTAGGAACACACTTTACATAGCTTACTGGTCACTAGGCTAACACATTTAAAACTGGTGAGCAAATTTAATATGCAAAAGATGGAACTGCACACAAGCTGAAACATTCTGTAGTTTGGTATTAGGGAAAAAATGCATATCTACATTTGCAATTTCGTTTGGTGGATGCCCAATTTATATGCATATGCTGCAGATGTGGGTTTTACAAGAAAATAGCAACCTGCTTTTATAGGAGTTTTGGCAGGCTTTGATTTGCAGTGAGGTAATTGTCTTATACTGCAAACTTGAAGGATCATTTATAGAGCTTTTAGATGGGGACTGCAGCAGTATTTAGGTGTAAAACAGATTATTGTAGTAAATGAATCTTGTCTAAAACCTAGAGGAACAAAATTTATTTGGTGTTCAGTTAAAAGCACAATGGCTTTATTATTTTTCTTGTCTTAGAATTTTGGCTGTAACTCTTCTGGCTCACGCAGTTGCAAAAAGAAAAAGGATACATGCTTCCCTGCCACTCTATTTTTTATCCAGAACCAAGCAATTATGTTTTAGAAGAAACCATTTAAAGGACAACCAATTTCACTGCAAGCATCTAGGCCTCCAGCAGTTTAGCATGACTCTTGCTGCAATGACTTCTGTAAATATGTATCATTGCTGCAGTGTGCCTCCAAGTGTTTTCTAAAATTCTGTGGCAGAAACCATATTACTTGCTTCCTGCTGTGTTCAGTACTGTATTTCAGTAGTTTCTGCCATAATGGACATATTATGCTCACGAAAACAATATGCATGGGAAGAGAGTTAGACACCTCTCTGTGTGTCTGTAACTGCAAACTGCTCAGACTTACATGTTTTTATCTACACAAGAATGCATAATTGGGAGAAGTGTAAAGATTTTGACAGATATATATATTTCTTGAGAGGCAAATACATCAGAACATGTACCGCATTTTCATTGTCCAGTATATTACTTTTGAAATAGACAACTTCTTTTCTCCTGACTGATGAATTATTTCAGCAAAATAGACTTTTCCTCCACAGAAGTAAATTATGATAAATGGATAGAAAGTGCTGTACTTAACTCATGGGTTACCTTTCAAGTAACATTGAGTGTTCTTGTCCTTAGAGCTGACAGCATCTGAAGAGTGAGTGGCAAGCATCCTACTGTGGGTACCTAGCATCTTATTCTATCTACTTAAGATAGTATGTATGAATCCAAACTGTTCCTCTGGGCACTGGGAGAAAGGTATTCTAGTCCATACTGTCTATGTGTGTCTGGCAGAGCTGTTGCATTACAACCCACTTCTAAATGATTCATATGCAGGGCCAGAACTAAAGTACACTGATCCCACTGAATGCCAAGACCAGACATGCAATAAATGGAAACAGACAATAGCTAAATACAGAAAAGTTCTTATGGAAGTGTTGTTAAGCTGAAACTCTACAAGGAATAATGGAATGCAAATGGTTTTCTCTATTTTAAAGTACGTATTAATTATAGTTTGGAAAAGAATCTTAAAATTAAAGAATTCTAGCAGTCCAATTGCATAAAAAGCTTTAATTGAGCTGCTTTGTCCATACATATGGTCATGTTTTTGTAATCACCAGATTAAGTACAGTTTTTCTTTTATCAGAACACCATTTTTTTTTCTTAAAGTTGAACTCTTACACACCTAACTAATCGAATTTCATTCTTGCATCTAATTTCCCACTTATTTTCTGTGCCTTTACACCAAAGAAAAACTGAACGATGAGTTTGGATTTTTCTTTTTCAAAGAGAAAAACAAAAGACAGGTTAGTCAGAGCTAGTCTGAAGAAGAATGTTAGAACAGAATGGTTTGGTCAAAGTTCTGAGGATCTCATAACAGGGTTGTATACTGTTAAGTACTGAACAGGTCTAATAGTAGGCTATGCTCCCAGTACTGCTTAGTGTATTTAGTCAAAACTATGAAAAGAAAATAAATAGGTTAAAACCCAAGCAAATCAAACTTAAAGTGTCAGTCGTAACACTTTCAATACACCATGACTGTCCTTGTCACTATTAAGTGTCAATGCTTTTTCTGCTAATGCTAGTGAATCACTTCAGATTTATTAAAAAAGGAAAAAAAAAAGGTAATTATCCATCAAAGAAAACAAATAATTGGTGATTTATAAGATGGGAGGAAACCAATCTGAAGGAAGTTAAAGTGTCCCCTGATTTTTAATCTGTGACAGTGTGTCATCAGTCTGAAGCTGTAATCTTTGAATGCCCAAGAGGAATAGTCTGGTTATTTCTCTGATATTGGATAAGAAGGCCAAATCCCTTCCAAATACTGTCCTAAATGTATTTGAAAGAGAGACAAGAATGGACAAAAATGTGTGTGTGCATAACTATTCTTAAACTAACCAAATCTGTATTTTAACATATTGGCATTAACTATGGATCTAACCAAAAGTGGAAAATACAAGGAAAGATGTTTCGTTCATTTGTTTTAGCAGAATTTTTCATAGGTTCACCAAGGCTTTGTTTCCTTGCTGGAGAGCCACAAGTCAGGAGTAGTTTAGAGCTGTCTCAAATTTAGGCTGGAAATTCAAGTCAGGTAACAAAATAGAGGACAACATTTATTTTGCTTTTGGATTGCTGATTTAGTGAATGATTTGACCAAAATCCCCTCCTTTAATTATAGAGGAATGCCAACTGAATTGAACTTTACAAATGAGTTGAAAATAGTACCTCTGAAACATTCCCAAATAAACAGCCACCTCCAAGCAGATGTGAGCAGCTATTTTCAAAATGCAAACTCAGATTTGTCTAATAAGGGCAGGGTTCGTGCCCTTATTAGGGCATTAACTTTGACATCATATTCTGATTTAAGCAAATTTCTGCATGAAAGGCATTGCAATGCTGCAGTGGATGGCTGCACTCTGCTGACCTTTGCTTCCGGCTTAAATTCCCAGTATTGAAGAGCTAAACATAAGGCATACTGTCATAATTACTGGGAGTGTTTCTGTTGATACTGGGAAATATTGATTTTTGCTAGTTATGCTATTGTTGCAGTATGACAGCAAGGCTTGTGTTGTATTCACCATTAGAACTCCATGATAGTGGAAGTCTGGAGGAGTGACATAGAAACCAGTCCCTTTCAGCCATTCTTCCTAAATCCAGAGAGTGATGCTCACAGAAACAGCTATTCTGGCTTTTGGACTTCTATAAAGTGAAGAGGCAAAAAATGTTGGTCCTATTAAGTTGCGAGCAAATAGGTATTACCTGGATACTTTGCAATCTTTTGGGCTTTTCTAGTTAATAGGATTTATGCTTCTTTCTCTGCGAGATTTATGTTTCTCTTATGCTAAAAGATACCGTATTTCAGTGCTGTGAGACCTAGAATGATGTCTTACTGCAGCAATGAATCTATGCAGATAACTGCAAGAGGAGAAATATAAAGCAGAGACAGTTAATTCATTTTGAAACCTATGTATAATTTTACATCAGCCTGAATCTGTACCTATTTAATAGTACCATTTGTGTTTACCATTTCATGTATGTGCTTCATTCTGTTGGCATTTAGAGTGATTTACATGACTGCAGCCACATGAGCTATTTTTTTGAATCTCAGCCTCCCTGTGGCTTTTTCAATACCTGTTTGCTTTTCNCTGAAATGTAGTCAGGGACTCATTCTTTCTACCTCCATAATCCACAACAAGAAAAGACAAATTATAAATGACAGTACTCCAGCAGATAGAATAAATGTAAGATTAATAAAAGTGAGACTGTTGATTAACTGGATCACTCCCTGAATGATGATATAAAAAGCCTGAGCAAATGCCAGAGTTTTACTTATTAAAAATTCTTAGGAGCATGATGATGGTGTTTGGCCTTTTCTGTTGAATGCACTTTAAGGATTCAAATTCTGCAGCAAGCACATTTGAAATAGCATTGTGGTTTTAAAATTAATATCTTCATAGCATTGCTCTTGAGAATTAGGCTTAATTTTCCAAGATAAAAAAATCTCAAATGTTGATGCATCATTATCTAAAGTGTACTGCACACTTGTTTTTTATGTGGAACAATACTGTTAAAGAGCCAATTTGAGAAGTTGAATGAAACTACTCCAGTAATAAATATGGATTGTTTGCAGTTGGAATTGGTTTTAAATTGCTTTCTTCAGTTTCCTTTTCTTTTTAAGACAAAAATATTGCCTATTTTAGACAACAAGCAGCATGTAGTATTGCTAATGAAAGTATAGAAAAGTAAGAGATCAAAGAAAATGTCTCTTATGGGTTACTTCATAGATATTACATGTCTAATTTTGTTGTTGTTGCTGGGACGGACTTGATAAAAAGCAGGTGAAAATCCCAAATTGATAAGAGCAAAAACTTTTATTATATATATATCTATATCTGTATCTATATCTATTTCACACAGCTACTTTTATATATTTCCTAAGTGTATGTGCACGAACATTATTGGACCTCATTACAGAAACAATCATCTATTGGCCACAGTTACAGAACTACTGTCTCTATGCAAACTACTGTCTCTATACCAACTCATGCAAGTTTGTTATCTGCTGCTGCTCCTGAGTTCTCTCAGTCTTTGCAAGCTGTTTATCTTTACAGCTACACAGCAGCCTGGCCAAGGTCAATTCTTCTTGCTCTTTAAAGAAATCCACAGACCTGTTTCCCACATAATTTTTTCTTTTTCTATAAAATAACCTTTTGTTTTCGTTTGTTTTATTTTTTTTAAAGCACAAATATCATTAAATTACTAGAATATTCTAACCCATTAATCTGATTTCATATTTCAATGCCACTAATTCAACTTCTAAGGATCATCTTCTCAAGTGCTTGAAGTTAATGAAGTTGTAGTCTAATTACCTTGGAAACTGTGAAATATTTGGAACCACAAAAAACCCCAAATGACTTGGATTTAATAAATACAGAAAGAAGGTTAGCAAAGTCTTAACCTTTATTTTCTGTGGTCAAAAATGTATCTGAGCTGGTCCAAAATCTAACAGGGGCACAAAGAATCATGATCTCGTAAGGTGATATAGGCACTAGTACTTAATCAAATATACTCGATTTTTGCAAGATGTAAAAATACTACCTTAAACATTTGTCCTACTGTGTGCAGTACTAATCTTAAATGCAATGGGTAGACTAAAGCACAAAACCAAGCCAGAGACCATTTGGATCAGAAAGCTCCTTTTACTGTTTTAGGTTTTTTAGGCTCTGTGAGGAAATGGATGTCTTTAGGCCCTTTCACTTGTACCTTTAGTTTCATTTTTGTGCTAAGTGGGGACTTGTGTTGAAAAAAGACCACTTTGGCCTTAAAACCAGTTCTCAGTGCAGTCCAGGAAACTGTGAATCCTCAGACATTAAACTGAATTTCTGTGAGGTTCCTGATCTTATACCTACCCTAATCCAATTCTAACTGTAGCCAAAGACCTCTACAAAGAACAGAATAAAATGCAAATTATGATTTCCTTCTAGAACGAATCCTTGCTCTGAACTAACACCCCTTCCAAGTATATGTATCATAATAGGATGATACTGTCCCCTCATTGTACATTATCATACAGTTCTGATTTAATTTTCTTCAGCTGCTGTCTTTCCAAACCAAACTTGCAATACCAAACCTAGCCCAGTAACTTCTTTGCAGATTACAAAGCTGCTAAACAGATTTGCTTTTCTCCACTTCATCACAGTCTCTCCATCTCCACTGGCAGGGTTTTGCATCCACTACTATGTAGTTCTGCAGTTTCTGCTTTTTCTGATGAAACTCTTACTCAAGACTTAAAGTAAGCTATTCAAGCTATTCTTGAATTTTAGCCCAGAGAACCAGTTCCCTGGAAAAGAGAAAATAAAGTGGGCTTTTTTTTTCCTGGAACCAGCCTTCTTTCTTCAAATGGTGGACCTGATAGGAGAAGGCCTCAGTAACAAAGTTGTTAAGTTCCTGTACTCAAAGATCTTTATCATGAATTTAACTAGAATCTCCTCATGGACTATATTAAAATGTGAAATATTTCCTTTCCAGAAATTGTTTTCTTCCTTACCCAGAGTCCTTTTGAATGTTTAAACCTGGTGTTCTCTTTGCACCTCTCCAATGCCCAAAATCTAAGCCTTAAACACCATCCAGAACAAGAAAATTTACAAGAAATTTTTTCCTTTCTGAAGCCTTACTTCTAGACTGGTATCATTTGCCAGACCAAATACTGAAACTGTCTCTTCAAGATTTGCTCTTTGTATTAAGAATTCCCAACTCACTAAGGAAATGTGCTCATGAGCTTCACAGGATCTTGAATAAATCTGACTCCTTTGCTTGTCCAGTCCATGACCTTAGCCATAGCCACAGTCAAACAAAATGTCTCAATGAGTCCTCAAGGATGAAGAAACATGAATTTATATTCATGGCTTCAGGCCCTGCTCCCAGGAAACTCAACACGAACCACAGTTCTACTCCTATGCTGATAAGTTTGTCATGTTTACAAGAACAGAGCAAACCAACAATAAAAACTTTCAACATAAAAAGAAGCTTTCTTGTGGGTTGGCTCCATGAAACCTTCTACCATGCTTTCTTCTGTAAACATCTACAGAGCCAACTTCCTAGGTTTGTACCTAATGGTGGCAAACCCATGTACAAGGAAGACCAAAACAGAAACTATCAATTTACAATTCAGGTGTTGGAGGATGTTTTAGTAAAGTCTATTCTCCATGCTTTGCTCTCAGAAATTTAAACAGAACTCAAAAAACAGAGAACAGTAGGGTTCATCTCTACTCCATCAAAAGAAAATAGAAATAATTTCTCAAAATAGAGGGCTGAACCTTATAGGATCAACCAAAAAGACTGAATCTGAAGAGGAAATAATTGTAAGGACAGTTAGAGAATATATATATATTTATAAGACTAGAGGGCAATTTTCTGTCACTGATTTTTCTCATAGGTCAGAGAAGGTCCATTTACTCTCTTTTTCACCCTACTGGTGGTAGAGTTTATAAACAACCCCAAGATGTCAGCTACAAAACAATTGAGCAATTCTTTGTGTCTAGCATAGTGCCTCATCCTACATCAAAGAAGTCTTGTAAATTGTGCACTTATAATAGTCTGCATCTGAGAACAACAGGATATTAGGGAAACTGTTCTCCTTGGTTGCTCTGCAGTTATCATAACCACAATGCTGTGTTTGCCAACAAGTTGGCTTGTTGGACTAGAGGAAAATATTAGTCTTTCTCTAGAATAGCTTCCAGCAATTCTGCCACAAACCTGCAATCCCCAGCTTTCCTGTGCTTAGACTCCAATATATTTTAAAACAAATTATAAATTAAACTGCCTTGGGTTTTAGTGTAGGCAGGAACCAAGATAAAGCATATTTTTCAGACACTACCGTAAGGTTACGGTAATTCACGATATGGCCACTGCTAAACTTAGCCTTATTCCACAGGCTTCTGGGTTTTTTCTTCTCTTTTGGATCAAGCCACAATTGCAGGGAGAAGAACAGGGAAAAAACTTGTCACACAGACTTTGGTAATCATAAGTGTAGCTTCAGATCCCAACCTAAATGAAGCAAAAAACTAGAGACTTGAATAAAAATATGAAGTGTTCTTTCCCTCTGACTTGGAGATGTAGGATTTCAGACTGCTGTTAAGAAGTAGTGCTTTTCCATAACCCTGACATTAACCATTTGCCAACAGCCATATCCCTCTTTCCCATATTCCATCAACAATTGTAAACTTTCCCATTACTCTGTGTTTAAGAATGAAGCTACTCAACTCTTGGGTGGTGAATGAAATAGGAATTACTTCTTTATTGTAGCACTAGATCACACTGTATGTTCCTGAGCCTTGAAAAGTCCAGTAATAGAGTATGTACTTCATTCCCTCTCCTTTCTAATCCTAACTCCAGCTATAAATTTAGGAAAGGGAGCCATCTTGGGAAAATCACTCACAGTGAATTACCCTTTACCATGGGTTTACAGAAAGCCTATACAAGGGAGAAAATGAAATAGGAACTACTTCCTTGCTCTGACATGTATTATCAACTTACATCGCTGCCAAGATTAGGGGAAAAAATCCTAGAAGTCACTATCTTCATCCTGAATCATTCTTTACCACCTCTGAGCAAGTCCTGCAGAATCAGCAGGTTCCTGCTGTCCATGACCCTGAGCCTACCTAAGACTTAAATCAGGGTTTAACAGTAAATCAGAGACCTCAAAATAAACTACCACTCTCTGTCTTGATTGAAGGGTTTTAGTCAGCAGTAACTTCAGTTTCTAACAGACTGTTCTACTTAACTAGGACACAACAGCTCCCAAACTTGCCCTTTAACTGCACTTTTGGGAAATAACTGTCCTAAAATCCGATGTAAGGGAATTTTGAAGGATTCAGTAACAAATCAGTGTCTTTCTCTAATTCTGACCCAGTCCTTACCCTGTTTTTAAGGGTAATGTTTAGTCAGTGTGGTTTTTAGATTAGGTAAAATACAGAGAAGCTGTTGTCCCTTGCAGAATCATCATTCATGAATGACTGATTAATTTTGTGGGATTCAGAACTTCTCAAGACCTTCTCTGAAGTTTTAATTTAGGCCTAATGAAAGATTCCTAGTCAGGTGTTGTAACATTAAAAATTATTCTTAGTTTTCAAAACCAGAATTGTATAAGAGTATCCATCCTCTGATAGCTACAGCACTGGTTTTTAGTGCTGGAGTACTAATATACAGATTAACATTAGTGAATGGACTGAGAAAAACTTTCTTCTGCCACCAGGATTCATTCTACTTCAGAACAATCACCCAGGCAGCTTTGGTAGATGGCAGCCTTTTGGTTACTGTTCTCCATAACTTCCACAGTCCTAAGAAAAACCCAGAGAACAATCTCTGGGCAGGGACAAAACAGGAGCCATTTCTTTCTTTCATACTCAACTCTCTGCAAACTGGAAGTCACACAAGAGAGGAACATTTTATTTTTCTGCAGCTCACAAAATAGCTCTTGCTGAAGTGTAAGCTTAGCAACAGCAGAAGTTTTAGTCTAGCATTCAGGCTATAGTGGAAAAATCATAGAGAGTATAGTTAGATAAGTAATTCTTTTGGCATTAAGCTGTGTTTTACCATAGCAAAATCTTTGGTGTGAAACAGCACAATGCAGTAAATAACAACACAATCCTGCTGTTGAGGCCCTGAGTGCACTATATGTCCTGATCATTCTCAACAGGGACACTCACTCTCAATCCATGGGCCAGGAGTCCTGTTTCAGCCTGTATTCTGGCCCCCTCTCCTGGTCTAAGCCATGCTCCAGGTAAGTTCTGGCTTCTGCTGTCCTAACTTGCAGGCTGTAGTCCTGAGTGGACCAGACTTCACCCTGCCTGACAATTACTGGGCTGCCAACAGAGCCAGTTACTGTCATCAACCCTGCCCTACTTGAATACAATGGGGCTGTGTCCTGTTGCTGCAGTCAGTACGTCGTGTTCACTCATGGCTCCTTGTCCCTTTGGACAGCCCTGCTCTTGCTGTCCCCTGATACTCTATGCTCAGTAATCATCACCTTCATTACAATCCTTTCTCAGTCTTGATGTCTGGGTACATCAAAAATCAAGGTTTCCTGCCTACTATGAAGCTTTGTCTGCAAACCAATCTCTTCAATCCCTCTAACTTAACCCATGAAACATTCTTTTCTTCTTGAAACAGCCTTTGTGAAGTCCAGCAGGCCTTGAAAACATAATCTATGCTTCTCACTCTAAGCACAAATGTAGTTTTACCCTTAACAGTGATCCAATAAACAAGTGCTGAGTGGAGCAAATGGTAATTTCCTCCTTCTGAAGCTGGTATTCAAGCAGATTCAGGGAGCCTGAAGGAGTTCTGCAAGGAGCTCTCTAGTCTGATGCTCCTTTGCCTGATCTCCCTCTGCACCCTGCTCTCAGTTAACAGCAATCTAGTCTGGAAAGAAAAACAAAGAAGTTATTAGCTTTCAGCATTTGCCTAGTTCATGTCTAGATGTTCTCAGTGGGGTATTAAGACTAACTGCAGAATCTACTTTCCATAACCCTGTTTTAACCAGAGCACAAACTTCAAGCTAATAATATACCCTAATAATAATAGTAATAATTGCTAATAACTATTTTGCAAAACTCAGCTGTGTGTTGCCCAGGTCCCAGTTTTGAGAAATGCAGCTATGTGACTTGGCCTCAATTTTATTGAAGAAATAATAAAAAAAGAACTTTGTGAGAATGTGTCAGTTGTGCAAAAGCAAAAACCAAGTCAGAAGAAAAGCCACTTGAGTCAATAATAGCAGTAGCTCAGGAGAAAAATACTGGCCTGAAGAAAGATATAAAATTCTGAGAGAAAATATAGAGAGTAGGAGAATGGCAATTTAGCAAGATCAAGGATCATCCTGCTGTAGGCAGTAACTAAACCTAATACTTCCCATCTGGCTGATGACTGCTGGTCATCAAAGAACCATTGAGTGCCTGCTGCAGGATTGTAACCTTTATCATTATTTCTAACTATTTTCCACGTACAGAAGATAACAGTCTTGTACTCATTAGTTTTGTATAATCATGCATGTAAGTCCCTTTCTTTAACACAGTTAAAGGTGCTCAAATAAAAGTGTTCTTCTGAAGAAAGAATTATAAGTTTTCAAAATAGTAAGCTGAACATGAACTGTAAAAAAAAAAAAAAAACAAAACCAAAACCCCATACCGGAATATATTGTAAGCTATTTCCCTCTATAGTATCTGGACCAATCTTCTGTTAAGAGGGTGTGCAAGAACCCAAATTATAGGCTTTCTGTCTATAAATCAGACAGCTTTCAGTTTAACTGAGAGACCTAATGATCCTCCCTGGCATTAGAGAAAAATAATAACCAGTCTTTTCTGCTATTTAACACTTACCTATCTCGGGGATGTTGCATGGGCAAGTAACAAACAAGGTTCTTCAGCCCTTGATTTCCTAAACCTGATCCTAGGAGCAGCTCTTTGTTGATCTTTAAGACATTGCAAGATCCAGCATTAAGTATTTTAATTTTAAAACTACTGCTGTAAAGTAATTCACTCTCATGAGATTCACAAATACACCACAGGATTTTGTGGGTTTGGTAGATGATACCACAGGGCTTCTGAAATATCATTAAGTGCTTGTGCTTATTCATCTGATCTCCAACACTGTGGACTTTAGTCTGTACTAAGACTGCAATCTAACCTACGTTTAACTTTATTTGGTCACTCAGCTAACAACTAAAACCTTCCTGCCCCGCAATATGACTGCAAGTGAGTCTCCTGGACCTCTGAAAAGCTCTTCAGTTTTACAGAAATAACCTGTGCTATGGAAAGGGGGTTGTTGCCTCTGACAGAGCAGAAATTGATGTTTACTTACAAAAACTGGCATATTTGGAGTTAGGCTGTAAAATCCAACGTGACTGTCGGCCTCCTATTATTGACAGTTAAAAAGAAGAATGCCTGATTATTTTCGAATTTCCTGCCTTTTGAAACTGTTTTTACATTTCCTTTGTAGATCTTTTGGGTTTACCTCATCAAACAGTGACATGAAAGCCTTGCTACATCAGTCAAACTTACAAAATTCAAACTTGTAAAGTCTCTCTCCTCTCCTTTTATCACATCTCTGGCATTAGGCTTTTCATGAGATGGTTGCGCATATTGGTCTAATATGGTACTATCCTGATATTTTATTGTGATTTCAACAAATCGCAGCTTTTTAAAAAAGTACAGAGTATAGCTGAGTCTGACATCTTTAATGAGTTCTTGAAACTAACAGAAGTAATTTGCCATTTATAAGTTATATATGCTGAACTAAAGAAGGAAATTCAATGACACTTTGTGCAGCATGCCAATTGAGTTCCATTGCAAGTCTGACACTTTCCATGGGCTATGGATATTATTACACTCTGTGCGGTATTCTATTTGAGAGTTTTGAATACGAAAAGTCCAGGATAAAAAATTTGTATCTTCTGACCATTAGGCTCTCAGAGCTTGACAAGGACACAGCCATACAATGTGTTGTAGTTACTGTGATTTTTGTATGTGATCACTTTGTTTATTTCCAGTTTTGTTGGAACAAACACATTCTTATTTGTACAACTGTACAATGTCAATTTGTACAACAATTTTTTAGCATATCTATTACTATTCTAGTCTAAATAAATATATTTTTGTAAATATTTATGTTTTCTATTTTATTCTGTTTTCTAAAGAGAAGTTTAAATCCTCACTACTAAAGAGTGCAAATATTCACGTGATCCTATTGACTGGTTATCCACCATAAACAGTAAATAGATGAAATCAAATTTAATGAACATATTGAATTCTTTAGTGGCTAGAGATTGTATACAGATATATGGAAAAATAATTTGAAATGCCTGACACATGAATTAGTTTTATGTTCCTCAACAATAGAATGGAAATCTTTTTCAGGCAAGAACCATCTTTTTGTTCTCTGCTAGTACAGCATCTAGTGCAATGACATGTATCTGCTAAGGGCTCTGAGGTGCTTTTACATTATAAATGATAATCATAATAATCTTCCAATAGATGCAGTAGATTTAATAAACCATTCTCAATTCAAACTCTAATTTAGAGATGTCGTTATTGAATACACTTTGAAAAATCTATTGAAGGGATGTTGAGTGACTAAACCTAGGAAAAACTCTAAACCTTTTATTGAATTTTATAGGCTTCTCATTCTTGACAGTGATTTCTATGGCAATGCAGTATTAAAGAAGAGGGTGGAATATCCCCCAAAAGAGACACAACTGTGAATTCTGTGTATTAGTAAAGGGTTTTTTGAAAGGGTTAATCAAAACAGTTGTGAGAAATGGAAAGTTCTTTTTCATTTAAATAGGGCAGACTTTGAATGTGGTTGAGACAATAAGTTCTGTAGGAAGAGCACTAATTCTATAATGATTTTCCTATGTCATGGACATTAGATATAGCAATGTTAATGAATCCCGATGAATGACAGGAAAATCAATAATGAAAAATTAAAACCTTAACCCTCTGCTACGAAATTTATTCCTTGATAAACAAACATGAATGGATACACATTATTGTATGTACAAAAGATTGAATGCTTATATGTGTGTATAAAATGAGTACATCTATACATGAGACACATATTCTATCATTCATTCTCTCTAATAACTTCCAGTTAAATAAGACCTAGAAAAAAAGTGATTATCTGAAATTGATTTGCAATTAATTTCTTTTAAATTATAAAGACAAGTTATCACAGAATCAAATAATGGCTTGAATTGGAAAGGACCTTTAAAGATCACCTAGTCCAACCTCTATGCCATGGGCATGGCTACCTTCCACTAGACCAGGTTACTGAAAGCCCCATCCAACCTGGTCTTGAACACTGCCACGGATGGGGCATCCACAGCTGCTCTGGGCAGCTATGCCAGTGTCTCACTATTGTCATCACAAAAAACTTCTTCCTAATATCCAATCTAAATCTTTCAGTTTGAAACTATTGTCCCTTTCCCTGTCAGTACAGACCTCGGCAGAAAGTCCCTTTATATCTTTTAAGCCCCTTTTATGTACCAGAAAGCTGCTGTAGGGTATCCTCAGAGTTTTCTTTTCTCCAGACAGAACAACCCTGGCTCTCAGCCTCTCTTCATAGGAGAGGTGCTCCAGCCCTCTGATCATTTCTGTGGCCCTTCTCTTGACCTGCTCGAACAGGTTCACAACCTTCTGATGTTGGGGGCTCCAGAGCTGGACGCAGTACTCCAGGAGGGATCTCTGCAGTAGAGGTGGAGAATAACCTCCCTCAAGCTGCTGACTGTGTCTATTTTGATGCAGACCAGGATTAAATTTGCTTTCTGGGCTGTGAGCACACGTTGTTGGCTCATGTCCAATGTTTTTGTCAATAGAAATCCCCTGCTCCAGTCCATTCATCTCCCTTCTCATTCTTAATATTGTGTGTCCTGATTCAGATACTTGACTTGGCCTTGTTGAGCTTCACGAGGTTCGCTCCAGCCTGTCCAGGTCCCTCTGGATAACATGCCTTCCTTCTAGTTATCCAGTCAGTTTTTTATCTGTCTGTCAAGCCCAGATCTCTCCAATTTACTGACAAGAATATGCTGGGTTATCATATCAAAAACCTTACAGAAGTCTAGATAGATGACATCTCTAGCTCTTTCCTTCTCTACTGTAACTATTCCATTATAAAAGATGACTAGATTAGTCATGATTTGCCCTTGGTAGAGCCGTATTGGTTGTCTTTAATCACCTTCCCGTCTTCCATATGTATCAACATATTTTCCAGGATGTTCTGCTCCATGGTCCTACTGGGCATGGAAGAGAGGCTAACTGGTTGGTATGTCCCAGTGTCTTTCTTTTCATCCTTTTTAAAAATGAGCATGATGTTTACCTTTTGCCAATCACCATTGACTTCCTCTGACTGCCACAGCTTTTCAAATATGATAGAGACTGACTCAGATTTATCCTATTGGGTCAGTCTAATAGATAGTAGTCTGTGTCAGTGTTATGATCCTGTTATCGAAATTATTAGAAATGCCTCTGTCTGAACTAAGGTGCAAACGAGACCAAATACCAAAGTCAATAGTACAGATTTCATTTAACAGTAAATTTGAGGCAGAGAAAGAGAGATGGAAAGAAGCAGAAAAACTACAAGGGAAGGGGAAGAAAGAGTGTAACAGAGAGAGATTAGGTAGAAAATGTATTACCCCTCTGGAACCTGCAGCATCCTGTGAGTCCTCTTCTTTGATCTTCTTGACGGTGGGGGTCCTGCAAAACAGAGAGTCCAATGGATTAAGATGTCGTGGTCCGCTGAGGGTTAAAGGAAACGGTCCACACCATTGTGGGGTAGGAACAGGAGTGAACACTTTATTAGGGTGCATGGGACTCTTATGGGGTTCCGTCGGAGGATTCTGGAACTTGCGTGGAGTTAGGGGTGGACCACAACATGAAAAGAAAAGGGAAGGAGGGTTTACAACTAAAATGGGGAAACTGGGGGTGACTAGCCTTATATAGGCGTGCTGCACTGCACCACTAGCAAGCCAATGAGGTTTTAGGGGTACACGAACAAATCAGGGGCAGTAACCGGGTTCCCCATAACCAATCAGAACAGTTGGACATACAAAAGTAATGAAATAGTAATAATTACCTATCTAATACATATTTATCTTGACTATAACATCTTAGCAGTGGAAAAACTTTAAAAAACAGTAGCTCCATGGCAAGAGGTAGATAGCAATTCTGACAGTGTCTACTTGGTGGCAGACAGCTCCATCCATTCATTAAAATCATCTCCCTTCGATGCTGGATTCAAAGTCCTGGATCTGCAGTCCCCCACAGGTGCTTCCCCCCCATTAATATACCTTCAGGAGATGTCCAGGCACTTCCCCTGGTGCAGTGGAAGCTTTGCAGTCTCTTGTGACAGGCTCTGGATTTGTTGCATCGCTTGGATCATGTGCAGTCCTCTGGTGTGGAAGGCCTCGGGAATAAGTCTGGAGGTGCTTTGGGGATCTTGGATGGTTTTTGACCCCGTCTCAGTTGACTCTCATGTGAATGTCCCATAGATATGTGGTCTTCCCAGAGTGGGATTTATTCCTTTGGTTTGGTCTGGAGAGATTTCACCATCACACACCCAAAACCGTTCTCTCCCACCACACTCTGAACTCGGCTAGGGTGAATTCATAATACAGTTGCGTTCGTCTTTCCTTAGTCATGTTTACTTCTCCTTAGACCTGAGATGATTAGACAATAGTCTTATCTCAAGTTCCTCTTCACAGTCCAAATTCCAGTTGGGAAGCATGTTGGGGAAGTGGTGTGCTTTGGTGGTTGTAGACGGACAGTTTCTTTCTTGCAGTTTACAAAAAGGTTTTCTATGATTTTGACAATGTTTAAGACATTACTAACATTTCAGTCTATCACAGGCAGTGGCAGCAAGGAGTTGACATCTAGGGTTCAAGTGAACCTGGCCATACTCTGCATGTTCCCATTTTAATATCCCTCCATCTATGAATGTTGGATGAGGGTTGTCAGAGGCTGTATCTCTGACTATTCTTTTTAGTGTTTCCTTATGACTATCTTCACAGAGTCACAGAATGAAGTTGGAAAGGACCTCTGGAAGTCATCTGGTCCAAATTCACTGCTGAAGAAGGGCCACCTAGAACCAGTTGTCTAGGACCATGTCCAGATTGCTTTTGAATATCTCCAAGGATAAAGACTCTACAGCCTCCCTGAGCAAACTGTACCAGTGTTTGGTCAGCCACACAATAAGAAAGTATTTGTCCACCAGGATTCCCAGGTCTTTGTCTGCCAATCTGCTTTCCAGCTCATTGAACAAACACTTCAGGAACACAGGCTCAGATTCTAAGTGGTACAAGACATACCCTACAGTAATATGCTAGAAGTTCATTGCTGCTGCTACCAAAAAATGAATATGCAAAAAGATACAGATTTCTAAGTTTTAATGTTTATTCCATCTTATAAAAAGGGTAATACAGTTGAAATGATAACTTAACCTGTGGCTCTGAAACAAATTTAATCTCAAACTGTGTCTATCCACCAATCCACAGCTGGTGAAAATGGCAATGTAGAATGGTGATATTTAATCACAGACTTGGTTTAGAAATGTGATGCTTCATTTCAGTTCTTAACTTTTCACAACTCTTGATTTAATAGAAACTATAGTGAGAAATGATAATTGTCTGTCATGGCCAGCCAGATGACTGTGTAGCTTTTTCCTGCATATGGTATGGTTGTAGAAAGCGGTTACTTTAGTCCCAAAAAGCTAAATCACTTTCTGTGTGCAGTTAATATCCACGTAGTAAGAATCTGAAGACTGCTATTTAGTGTGCCAGCACTCACCTACTTTAATAAACTCACGGGTTGCGATGGAAATACAAATAAGACTTACTACATGAAGAAAGGTTTTTATTTGTAAAAGGAGAAACAAGTTCATGGATGGAAAACATGACCTCTTTCCTTCAACATGCATAAGAATTCAAGTATCTTTTTTTACTTAGCCAGTGTAGGCAAGGTACACAGGAAAAGTAAGAAAAAAACCCCAAACAATTGTCAAATATTAGAGCATACTTAACAACCTAAGAAGCAGTTAGTTAAATAACAATGGATGAGTAAGGATAAGGTACTGCTTCTCTGCAGGGAAGGATTTGCTGATCCAGAAAACCACTTCAGTAACTTTTTTCTTCACATTATAGGAAAAGCAAATAATTAAGTTTCCGATTTTCACTCAGTTGCTTTCCTGAAGTTTAAGATTCTGCAAAAATAGAATTAAAAAAACTGAATTGTGATAAAACAGGGGAAAAGGGAAGCATCTTTGGAGATCTGACACATCTTTGAAGACATTGCTTGTAACCAGGACACAACATACACTGCAAATTGAAGGAGTACAGACAATCCCATCTTTTACTATTATTTGACCTCTCCTATTGACCTGGTGGTAAATATTTTTAAAACTAAAGCACAAAAATTCCCTAAGAGTCACCTGTCATCTCTGTGTCATTTTCCAGAACTACCATGGAAATATTAGTTTCTGCTCATTGCGATTTGTATTTGTGATATAAGCAAGCTGAAAAATATCAGGGCTGAGTAATCTGTTTAAGAGTAACATGCTATAAATATGATGGATGTTAACATTTTGAAGAGCACAAAAGGTAATTGACTGGAGTCAATTAGAAAAGTAGGAGGGCTTAGTGGAGAAGGGAGTAATCTGTAACTACTGTGACATATTCTTTTTTTTTTTTTTTGGGGGGGGGGGGAGGGCTAGACTTTCCAAAACAGCTTAATAGCCCATCTAGCCTTAGAATTCAAGGGATAATTGTAAGCAGCTTCTTTGAAAATGCTGGCCTTTGCACCTATGAAAAAAAATTGAAAGTCTGTTATTGTAGAGGGAGAAATACAATTTTCAGAACAACGTAGGTTGCAAAAAAATGCATTCCTTATAAATATAGCACATTTTAAACACTGTTCAAAGCAAGAGCTTATTGAATGCAGAGTCATTCATTGCAATAGTTGCTATACTTGCAAGACAAAAGCACTACTTCTTGCCTTTAGAAAGAAGAAATAATCTCCTTAGATTAAGTTACTTCTCTTTGGTTAAGTCACACCGTCACTGTGCTATTGCTGGTTGTTTCCCTGACCAAAATAATACGTCAGTTGCTTTTGGTTTTCTGATTTTCCTCAGCATGTTTATTTTAGCAGGATCAGGAGTTAGGCTCGATGAGCCTGATGGGTCCCTTCCAACTCAACATATTCTATTATTGCATGAATTAATTGAGGAGTCATGTCTGGGATCACCAAAAAGTATGATGGCCTGCACTCCTTAGAACTTTTCTTAAAGATGTTCTAAGCATGTTTCTAATTAGAGAAAAAAGAAAACACATGACATTCTGCTACTTTGATCTTACATTTTAGAGGTATTGTTTTACACCAACTGAGTTTCTAAGTTGTAACTTTGATAGGCACTGTTTTAGCACTTTCTTTTTCATTACACTTCAAAAAAAGGCTTAATTTTAATAAGTAATTTCAGAAAACCTTAGGAGATCTAGCTAACAAATAATCCCCCCAAACGAAAAACAACAGCAGCAAGAACAACAAAACCAGAAAAAAAGGCATACTAGCTGATTATTAGTATTTTTAAAACCTTAACAAGCATGCAATATGGCAAGGGACTCTGCTGCACAAACAACATATGATCTGTCAAGGAGACATATGAGAGGTGAATTGAGGAAATAATATTATCATTCTTTAAGCTTAAATAAAAAAAAAATCTATTCTAAGGACTAAAAACAAACTTTTTTTTTTTTTTAGATATTTAAGACATGAATGTGTCCCCATCAGAAAGGAGATGCTTTGTCTTACAGAAAGCTTACTTGGCTGTTTGCTACAAAACGCATGAAATAATGTGGAAAATGGCCTCTTAATACTTCATTTCAGAAGACTGCTGAAGTTATAAAGCACAGGAATAGTCTTTGCTAAAGCATTACACATATATTTGAGTTTACTGTGTGGGGCTCTCACTAGATGAATGACTAGATACTGCCTTTTGTTTTGTTTTGTTTGGCTTTTTTAATGGAAATGCTATCTTAATAAGTGAATAAAACCAATTCCCAATTCTGAGTAGACTCAGTCGTGGCACAACAGAATTTGCAGTACTCTTCAGAAATGGTTATTTGTAAACTGAAAACCACAGTGCCTATATGAGGAAAAAGCAATTCAGAACAAAAAACTTTGCTGTACTTATTTATCTACAATATTATCTTCATTGAAAAAATTCCTATGCCAACTGTGATTATGGCTTTAAAGATTAGGTATATTGTTAAGTAATCTTAGATCTGAGAATAATAGTCTATGCATAAGAATTTTTTGGGTGGGGAATTGTACATTTGTGAATAAAATTCTCTGCTGCTCTGGGTCCACTTTTATTTCAAAAGTATCTACAAGAGAATTAGGCCCATTTTTTTTCCTTTCGTATTTTTCAGAATTTAGCTCTTGATAATTGTAATGTTTGAATGGTAAAGCATTCATCTGCATTATTTTTACTGTTGTAGTTGCCACTGTTATTACAACTGTTGCTACTATTATTTATTTCTTATTGAGTATTTATTCTTTTTGTTACCGTATATTACTATATATCTATATACATACATGCATGTATATATATATACACACATACATACATCCATCCATATACATGTATAACTTGGAACTCATTCCATTAGAGTAGTTATAGATACAATTCTTTCACATAGTGAAAATGTATAAATGGCAAATATTTAAACTAGCTACTAGTTACTAGCTAGTAAGATTTCTTAATAGCTAGTAAGAGTCTATTGCAGGCCCTGTTTTAGAATTCCCATCACATTCAACCTGAACTAAGGGACTCTGTAAATGAATTACTGCCAAATCTATAATATTGTGTTCTTAACTGTCTTATCTGTGCTAGAGTAAGTAGACCCATATTCTCTGACTTATATGTTTTTCCTTAATGTTACTCATTAATGTGAGAGAAGAGATGGAGACAATCTGAAACACAAGCTTCTCATTGAAGTCAAAGTAGCAGCTAAAAAGGTAGACATTGGATTACTGTGCAAGTCAGTATTTGAACAAAATCAATAGAAAATTATGTCTCAGAAAAAAATCTTTAATAGGAAAATAGGTAGTGGATTTTTATGGCAGTTGTATAGTGACATTTGACTTTACAAATGTGTAAGAAGATACAGATGCTCAAAATTACCTCAGAACGCTAGAAAACACAATCTGCTACTATATCTTTTTCTCATATTTTCTTACTGTAATAACATGGTCTTCTGTGATCTTGTGTGAGACTAAATCATGTTTGTGCAACACTTGGCATAGTCTTTTGCTTTGTGAGACATACCACTATTGTCCTGTCAAAGAGCCCATTTCCATTACTTTCTCTATTCCCCACTACCCCAAGCCCAAAGGAAAAGCATCTGAGGAAAAATTATCACCAGGTGGTTGCTCAGCTAGATTTGTTCTTTGCCAATTTTGTTCCACTTTTTTTTGCTAATGACTTGGATAGTGTAAAGGATGGCACATTAAGTGTTATGTCTGACATCAGACTGGGAGGATTATCATCTCATTCAAAGGCTGATTCAGATTTCAATTACCCCTTGACAAAGGAGGAATAGAGAGAGCTACACTTCATCAAGGATAAATCAGATGCACAAATGGGGAATGACTGATTAAGCCAATATATGGGCAAAGGGTCTCTCATGAACTATGTACAAGCCAGTGTCATGGACTCAGGCGTCTCAGGCACCTCACAAAAGTGTCTCAGACCTTCTTCCTCATTTATCGAATGAAACCCATCTCATTCAATCTGTGGTGATTATTAAGTCAGCGCAATGTTCTTTGCAAGTTGTCAGTCAGATCCTACTGAAAAACATTCTAAAAATAAAAAGAGGATATGGGAATGGACATCACCTTGGACTAGTTACAAAAGCTGTAAGATTCCTTTCCCCATTGTTTGGTTAATGGTCTTAAAATAAGATGTGTGCAAAATGCATCAGAGTCCAGGAGAGACCCCAAAGATAACACTGGCATGATCTATGAGGAAAGTTTAAATAAGAGTGTTTGTTCACTCTAAGGAAGAGGAGGCTGAGTCATGAAGTGATCTTCTTTTGTTCAAAGGCTGTTATGAAAATTAGTGAACAATTGTTCTCTGCTAAACAAGGACAAGATGGAATTAAAATAATTTGAATCAAGGATGACTTAAACTGAGTACTAGAAAACAATTGGTGTTAGGATAGTAAACACTCAAGCAGTCCATTTAGAGAACATCTTTTAACTAACTAGCTTTAAGAATTGTAAGCTAACAGCTATCTCAGTCTTCTATTGATTTGTCCTCACTTAATGTCACTTGCTGTCTTGGCCTCCCTCCTGAACACTTGTACATCTACAATTTGATAGTGAAAATCTCACATCCATCCCCATTCAGAAACAAGGGAACATGAATGGGGTGCTTTTACTTTCTATCCCCCCCCTCCACTCTGCCTTATGCTGCTGTATGACAAATCTTTGTAGAATTAGTGGCTTGCACGTAATAAAGGACATTAATTCTCTGCAAATCACAACTGGTTCAGAGAAACCCTTCTGCAATCATGGCACAGTCTAGAGTAGCAAGAGCAGTGCTTCAATCCCCAGATAAATTCAGCTGAATTGCAATTTAGATATGGGGCCCAATACTGGCACTTTGTTGCTGCTGATTCAGAAAGTATAAAACCTTTTGCAGCCTGATATTGCATAAGGTAAATTTCAGTATAAAATACTTTCCAGAAAGGATCTGTTGCTTGAGGTTTAGTTGGATACTGGGGTCTGTAAATATAGTGGATACTGTGTACTACTTTGATTTAGGTGAAGAGAGTCAGGCTTTAGAATGTCTCACTGTGACCAGTAGGACCCACCATTTATTTTCAATTATGTCATGCTGCTCAGTTTTATGCCTTCAGGTTGCCAATTTTAACATCCAAATACTATTTTGTTTAATGGGACTTCTGCTCAATTTTTGCTTCTGCGGATGCATCGAAGGGGATGACACACAGTACTAGGTCTTCAGACATAACAGGGCTTTTTCATTGAAGTACTACTTTCATATGAAGAGTTGTTACACCAAACTTTTGCAAAACTTCAGCAAAAGTTGCTGGTATTTTTAGAACTGTAACAAAATAGCAAACCAGTATTTTCTACAGTTTCTGGCCGAAGATGCTACATGTCTTATAATTCGACTGTGTCATTCTGGCTAACAAGTTTCTCTTACCAGACCTTTATACTTTGAAATGATGGAAAATGGTTTTGCTTTGACCTTATCAAACCACAGGTGATCTCTGCAACAGGTTCCTGCACTGATCATCGGCACTGACTTGTGCTTGGAAAGGCTGCAACAAAAGAAAACCTCTGGAGTAAAAGGGCCTCTTCTTGCTTTCTCTCTCTCTCTCTCTCTCTCTCTTTTTTTTTTTTATCTTTTTATTTTGTTTGGTTTGGTTTGGTTTTTGCTTTGTTTTTGGTCATACGGACTGCCACTCTGATATCAAGTTAATTGGGTGAGGCACTGTTCATTCTGAGATAACTCACTGCCTTGGCTGCATTATCAAGCCACTGTTTTGACTGATAGTTTTCTGCTGTTCAAAGTGCCCTCTAACAAGCTCTACCCTTTCATACGCATCCTTAGTTTAAAGGGTTTGAGGAAACTCAAAAGGCTGACATTCTTCATAAAGTGCAGCAAATTTGAGCTATCCATAGGGAAGCACTGCATATCAATTATGGAAAATGTTAAAAGAGAAAAATTGAAACTGCAGAGCTGTCTGTAAATACTTGGAGAAGATCACTGATCTCATTTACTGTTATGGTGCTTTTATGAGTCAGTACATAACGTAGGCAGAAATATCTAATTTAACATTGTCTCATCAGGCTGTGGCAAGCCACCCAGATTACATCATTAAAACACAGTGGTCCTTATCCGGCCTGAAGGTTAAATTCTTCAATCACCTAAAATAATTTTGTGCCCTTGAACATATTGTAAACCTATAAGACAAAAGTTATGGGCAGTAGCTTGCCATCTCCAGTGTACAGCTCCTACTGTGGTGTATAGGGAAGGAATTGTAGGCCATCAGCAAGAGACAGAGTGGATGACTGGAGGAAAAGGACTCTTCTGTGGATCATTCTTCTCCAATGCCTATTTGAATTCTGTTCAACCTCATCTAAAATCAACATATCTTCATGGGGAGATAATTAATATGATCCAATAATTTACAGTATAAACTGGTTCCTCAGGATCTAGAACCAACACAACAGATAACAATAAATAATCTGGCCAAATTTTTCCACCTTGGTCACAGTGATCTATTTATGCACAAATCTGTCATTTCAGATACTGAGACCAAGTCAGTTGGAGTCTCATGACATATTATTAATATGATCTTCTAGACGTTGCTGGCCTTGCAAGAATCTGTTCCCCAAAACGTCCTAATACTCCCCTCTACTAACTGTGAAATTCAACCATTTTTCACATAATGCATTTTTATCCATCTGCCAAACCCAGATGTCCCTTTTGGCACTCTCTGTAGCTTTCATCAGATTCTTAGATTCATCCCTGACATATCCAGCAATTTCTCATGTTATGTGTGTAGTTTTCCATGTCCTGTTTACCTAGCTTCACTTCAGGGTAGGTCAATGCCAGCTGCTTAGTCTTTTGTCTGCCAGGCTAATGTGGACATACTGAGTATTTTACATCTTCTGTGCAACCAATATGCCACTTTTACTTCAGTGGAAATCAGGAAAAAAGCTGTATGGGAAAAGAAGAAAAAGAAGGTTCATATATGTATACAGGGAACCTGGTTTTCAACCCAGAAAATAGAGTAAGGAAATCACATTCTCTGCTATAACCTCAAAATTCTTAGTAGAATTTAGCAAGATTTTTGTACATCCCAGTATATTTAGTTCTCTCATTTCAAATACACATCATATCTACTGATCTTATTTAAAAATGGTATATCCTTCGTAGCATGTTCAAAGTTCAAGGGGAAGGTATTGGTATACCTTACCATATTTTACAAGGTTAAGCATAAAATGAGGGAAAAAAGAAAAAATAGAGCCTTGCAATGCAACAGAAGAGAACTAACACCTGTCAATGGCTCATTAGTAAAGCATTGTTATAAGTTTTTATGTATATTATAGTATTTTAGTGTTTCTTCAGTAAGAAAAACGTATTTGTAGGGGACTTTTTCTGTGTTAAATATTTATGAAATGTATATTAAGAACATCTTGACCTTGCCCATTTAACTTGTCTATTCACAAAAGCCTTTTTCCAGCAGCAGGAAAAATGACACAACACAGGTGGGTTGATCCATGCAGGAATACAGTGTACAGAAGCTAATATACATCTGAGACTGCTAAATGGTTTATGTATCTATTTTTATCAATTCAGAACTCTTTCAAGCTACAGGTGATACTAGTACAGGTAAGCATAAGCATATTTTTCTCAGGCAGAGTACTCAGGTATGGAGCTCTCTCTTGGTCATCTCATGGTGTCACGAATGAGTGTTTTAAGGTTGCTTAAAGAATCACCAGCAAAAGTATCAGCAAAACCAGGGTTAGTATAAAAGTGACAGCATGACAAAGTTCCTCAGGTCACAGTGCAGCCTGAAGGGGAGTCAGGGGGATGCACCACCACATGTGGGAGATGACCACTGTTCACTTCAGATGAACAAGGAATCAAATATCTTGTCTTTGACAACTAAGCTGTATCTATTTCTCTAATAGCTTTTCTTATATTTTTTTTTCCTGAATGTAGGACACTTGAAAAAAAAGGAAAAGCTTAGAATACACAATAATATTTTCTGTTAGCAGAACATGGATATTGATAGAACATATTCATCCTCAGTTTGAAAATACATTATGATACAAATATGCTCCAGCTGCTTAATGATGTTCTGCTCAGTCACAGCATACATATCACAACTATCCATTGTCCGTTGACACACCTCATTAAGTTCTAGAACTACTGTCTGAAAAACTTAAATCATCCAAGTCTCTATCCACTTACTATAAAACTCAAAAAGGCAAAGAATGGTTTAGGTAAGAAGGGACCTTAAAAATCATCTGTGGGCAGGGGTACCGTGCACTAGACCATCTCGCTCAAAGCCTTGTCCAAACTCTCCAGGAACAATTCCAGAGATGGGGCATCCACAGGTGTTCTTGGCAACCTATGCCAGTGCCTCACCACCCTCAAAGTTAAGAATTTCTTCCTAATACCTATTCTGAACCTACCTTATTTCACTTTAAAGCTGTTCCTGGTTGCTATTTTAGCAATGTATGAAATTTGTTGTGCTGATTGTGCTCTTTAGCACTTTTTACTATGACTTTTGGAATTTTTGTGCTGGTATGTTTGTTTTAAGGTACTTGTTTTGTGGCATAGGTAGTTTTTTGGGAATAATTCTCAACACATCAGTGATCATATTACAGACAGACTTGATTAAATCATGTAAGTGACCCTTTCCCATTTCTCTCTCTCTGTCTTAAATGGGGAATTTTGTTCCCAGTAAAGGAACTGCCTTTTCTTTGATTTCTTTTTTCTATTTGGGTACTGAAAATGAGTAAATGCAAGATGTGACAATTAAATTCATATCATCATATATGAGAAAACATTAATGAAGTTTAACAGCTCAGAAGAGTGCAGGTCATCTGTTTATGCACATAGTAGCTATGTACCTTCTGGTCTAAAATGTGAAAAATGTGACTACTACTGCTTGTTCATTGATGTCTTCTTAATGTACGGATTTATTTGCTTTGATGAACAGGAGGGATACTTGAAAACAGTTAATTTTAGAACCCTGATTCTTAAATAATATAGATTATATTTTACCACTTAAAGAATAGGTCAATTGGTATATGAAAATAGATACTTGTTGAAATGAAAGAATTTTTAAAATTTTGACAGAATAAAACTAACTAAAATATTTTGTTAAATAAACGCTATGGTGATCTTAATTATGCATATCATAGCGTGAAATGATAACCTTATAAATAATGTTGTTTCCCAGTTTAGTGCAGCATTGTAATGGATTTTCATAATGGAAGTTTTTAAGCATTAATAAGCACATTAGGGGAACTCACATCTGCAAAAGTTCCTACTAGAAATTGCAAACAGAACTGAAATTCCTGCATAAAGCCTTTCCTCCCCTCTTCTTTTACTTTCAATTCACTCTAATTTATTGTGGGAAAATGGGAAAAGAGGTTTTCCCAATCTGTGAAGACTCACCTCAAAGTGCTCTCCTTTACCCACTATGAGGGAGACATTGCTGTGCAAGTGGCTGTGTAATGCACTCTAAGACAACACAGATCAAATGCAGAACTGCAGAGGTCTACTTGACTTTCATGCCTGCCTGTGTACCCTGCCACTATGGATGATGTTTTACTTGGTAAACAAGTAGAGCTCCAACAGTGATTTTTTTTTTTTTAAATTCCCGTCTGTTTTAATGGGAGCTTGTGTTTGTGTCAAGAGGAAATTGTTGATTAAATTCTTTATTATCACCCTTTTGGCTGATGTCAAATGTGTCAGAAAAGTTGGTTTAGGATGTAACATTAAATTTCTAATTACTCTGACAACATAATGCTTGAGGTAAAGACCAATGTGAATTCTAACTAATGCATTGCTGTGCCTCACTGTATGGCAGGCATAACTTTCACAAAATTTAATTTGTAACATTTTATGCTCTGCTTCTTCCAGTTTCTTCTCCCCTTTTCCAATAATTAGTAAATATCATTTTCTTTTTTTTAAAGGAATACAAGATGTTCTATGCATTAAAAATACCTGCTGGTCCTGTCTGGTTAAGCTGATGTGCTGTAGCAATTTAAAAAGTCTGTAAAAAATAAGGAACAAATAAGGAGAACAGAAAGCATAATAAATTATGAAAAAATAATCATTATTTCTTTAGTCTCTTGTCTTTTATTATGCCAAACTTTGTGTGACCCATTGAATCCATAATATCTCACTGTGCCAGCAATTTTGTAAAAAGAACCTGTGTATACTGTTTGAACCTTTTCCATGTTTCATATCCATAATTCATCTAAAATAGCTACAGAAGTATAAACTGGGAAGTGATCACTAGATTCATGGGTCTATTATTAGGGGTTTCTATTACTGGAGGTGGTTTACTTGTGGTGATTAAGGAAAATCAGCAGAATGAAAAGGTTTACTGAAGTGCAGTAGCTGTACTAGCCTTCTCTATCTTGCTCAAACATTCTGTTTCCATTGGAAAATACAGATGCTTCTTGCCCATTTAATAGAACTCATGCTGTTTGGCTATGCTTAAATATTTCCAAGAACACAGAGTTGCTCCAGGAACAGATGTCCTGGTCTTGTCTGTGCGCTGTCAATATGAGTGACTTTGTGGCCCCAGTCACCCGAAGGAGAAGCTGAGGAGTCAGGAACACTGGGCATGCACGGGATTGACTGTCACAGCCTGTTTTGCTGCTTTTGCCACCACTGGGAACCTTTGTCATGCACTCCTACAGCTGCTGCAGGTTTCCAGAACAACAAGGAGAAAGCAGATGCTTTACCTGGGATGAATGCAGTGGGCTCAGGATGTTTAAAGTGCTGGTAAGTACATGACTACCACACGCCCAAAAGAAGTGGTGATGATGATGCTGCTGCTGCTGGTGGTGGCAAAGTATGCAAACTTGAATAAATAAAAACAAGTCAGGCAGAATGAGGTGAAATTGGAGCCCAAAACATAGTTTCTGCTGCAGACAGGCAGCTGTAGCAGAGCACTCTTTTTGTGACTGCGGGCTGCTTAGATGAAACGTTGTTAACCTTTTTGAGGTCTTGAAAAATTATTTACTCATATGAAACTTATATAAAGTCCCCCACAACAGTCCTCTTCCCCTGGGCGGAAAGGAGTCTCTAAATTACTTCTCAGAGCAGTGCCAGGAAATTCTTTTAAATGCTGGAAAGTATGACAAATATTTCTTTAGAACCTCCTCTGCTTATTTAACTCCTGGTTTACCCAACTTTGGTACAGAAAAAAGATTGCAATTTTGAAAATTTTCTTCTGACACATACAGAAAAAGTGTTTGAATAATATTGATTAGCATGAATGATTTAGGACTTCAGTCAGAGAGTGGGATTTTTTGTTTGTTTTGCTTGTTTCTTTCTTTCTTTCTTTTTTAATAGCTAGTTTTGATTAAGATAAAAGGCTCCATTAATCCACACCCTAAATTATCGAACTACCATATGATGAGAGAAATAACATTTATGCAAATTGTTTTCTCAGGAAAAAAAACAAACAAGAAGTCAATGTACGATAAGCAACAACAAGCCTTGTTTAGGGTCATGGATTAATTTTTTGTCTCACAATTCCCCATGTTCTGGATATTATACTAGGGTTTTTCTGGGTATAATGTGTTGCTGGTATATGCACACAAAAGTTTTAAAATAAGTTTGGAAAGTACAGGATTGTTGTGTGAAACAGAAGTTTGCTAATCATTAATTAACACTGCTTAAGTTAAAAAGTGTTAAAGCTCCTGTCAGAATCAGACTCATTGTTGCCAGCTCTTGTGGTTTTAATGCAGTGTCTTTTCTTGAAGGCCTGCCATAAGTTCAACGATTACAGTGAAATTTCAACTCTTCTTTAAAACATTGCAAGTTTAGGTGTCTTGTTAAACAAAGAAGCTTGAAAATATACATTATATATAACCTGGTATGAAATTAAAGCATCTCATGATATTTAATACAATATCTTTATTTCTGAATATTCAAGAATTAAACATTCTCAACTGGGAAAAAAAGCTTGTGTTTGGCATGACTGGACATCAGAGAGTTCTTTTTGTGCCAAATTTAATTTCTTCTAGATTAGTCTTTTTGCTGCCACAGTCATTGTCATTGCTTAGTCTTAGCTCACTGTTAACTACAATTAGGTAAGAGAGCAGTCTGCATTTCTCAGGTGCAGAACTCATTTTTACTGGGAATTTGCCAGACACTGTAACAGACAAATACTCTTATTGACTGGCAAACATAGTTCATAACGTGAATACATGGGAGGTACCCGTCTTCCTTTTTTTTCAACTGAAACTCAGTAATGATTTCTTTTAAATCACCGGAAAAATTAACTCTCTGTATTCATCACATAATTTCTTCAATTTATTAAAACTATGTAAAAAAAGGGAATTAGAAAGGGGAATGTCAGACAACTTGGGAACATGAATAGGGAAATGACATTTTTTTTCACTATCACTCCTCTGCCTTGTTCAGAACCATTGTGAAACTGCTCCCCCAGAGCATTCTGCATAACAATTTTGTGAATCTGATTCATTGACATTTTCTGTGAATTAAATTAATTTTCCCAGAACAAATAAAAACATGCTCTTTTGATCATTTCTACTTGTAAAAAAAGGGGTAGGCTTTGCTGAGTTCATTTCCCTTGTGTAGTACTTTACAAATGAGATGTCCCACCAAACTGTAGGAGGGAGTAGTTGTTTGTAGAGCAGGGGTCTATTCAGAGTAACACTATCCTAACCCTCCTCTACATTCAAAATGACACTGTGGAAAAATGCAATCCGCACTCTCTAGAGAGGTACTGTCCATCCATTCAAAGCCTCATTCACCCATGTAATATGAGTGTGAGGGTCATAATACAGCGTTTGCAGAAATCAAAAAGCTTCCTCTCTTTCTGGTCAGCTACATAAAATTTGGATGACCAGACCCATCACTCTTCCCTGAGACCCTGTGTCACCTATTGTGTCTTCTGGTTTTGTGTTTAGCAGGAGTCATCTATGTACTGCAGACTAGCAGGAGCCATCATATGCTGTAGGATATATGAGTTTCAAATGAGTGGAGGTTGAAATACTACTGAGTTGCTATTTCATTCAGAAGCATTTCTTTTTAGAAAGACTAAAGAAATTGTTTTCCATTGAAATCAATTTAGCACTGAAAAGTCCCAAAAAGATTTCCCTGGATGGTTAAGTGGAATAGGTATGCCATAATAAGTATGATTTAAATATATTTGTCTGTATATATTGGAGTACACTACACCAATATATCAATACAACAGCAATAAAATAAAAATTCTTAGCAGAGTTATGGTTTCAAATTTTAGTGCAGTGCTATTGTTTTGTTAGTGATTATTTTTATGCCTACATGCCTACATGCTCTATTCATGGACAGAAAAATTACAATAGATGCATAAACAGAAAGGGTCTTGTTCCCTACAGACTTTACTGTGTAAGTGAGCTCTGTGCCCTCAGCATCCTCAGTCAGGGAAGCTGGGAGATACCCCTGCCATATTGCACCAGCAGGAGGGTCACCTCCTCTTAGAATAGTGGTGGGACAATCCTGTTTTGATAAGCTATATGCAAACTGTTTTATATACATTACTGTTCCATAGTAGCTGGATCCCATTTCTGTTTGCCTCTGAAGACTGGTGGGATACAAAGGCAACCACTTAGGTGGGCTGCTTGCAGGAGGGCTGCAACACACCAGCTTGTGTGTTGACAGAGTTGATTTAGGAAGTGGGAAGCTGGGATACCTCAGTGGAGGCTGAGCAGCAATAATGCAGTCTTCCTTTGGCAGTGGTGGTCTTAGGGTAGTGACCACTGCAGTGATTTTGAAGACTCGTTCAAATAGTTATGTTATCACAAGGGAGAAATTCATAAGGGAGAAATGCAGTTAAAAGTCGAGTTATGCAGGTGTTTTGGTGGAGATTTAAATATGTATGTGTGTATATATATATATATATAGGTAACTTGAATATTTTGTCGTTAGATTTTCTGCAAATAGAAAGAACCAGAATGATCCATAAGACTGGGCAAGAGTGAGCTAATAACTTTTGTGCCTGATGAACAGAATGTGTGGGAAGGTAGACTTCAAATCTTTTAATTTGTTTTTATTGGCTTCAAAATGCTGCAAAAAGTGCGTCCTATCTTTTAAAAGTATTAATTGCCATCCACATTAAATAAGATACTCTTTCATGTATCATTGGATAATAAAGGTTTTTTCCTTCAGACTCTGTGATCCTAGCAGCTCTTAATTTTTTTTAAGCCTTGGTTAGCCCATCTTCTTAAGTGGATAAAATGTAGAGAGAAAAGTGGATACCACAATACAATTTACAGGAGCTGGGAGCCTTCTCAGCATTTATCAGAGACTCAGTATCTGCAGCTGGTCTCCAAAATGTATGTGTTTGTTCCACTCAGCTTGATCAAGGTATAAATCAGAGAAGAGAATTCTTCCCACTGAACATTTTAAAGGCAGATAGAGATGCAGATGGGTTCAGTAAAACACGAGACTGAATCTAAATGTGAAATGAAATATAGATGAAAGTGCCTTGCCTCAGACAGTTTTAATATTAATATCAACATCTCTTGGATGAAAAAGACCAATATTTTGTGGTTGTGACATTTTCCACAGGTATAAAACAGCCAGATTTCCTAGGGATATTTCTGAACTTGATGGAAAAAAAAATCTATTTTGTAAATGGTGGTATGATTTTAGACTCAACCCAGGCTGATGCATTAAATTCCATTACCCGCCTACATTTTGGGGTTTAAAAATAAAGAAGGAACAACTTTTAATGGGTTTAAAAGCAGATGTATATCACTTTGATTCTGCAATAACTGTTGAGTAGACTTGTTTTCTTTGCTTACATAAAAATTCTTCAGAATCAAACATTCTATACAGATGGAGATTATGTATTATCTCTTTGTCCTAGATAGCAAACCCACAATTTCTAATGGAATTGGATAGCATTAATAATATATAACTTTTCCACTGTCTGCTGAAGAAGTCTTGTGGGAAACTTTTTAACAGAAAAGAAGATCTGATTTGCAAAACCTGACTCAGGATCAAATGTTCTATGTGTTTGATCTTAAAATGAACAGTAGATGGCTTCAGAGAGTGTTCCCACCAGTGATTGCTGGCTGCAAATAAAGACTGAGGATGCCGCCACCGACCATACAGAATGGCCCCAAAGGGTTGACGTGGGAAAGCCAGATTTTTTTATTTTTGCATACTCTGCTAGGAAAAAAAGTTTCAGAAATAGGACTGTTTGACTAAAATGCACTGCCAAAATTCCATATGTAATAATATTTAAAGACGTAGCAGTACTTGATTACAGTAAAGTTCTGCTGAGCTTAGTGTCTCCCATGAGAGAGAATCTTGTGTGTGATAGGGGAGGGAAGAGGTTTCTGAACAGGGTGAGTGTTCATTGAAGCTTACCTTTGTAAGCCTTTCCAACTCCCATCGGTCTGTTGTATCCATGATTTTGTGGTAATAACTGATAGATCTTTCTTCTGTCAGTCTACAAATTCATCTTTAAGTATACAATACTGGTTTCTACAACATCACAGCAATTAACTATTCGGGTACGCACTTCATAGTAAAGACATTTGTGCCTGTAACTTAATGAGTGCTTATTTCATGGAATAATCACTCAGCTTCGTGGCAATCATGATGGCATAGACTATGTAATGTATACGTCATGACAACATAGAATCTGTAACTGTTTCTTCTCTATCTGAAGCCCTGAACAGTCTTCTCAGTATTCCTCAACTGTTCCATTAATTTGTTCTTTCTTGTCACCTTCTCTGTGTTTTTTTCAGTTCTGCTGCCTAATTTTTGAGATGGTGTGATCACTGGGTTTGGACAATGCCACAGTGGCACTTTATTCTCCTTTTTTCTTGTCTAAGTGTTGTATTGTTTTATTCCTGAAAGCAGTTGAAAAGGTTAAAACCACAACACAGCACTAGCAAATTGAATTGTGTTAGAGAACATTTGACCCTAGTGATTTTAGAATATTTTTAGATGTGAAGATATACCAGATTTGCTTGACAAACTCTGATTTAGTATTTGGATAGCCTGGCATAGATACCTTTTAATTTTGTGTCTAAAGAAAATGTCTAAATTGTCTAACATGATTGGAATTATTCCAATGTGGGCCCAACAGTATTTTGTTCCATGTGAAGAATTCAGAAAAGCTGATTATTTTTTCCCCCACCCACACATATACATTTTTCTATGTTTACATAAATATAGGAGAAAGGTTTTGTCTTCATCACAATTAATAAATACATGTAGATGTTACTTCAGAAAAAATAGTTCCCCAAATAAGCTGTATTTTAATATTTTAATACATTTTGCACACTTTTTTCTTTAAATTCTAGAGTTGCAGAGTCTAGTGGCCTGTCCTTAGCAATGTCATTTCTCTCAAAGCCTGACACAATATGAGGACATACTTATCTCTAGCATTTCAAGTAAGTGGGTTCCTTTGTAATATTACATTTATAAAATGCATGTATAGTCATTCTTTCTAGTAGATTTTATAGAGTGAAAATGATGAAGTTATCTGTGGGTTTGGAGACCTGCTTTTCTGATGGTCTAGTATGCTATAGAATAAAATACACATTTTTTTTCCAACTGGCTGATACCTTGCTGTTCTAGGTAAATGTTTTTTTTTTCCCACTTAGCTGTTGTTCATTAGTGAAGTATATCTCTAATAAGAGATGATTAATTTCATTTCTTCTCTGTAACTTCCTATATAAAATAACTGAATTCACTGCTGTTTATACAATTAACAATTATCCAAGTGATTTTAAATTATAAATTAAATTCCTTCTTTAAAGGAAGAAAAACGTAGAATATGAAATCTGTTGTCCCTTTATCCTCTGCCTCTTTCCCTCTCCTCATATACGTTCATGTGTGTACATGGATACACTCACGTAAGGTTTTTTAATGTAGCTTCAGAGGCCGATAATTTTATGACCTGGAAATTTATGAAATAAAATGCTGGGGACTTAGTTACATCAGATAGATAGAATGAGCCCATTTATAAATACCCCAAACATGCTTTCTGCAAAGGTAAAAAATAGCTGTATGTATGGCATTAACTCCGTGCACCGGAGCCATCTTCTCACAAATCATTTGCATGTTTGAGGAGAACCCTTGTACCTACATATGGTGACCATCAAATTAGTGCTGTCAGGGATCTGCAGGTATGCTAAATTAGAGCAGCACATTGGCTGCCTAATGTCTCCCTACCTCCTCTGATGATGGATATTGGCAACAAGGAAGCTTCCTGTTTCTGTTGCTAATTTTTTATCTTATTTATAGGTCTTTTGTGTGTGTGTTGCTTTTATGTATGATATATTCCCACTGTTGATCATGTCTTCCTTCTGCTCTCAGTGGTGTTCTTGTGTTCCAGCAGATTCACGTGTTTGTGGCAATGAAAGAGACAGAAGTGATGACTCTCCTCCTAGGACTCAGCTCATAAATTATCCCTTACAACCAGAGCACCAGACAAAACAGTTTTTTCAAGTAGTCACAGATGAGCTATGTCCAAAGGAGTTTTCCTCTTTAGATGTTCATTAATGCACCTGTTTACTGATCCAGGGCATGCAAACTGCTAAAAGGTCATCTTTTGCAGGTGCAAATACATTTGCCAAAGCCCCCTGGAGACCAGCTTGATTCTGTTGACAGTGAATGCTACGTAAAACTGAAGGTCTTAACCATATGGTTTCAACAGTATTTTCTGGTTGAAGTGTTACATTACACTGAGTGCAAAATTTTATCTCCAGCAGGGAGAAAGCACAAAGTGAAGCATGAGAGAGAAATGGAGGCAGAAATTAGAGCAATTAATATTACCAGCTGTGACTAAAGCTGCTATGACAATGGTGAGCTCAGAACACTACACATATTTATTTCAAAAGAAGTTTTAAATAACTGTAATTATATAATTAAATTACATCCCGTGTAAAATTGCTTCACAAAGAATTAAAGATAACTACCTTCTATACAGTAAAATAAAGGTAACACTAAGATAGATATGAAACATGTTGGATATTCTTTCTGCAAAGTTCTGATGAATAAAAAAACCCCAAAATAATAACTAAAATTAAAAAAAAATCTCTTCCCCTTGCAGTCTATTTACTTTAAAAACAAAACAAACCAAAACCAACAACAGCAAAAAAAAACAGATTATGTTGTTAAGAGATTCAAAGACTACATTCTGAGGAAACTAACTTTGAAGAAGAGGTTGCATATTCCTTCAGCACATGTAGGGAGGAAAAGTTGAAAGGGCTGGAACTTGGAATTGGGACAAGTTAGTTTCTTGTGCTGCTGACTTCCAAGATACTTCATTTCTGGTATCTGAAAACTTAGGTAAAAGTGACCATATTAAGTGAGCAGCAGGAGATCAGAGTGTCTGATGGGATGCTGGCTGGGTTCTAATACATACCTTCTGCATTAGGCAGTTCTTATGAAAGTCTTTGTTTTTGTGAAACTGGTATTTGCAAAACAGGAAAGGCTTTTGGATTATTTGAAATTTTTTTTGGTTCCCCAATAGAAAATTTTAATAAATAATCTCCCTCCCCCTTCCCCCGCCCTTATTTTAAGACATCCCCCGCCAACCAAACAAAAAAATCCCAAGAGCTAAACATAAAGGATCTGCATTTGCCTAATGCTGCTAAATACACTCTACCTGCTAGACTTTCCCTTCTCTATTCTTTTGGTATCACCTTTGGCTTAGGCACTGAAATCTTTCTTCAGTTCATAATTGTCCTGCTGAGGACTAAGATCTGTGAGAGTCTGTGAACAACTACGCTATTTATTTTTCATCAGATCATCCTAACTTTGTAATTGGTACATAGCAATAGGGTATATACCTCCTCACACTGGGCTTGTTCTCATTGAATTTTTTTGTGGTTAAAGCTGTGGGTGTGTCTACACTGCTCTATGTCTGCGCAAAAATGTCACCAGTCAATAACTCCACCACTTGACAAAGGGATGCCTTTATTTTCTGCCTTGTTGACTCTGTTTTTTGCACTATTGTCAAGTTCCTGAGCAACCTCATCAGCTCCCCTGGCACTGATGGATGAGCTCCTGCTGCCTCCTTGGGCTGAAGTGAGGAAGAACCAAGTCTTCACATATACTGATTTTAGCACCCCTGTAATTTAATTTAGTTATCTAAGATATCACTGTACAGGATCTCATAAAACATTGCAACATTAGGTTTTAGTTTTGCAAGTGCAGCTTTTGTGTAAAGTTTGTGCACATTTTGAAAGCTTTTTCTAAAAAAACAATGGGATGGCCTTACACTACACAAAAGAATATGAAATAAATCCAAGTGAATAATACCTCATATGCTTTACAATCATGAGACAAAAGCTGGTTTTAAAAATAATACATTTTCTCAGTGAAAAATGAATGTCAAAACTTTTAAGATTGGTGATGTGGCTGAATTGGGTTGAATTTCTACTACGGATATTTGGTGAGAGGAAGAAAACAAGACACTCCCCTATGTCCTTTAATGAGGAATTGGCTGCACAAAGAGAGGGACTGCAAACTCTTATGGAGATCTGATTCTCGTCTCCTGGTGCCTCCCTCTAGAGGTAGTTTTGATCCCTGCTGAGAACTGTGTTATTGTGAAACTGCTGTGAAAGTAATTGATGCTGGCAAAAAGCAGCATTCAATCCTTGCGGCATTGAATTGGGAAGATATTTTTGCTGGGTTTTTTCAGGTCATGTAACACGAACTTTAAATCAATGCTTTTTTTTTTTTTGCAAAATGCAAGAAGGAAGGCTGAATTCCCCTCTGTTACAAGCGTATTAGGTCTCTGTTGTCAATATACATATCAACTACACAAAGTTTGGGCAGCCCTCTTTTAAAGGTCTGAGTAGGTTTTCAGCTTGTCCTCTGTCTTGCCATTTTCAGTGGCTTTTGGTACCTTTCTTATTGCTTTATTAACCTTTATTCACTGGGTTTTATTTGTTCCAATCAGTGGTAAGTGCACACCTTTCTGTTCTGGACTGTGTATGGACTATAGTAGAGTTTTGTTCCACTGATTGAGTTTTTCTACTATCGCTATTTCTGTTTTCACTCTTAAAGCTTGCCTTTCTTTAATTCACTTTAAACAAACATCTGAATAGCTGTAAAGTGTAGATGATACCAATACTGTCAAGATCCTATTGATCTTCCCACTGAGGCTGGGGGAAAGCCAGCTGTCTGGTTTCTCCCTGTGTTTTGGTTCTTAATTTTCTGATTATTTTGATAGCTTAGAAGTTTCAGTAGCAATGAAGGTGAACTCATCCTTGCCTTTTCATGTACACCTCCTTTTTGTGTTAGTCTGAGACAATATGGCACTGTCAGAAAGTGTTAGATATAGCTTTTTATGTTGTCTGAAGCAGTTTTTCAACAGCAAGCTGGAAGTAGCAATTTGAAAGCCTATGTCCTGGAATGAGTTTAGGTTGTTGTGTTAACACTTATCTTCATTATGGTTATTTCTGCCAAATATGTTCTGCTTTTCAGACAGTTCCAGCTTTCCTGAAGGGAAATATCTGTTGGGCATTAGCTGTGGTGGTAAACAGCTGGTCACTAAGAATGTGAAGGACAGAATTAGCATGTAATAAGTTATTTTTGTATACACTGAAATTCTATTAGATTAGATTAAGTAGAGGTAGCCATATTCTTTAGTTTATATTAGTTCTTATATTTTTATACTCTAACTTCTAGTATGTATTTCAGATTGTAAACTTTAAAAACTGACAGCCTGTTCTAGGATAAAGAACGGTGACGACCTCAGGGTGGGTCTGCACCATAGAGAGTAGAAGTAGCTGCAGAGGTCCCTGGGCAGTTTGAGCTGTGCACCATTAAGTCTTCAAAGCTCAGCAGTGGCTTCAGGGTTGGGTATATGCTGTGTTCACCAAGGACCCTGCTTTCGGGGTCAGCACAAGCAGACCCATTTCAGATGTCTGTGTCCCTGATGCGTAAGTGTGGAATTAGAGGGTAAGGAACCCAGCCATCTGTGATCACTTTATAAGGAACCAGGCATTAACAAAGCAAGGGAATAAAGACATAAGTCCTTAGTCTCTGGAGATGGCTCTCATATCATGCTATGTATGGACAGAGTCCATTTGTATTTCTGGAGAGACAGGCAGGGTTCAAGCAAATGGCTGTGTGGTGCTTAATTTTCAACTGGGCTTAAAAACGTAACAGCGAGCCATAGCCCTAGCTTTTAGAGTGATATTTACTCCTCAGGCTCTTCCAAAAAATCAGAACTTCACACATTAATTCACTCCAATAATATGGTTATCTGATTAAGATCATCTGTTGGCTTCCTTGAAAGAAATGAAATAAATTTCACTTTCTTTGCCTGAAACAGGATAAGAGAGTAAAAAAATGGCTCTATCAGGGTTGGCATCTTTGGTATCCACAAGGAATTTCCCTCTGTCAAATTAGTAGGGATGTTTTCTGTTGTTGACTTGTAGTGCGGTGAGATCTACGTTGCAGGATCTTTTGGCAATTTATATAACCCTGCTCATGGGAATCAGTAGTTTCAAGGACTGAGTCCAGGCTGTACTTTATCTTATGCCTCATTGTGAGTTGATTCTCTTGGTCTCTTCTGTTTCTTTCTTCTGGTCCTTCTTTGAGAGCTTGAAAAGAATGAATGGATCAAATAAATCTGAGTTCATCTCAAAATCTCTGTGGACTGTGAACATTATACTAAGGCCAGTATACAATATAGCAGAAAACATCTTAAACTCACAGTTTAAACTCATGTCTGTTTGCATGTTATCCTAAATCATCTGATATGGTTGTCCTCCTCTGAGATAAGGACAACCCAGTGAATGTAAAGAATCTCTTAAGTCTAATAAATAATACATAAATGTAATAAAACCTCCCCCTCCAACAAAACCAAGCAAACACCCCACCAAAAAACCCCAACCCAAAATCAATAACATACTGTGGGTCCTCAATACTGCCAGTTATTTTACTTCAGTATTTTTCTAATGCAAAAATGCTGTAAAAAGCTTATTACAAGCTGAAGTCACAGGAAAGCTTTTTTGGCCACTGACATCTTCACAGTACTTCACCTTTGAAGGAGCTGAACTACCAAGAGCTCCATGATTAACTGCAGAAATGCACAGGCCTGCCTGAATGAGAGCTGCTGATTGCAGATCCAGAACTTCCAGCAGCGATACAGATAATGTAATTTTAAAGTATGTATTTTTTTTTTGTGTAGAAAACACAATTACAGTGAAGCATGCAGGCTCTTGTATAGTGCAGATGGTGTGATAAAATTTAAGATGCATCAAAAAAGGAAGAATTTTTAATTTAAACTTATCAAAACAGTAAAATTAAAATGGCTACATATACATGCCTACATACTTTATCTCACTGATTTTCCTTTCTGTCTAGGTAACAACTGAATTTCTTTATGCTGTAATAGTAATGTGACCAGAGACATACAATGTATGTCCGGAGTTTCAGCCTGTAAATGCGACTGTCATTAATTAAATTTACTACTTACAAATTAAGGCCATAATGTCCTTACTGACACTGTAGCTTTAATGTTACTCTGACCTAAAACATACACTGCCAAAGAGAGTACCTTTGAAATGGAAAAGGAATAAGAAAATCAGGAAAATAATCAGATTGCAGTACTACATTTTGAAAAGCACTGTTGGGAGTCACTCAGGGATTAGAGTGGACAAGTAACTAAACTTATGCTTGCATTATGCAGCAAGAAGATGGAAGATCCTTTTGCATATAGGTGGGGGCCCACAAATGAGAGCAGCAAAGTGATTTTAATTTTAACTCACAGCAGTGGTGAGCCTGGTACAGAAGTATCATGTACTGCTTTGGTATAGACATTTTCTAAAAGGACATTGAAATGGTGGTACAGAAAAAACTGTAAAATGGCCTTTGGAGACTGCACAATCTGAGAGATAATTTGATTATAGTGTATAAGTATCTTCAGGGGAAAAATACAGAACTGTGAACCAATGACTGGGAGCTGCAGACAGACAAGTTAAAATTAAAATGAGGTACAATATTCTTAAAAGTGTGATTGATTAACCATTGGAACAAAAGAAGTGCTTGAATACTCATTGCATGGCAGTCTTCAAATCATGGTTGAATGTCCTTTCTGAAAGTCAAACACAACTTACGGGACTCAGAGATAAGTAACCAGCAGAATCTGAATGACCTGTTTAACAAAGGCTGCCAGAACAACCACAGAATTTGCTCCTTTTTACTCTTCAGTTCTGTAATGTGAAGACAGGTATTTCACTGACAGCGTCCCTCAGATGATTGATTTCTGGGTCACGTCTCAAAATCCCCCTCACATCAGACAGGGAATCCAGAAGCATTCAACCTGTGTTCCCCTCTGAAAATGACATCACATTTCTCTCTGATTAATATTGGTGATACCAGAATACTCTTCATATTGTTGAATGTTTCTTACATTCCCTCAAGGATGAGTATTAATGATCCTTAATGTATATAATATGATATAAAGACTTTGTGTCCCAAGTATATCTCTCACAGACAGACAAAAATATTTAAGAGCCTGTATATGAAAATTGGTTGTTAAAAGTCCAACATAGTCTAACTCTAATGAAAACCTCTTGGACTGTGGTGGAATCAGAAAAGCCCTGCATCCATAAGTGAAATATTGTAATTCTGTGCTTAAAGTTACGTATGGTTTTTGCAATTTGTGTTGCACCTTATGACACCTAGTTTCGGAACTCCATCATAAGCCTAGGCAGCACTATGCTATGTACTGTACAAACACAGAGAAAAGTTTATATCTTAAAGTAATGCTCTATACAAAACCTCGGTGCACCATAACATATAGGACTGAAACAGGCAATGGTAGAGGGCAAGTCACCACACCTGATCTGTGCAAACTATCTGTCCACACTATACTACTGAGTGCTAATAATTTATAATCTCAGAGTCCAAAGGAGGGCAATGAGGATGGTGAAGGGCCCTGAGGGGATGCCATATGAGAAGTGAATGAGGTCACTTGGTCTGTCCAGCTGTCCAGCCTGGAGAAGAGTCTGAGGGGAGACCTCATTATAGTCTACAACTTTCTTGAGAGGGTAAGAGGAGGGGCAGGCACTGGTCTCTTCTCTGTGGTGACCAGTGACAGGACCTGAGGAAATGGCTTGAAGTTGTGTCATGGGAGGTTGAGGTCTGATATTAGAATGAAGTTCCTCACCCACAGGGTGGTTGGGTACTGGAACAGGCTCCCCAGAGAAGTGTTCTCAACACCAAGCCTGACAGAGTTCAAGAAACATTTGGACAATACTCTCAGGCACATGGTGTGACTCTTGTGGATGGTCCTGTTAGGGCAAAGGGTTGGACTTGGTGATCCTTGTGGGTCCCTTCCAATTTGGTGTATTCTGTGATTCTCTGATTCTGTGATTCTCTATGACCTGACCTTTGCTGAGGACTAAGAGCATGTGTATAGATAGTTGCCGTGAATCAGTTGATGCGCAGTGACTTGCTTCCCTGTAATATGTCTGTTTTCCTGTTAAACTCTAAAAAATTAGTCAGCTGTCATAAATACATTCAGAGAGTAGTGGTCAATGGCTCAATGTCCAAATGGGGATCAGTGACAAGTGACATCCGTCAGGGTCCCTACTGGGACCAGTATATTTAATATCTTCATTAATGACATAGGCAGTGAAATGAAGTACACCTTCAGCAAGTTTGCAGATGAGACCAAGTTAAATGGTGTGGTTGATACACCTAAGTGATGGGATGTCATTCAGAGGGACCTGGACAGAATGGAGAAGAGAGTCATGTGAATCTCATGAAGTTCAACAAGGACAAATGCAAGGTACTGCATTTGCTTGCCCTGGTTTGGGGCAAGCATCAATACAGGCTGGAGGATGAACTCTCAGCCCTGCTGAGAAGGACTTGGGTATGGTCATAGATAAGAGGCTGCACGTGAGCTGTCAGTGTGCACTTGCAGGCCAGAAAGCCAAGCATATCCTGGGCTGCACCAAAAGAAGTGAGCCAGCAGGTCGAGGAAGGGGATTCTGCCCCTCTACTCTGCCCTGGTGAGACCCTATCTGGAGTGCTGCATCCCATTCTGGAGTGCCCAGGACAGGAAGGACATGGACCTGTTGGAGTGAGTCCAGAGGAGGGGCACCAAGAAGATTAGAGGGATGTAGCACCTCTTCTATAGGTAAAGGCTAAGAGAATATGGATTGTTCAGTCTGAAAGGAGAAGGCTTCAGGGTCATCCTAATGGAGTATTTAATTCCTTAAAAGAAAGAAGGTGACAGACCTTTTAATAAGGCCTGTTTTATAGGACAAGAAGTAATAATTTTAAACTAAAAGAGGGTAAATTAAGATTAGATATAAGGAAGAATTTTGTTATGACTCGGTGGTGAAACACTGGAACAGATGGCCTGGAGAGGTGGTGTATGCCTAATCCCTGTAAACTTTCAAAGTCTTGTTTGATAGGGCTCTGACCAATCTGATCCACATGAAGATGTCCCTGCTCTTCTAGTTAGTTTGACTAGATGACCTTTAAAGGTCTTTTCCAACCCAAACTGTTCTATCATTCTATGACTGTTTGATTCTATGATGATCTTTCTGCTCCAAGCCTCCTGTAAAGCGCAAGGAAAAAGATGGAAAAAGCAAACTTCTTCAAATTAGAGTGAACTGTATTTTTTTTTTTACCAATAGTGTTCCAGTTCCATTGTTTTTATATATAATGTATAAAACACTGTTTTTGAATTAATTCTGTTTCCTGGTTCTCTGCTCTTTATTCTCACAGGCTTATTTTCAAATTTGGGCCTATTGCTACTGACTTATTTAAGATATTGTACTACTATTTTGTTATTTGGCACTCACTTCCTGTGCTGGTTTAGAGGTAAACCGGCAGGAGAAATGGACCCACCACAAGAGAGATTTTAAGTCAGAGTTACAATTTAATGAAAGATATTACCATAAATACACTGACACAAGAGAAAACTGCTTTCAACTCACCAAAACCCAACAGTGTAACCCAGTGTCCCAGGGCACAAGCCCAAAGGGGTTTGTTAGCCCTGGTGNTACTGCAAATGGTCCATTGTTCTTGGGGAATGAATAGAGGGTGTAGAATACATAGCTTTAATCACCCCCACACAGTGATAAGTGGTCCCTCCTGCTGAACTAGGACACTTCCTAAAATTTCTTTTGAAATAAATTGAACTATTTTTATAAAGTGATTTTTCAGCTGTATTTTCAAAATACCAAGATCTGGAAATTAACTTTAAAGCTCCACTTGACATGAATAATAGTTATAAATAGTTGGCTCCATAGTTTGCTATGTATGTAAATGGATGGACACTTCCATAAACCCTTTTAGAGAAGAGCCCTAGTAAATACTGCAGGATTTGATTTTATACTACAATATGTAAATAAAAGATAGTAGGAAAATCAGTTATGGAGTGGGGAAATAGAACTTGGGTTATTGATTGGATTAGACATATTTTCCTTTCCCAAATCCACATTTGTTTTCCTGGTGTCACATAAATGAAATGATTCAGTGAGACCAGCGCACTCTTGCCCCAAAAAGGCAAAAATGATTTGCTGGACTAAATGAGACTGGGGTCATTTGGTTTCCACTTCACTTCTTGAAGGGACTTTTCTTACAGTAATGTCTATTTTCTTGATTCTCAAAGGAAACTCACACAGAATAAAATTTTACTAGTTAAGTTTAAGGGAACTCAGCTGCATAATATGAAGTCAATTTATCACTCACAAATCATGAAAAGTGATCCATTTAATTTTTGTAATTCCATAGGATTTTAAGACATTTTTCCAAATAAGAAGAAACTGCATTTTTCAGTCCTTAAAAATGCTAAACTAAGAGTAATATTAAAGAATGGTTGTACTTGGTTCTTAAGTATTCTTGAGGCACTATTGTCATTTCATGGTCAATGCCAGGTCTGTTCTGCTAATAATTCTTCCACCAATTATCATCCTGAGACTTATCTGGTCTATTACTCTCTAAAATAAAGATGAGTTGCATTGGCTCGTGTCAGATATGGTCCCAAGGAAGGGAATGACTGAAGACAATTTATCCCAGAACAACCTCCATCTGCTTGCTTTGAACACTCAGGGACTTCCAGTTTCATGTTTCCGTTGACCAGGGACTGTTAACTCCTTTAAAGTACAGTGATTTCCACAAATGGATGCCAAAATGAGGAGATCAAGCTATTTTTCTTTTATGATCTGAGCCTGGATTTGAGTTTAGGTCTTGAGAAAGATGAGGACATAAAGCTAATACCCTCTTTCATTCTATTGTTCGATTGCTTTTTGTTTCTGCTTAGCTACCCTGTGCCATACTCATAGATTTATGTTATAGATTTAGGTCACTTCCAGCATATTACATCTGGAAATAAAATTTTGCTATAAAACAGTAGCAGTCGCGGGAAAGCCTATTTTAATGTCGCAACATAAAAGCCGCATATATTGTTTTAGGTTCAGAGATAAAATGAAGGCTGGTGCTGTGAATCTATGATACAGTAAAAGAGCAAATGAAGAAGTTACAGCTTGTTCTGTTGTCATATAAAACAACAAAATAGACAACTGAGCTGAGGATTTTCATTTCAATTTCCAGGAACCTTTTTCATTTCAGTATGTGCGCAAATGTAAGGCATTCCTTGTTTCTGTCAGACTGCAGTCTAACCTACATTGTCAAAGGCATTGTTAGAATTGAGAGAATGGACTATTAATTTATTTCTTCATTCATTCCTGTAATACTTTCATTAAACTAATGCACAAATATCACAGAGGAATACGCTTCATACTTTTACATATTATTATTGAGATTTTTTTATATCATATATACCTGCTCATCGTATTCAAGTTAGTGTGAAGAGGGACTCACTGTGATAGATGAACAGCTGAATCTCTGGGATACTACATTGGAAAGAGAAAGATTATTTGCAAGACTTGTTAATTTGTCTAAAAAAATGTAGTACTCATGTCATGATTTACTGATAATGACTTCATTGCATATCCTGAGCAATAGTTATTTTGTACATTCTAATCAGAGTGACCATAAGTGGCTTCTTAAAAAATATGTTTACAAAGGCTTTTGCAGAACCATGAAACTGTATCATACAAAAAAAAAAAAAGAAAAAAGAACCAAGACTAATGGTGTGGAATATACATTCTATTTTCTATGTTCCTCAACTGATATGCTTACAAAACGGATTTTCTTCAAAGTTTTTATCACAACCATAACCATGAGCAAGTACATTCAATGCACAACTGTTGGTGCAATCTAAGAAATGAATTTATATTGTGGAGTGAAATGTCTGAAATTATTCCTCTAGGTTTATGGCTTGCTTTGATCTCACATTTAAAGAAAACCAACCAAAACAGTTGCATCTTTAACTGACCCCATATTTTAGTAGTAGTAGTGACTAAAAAAACCCTGAAGACATTTCATCTAATTTATCCCCATTTTTAGATGTCTTGCATTCAACACCAAAATTGCGCCAAAGTAATTTGACTATTTTTGGCTTCACACCTCAAAGAGTAAATAATGGGCTCTGGGTTTGCATAGTGACAGTTAAGATCCTAATGCAAGAAAAGATCATCATAGAGAGGCATGAATAGACCTGTAATTTTAAACTAAGGTGAAGATGTTATGTGCTGGTACAACGATGCAATTTAATAATTAAAATGATTATACAACAGATGTTATTCAACAGCACATAAAATCCTGTGCATCAATCATTCTGGAATGGCAATCAATTAAAGTACTTAATGAAAATGTAAGACAGAATATTGAAGTATTAAAGCTGTGTTATGGAGTCTCTATCCATCTCTCAGGTTTCTTTTCTGTAGCAAAATTTAAAAAGAAGAAGTTGAAAGTGGAATTCAAGAGAATTCACTGTGACTTTTGGGGCTCTATAGAGAAATTAATGATTTGATAAGTACTTTGCAAACTGTGCTTGCTACAGTGATATTTAACAGATATTTTTTCAAATAATAATGGAGAAATTTGATGGCTAAATACGATGTCCTTAATTTATTTTAGAAAAGGATTTATTTTGACCATTTAACTGAGCCTAATTGTAGCAATTAAAATCCCTTAGGTATTTGAAATAAACCAAGGCTTCAGTTCCATTCATGATGGTAGCCTACAGAAAGAACTAGGCTCACTGACCCCAATAGCCATTCCTGAAATGCAAGAGTAATAGACTCTCTTGAAAAGTTCCTAGTGCTTGTGTAATTCTTTATCTGGACTTAAACTTTACTCATTGTACCCAATTTTCCCTCCCTACTGTTAACAGTCATTCAGGGAATGTTTCATGACATAATTATTACTAGGCATAATAAGTACAAAATGCCTGGCACGGTAACAATCATGGCATTGCAAAGAATGTTAATAGCTGCCATGTCAATAACCTTCCACTACATTTAATGGAAATAAGGTTCAGAACTATAGTACTGGAAGTGTCTGAAAAATGACATGGTCAATCACAGGGGAAGGTGGTAGAGGCCATCTTTTGCTTGATGAGCAGTCTTGGTCTGTAACGTCTGCCTTAGTGATCAGATTTTTCCTTGTTCAGGTCTGCAGGGGCCAATCTCAAATTATGTGTTTTAGTACAAGAGGGAAGTGGGTCAGATCCAGCATATCTTGGTTTCAGAAAAAATATTCCCCTTGACTTCTTTTATCCTACAAGATCTGTCTAGTTAACTGCAATAGGTAGAACTGAAAAATTTGCTTTCTCAGTCACAGGGAGAACTGAAAAGGACCTTTGTTTCATGTTTTTCTTCTGCTTTTATTCTGCCCTTAACATATTCTTACTGTGTATGTTAAAGAACTACCATTCAGTACTGGTTTTATCTGGAATAGAGTTAATTTTCTTTTCAGTACATGGTATGGATCTATGTATTGGATATGTGCTGGAAGCAGTGTTGATAACTTGGGAGTTTTTTTTGTATTGCTAAGCAGTGCTTGCATGTTGTCAAGGCACTTCTGTGTCTAACACTCCACCCTGCCAGTGAGGGGGCTGCTGGTGCACAAGGATTTGGGAAGGCACAGAGTTGGGGCAGCTGGCCTGAACTGACCAAAGGGATATCCACACCATATGACATCATGCTCAGTATTTAAAGTGAGTGAACAGCTGTGTGGGGCTGAGCTGCTTACCAAAGCTAAACCCACACCACCTTACCTTAGGAGAACATACACACAGCTGTTTCAGTTTCATTTACACTGGTGCTTTTTTCCCCTGTGTCTTTATAGCACAATTTCGCTGTGTACAGTGCAGAGGTACCCAGTGATGCTGAGGGAGCGGTTGGCCACACTGTACTGAGCTCCATATGTCTGCCAGCCAAGGCACTGCACCCGGCTGATTGAGACTGTCAGCTTCACACCACAACAGCCAGCAGCAACCCACAACCTTCGATTCTTTGCTAATACATCTTAACATCTTCTGGACTTGCAGGCTAGCCTGAAAGGAAAATAAATAAACAAAGAATAAATAAATCAGGATAATTTGCTGTGTTATAGCTCGTTGTTAGGAACAAAGAAACAAATAAATGATTGACCCTTTATGCTATGGATTATTTCTTTTATTCATCCATCCAAACAGGAGAATTACCATGGCAAATGCTGTTCTGCATGTAAGTTATTCGTCTTCTTAATAAATATTCTGGGAATAGTTTTATACATTTTGGAAGCTTGAAGTTCCCTGGTTATAAATCATCAATGATCCATATGGCACAGGCTTGTTTTAAACTGTGTACCCACTGGAAAAAGCTGTATATTGTTTTTCTGAATGCTTTTCCCTTGCCTCCTAAATTTATAAATCATATTGTCACCTTCCTAAGTGATTTATTTTCTAATTTTTTTGTCTGTCTGCAGAGAGAGAAGAAAAAACAGGAGATACCCAGTCTTTTCTTATCACTGTACTATTCAAGCTGGTAGAAGTGATGAAAGGCTCAGACTGCATTAAGGATTCAGCTCAGTTTTCAGCTCACCTGTATTGCTATTGAATACCTTTCCTTAAAACAAGTGCAAAGAGAATTTGATTGCCTACCTAAAAATAGTGCCTTCTAATGGAAAGTAGGAGATGCTGAACCTGCAACAGAGAGTGTGGGAAGCAGCTGGGGCTGTGCTGGCCTGCATGTAGCCACAGAGGATGCTATCAATAGTAACCTGGGTGATTTGGTCTGATCTCGGATGATTAGGCACTTATGACAGCCATGACTGCTGCCAGGTTTTAACTCTCCTTCAGCAAATGACCTTCAGCATATCCTGTGGTAGGAAGCCCTTCGGTATGACTTCTGAAAAAAGGAAAAAAAAATCATTGATTATTATTTTATTTCATCAGGTTTACATTTAATAAGATGCTTGGTCTGCAGACATAATTGTATTTCTGTGCCTTAGAAAGGATACACAATATAAAAAGAATGATACAAGTCCTAGGTCTTGGAGTGCTCTATAGGAAATGCAGCCATCATACTCATATCCAGCTTCAGGTTACTTTGCTGAGCACCTCTCAGAACAATGGCACGCGCATTTCTTTTTTTCTCCGCTGATCTCCCTGTTTGAGCCTGTCAATTTGGACCTACTTACTTCCTAGAAACTTTGTACCATCAGTAGCAAATTATTATTTGTACGAAATAAAGTCAACAGAGCCACCACCGTTAGGGCAAAATGGAGTAAAATCTTTGTAACTGAGCTTGAAGTTATAAAAGGGAGCAGTAGGTGAGATTCGTGGCCTAAGACAATGTAGGGAGTAAACTACCAATTAATTTAATGAATTAAAAGTAAGTAAGTAAATAAATAAATACTATAAATACTATTCTGTCTTCACCTCTTAATTGTGTGCCAAGTTGTAGAATCACTCATAATTCATGACTGTCTTGAACAACTGTTTCTTCAGGAAAAAAAAACCCTCCCCATCCTCAGTTCTGAATGTTAGAGACTTGAGTAGTTGAAAAATTCCTCACAATTCCACAAGAAAATCAGAACAAAGACTCAAATGTCGGTGGGGAAAAGTTAGATCAATTAATGCACCTATCTGTTATATTGAGATGGGAATAGTCACATGAAAAGCACATTTTAGTTTGCTGTAAAAAATAAATACTGTAGCAATAGAGGATAGTATCTGAAACAAAGAAAACCTGTAAGCTTAGGAGGAAATTTTTGTGTTTGTATTGGATCTGGATGACATGGATTTAATTTTCCCCACAACAGCCCTCATAGTGTTATGCTTTGTAGCTAGAAAGATGGTGATAACACAGCAGGATTTGGGATTACTGCTGAGCCAGTAGGCTCAGAGTAGTCAAGACCTTGGGAGGGGGTATAGCCAGGATGGCTGACCCAAACTGACCAAAGCAATATTCCATGCTGTGTGACACCCACTCAGCTACAAAAGCTAAGAGAAAGGAGGAGGAGGGGGTCATTCCTTATTATGAGCTTGTACTCCAGAGCAACCGTATCATGGTTCCTACTTCCCAGGAAGTGGTTTGACACCACCTGTTGATAGGAAGTAGAGAATAAATCTTTTGTTTTCATTTGTTTCTGCATGTGGCCTTTGGATTTGCTTTATTAAACTGCCTTTATCTTGGCCCATGAGGTTTTTTTCGTCTTATTTTTTCGACTCCTTGTCCTGCTGAGAAAGGGAGTGACAGACTAGCTTAGTGGGCAGCTGGTATCCAGCCAAGGTCAACCCACCACAGTGTTGTAAGGAAAGAACTCCAGAGATTAATGGAGTGGAAATAAAACCGGGTAGATGCAAAGAATTCATAGTCTGCCTACAAATGAATAAGTCTAGAGAAGGAGAGCACTTCTGCCTTAGAAATAGAAGGAAGCCTATAATGAAATTAAAACATGAAAAGGTGCACATTTCTTAGGGGAAAGAATAACAACTCTAAAGGTTCATATGCTCTAAAAATATCAAAATACTTAGGTTAGCAACTAAAAAACATAAATCTCTCTTTTTTAGGTTACCAACAGTCATTTTAAGACTGTCATTAGGCTTTTAATAGATACATTATCTTGTTGTTAGTGCCTGAATAAATGGATAAGTAGTATAAAAAAAATGCAAAAGAAAAGAAAAAACAGCAGATCCCGAAGTTATTATGTGTTTCCAAATCTTCATTTTTATGGATTTCAGAACTTTTGTCAGATGTGTATCTGAAAAGATCTCTGTGAAAGGGATGAAAGCAAAGACACCAACCAACCCAAGAATTACATAGGTAACTAACCAGCTAAACAGAGAAGAAATACTGAACCTTTGCATCCCATCTTGTATTTGTATTACAGTGTGCTGTTCCTAAGCCAACAGAAATGGACAGGCCCCTTTCTGCTTCCCCAAAACATTCTTTCTGCAGACAAATGCATAGGTTACAGAGACTCTGACTGTGTCTGGTTCTTCTGCACAATCAAATTGCTTTATTATCACAGGGGTTTGTCTCAGTGAAGAAGCCAAAGCTAAAACATTGGCTGTAGGGAAATTAACAGGCCTGTGGATTTCTTCACAGAGCAGGAGGAGTGTGGCCTTGGCCAGATTCTGTGTGCTCGTGAAGATAAACAACTTGCAGGACTGTGAGAACGCAGGTGCAGCTGAAGACAAGCTGCACAGAGACAGTAGCTTTGTAGCTGTAGCCAATGAGTGATTGTTTGTGTGTGTGAGCACCAGTAATGTTAATGCACGTACACTCAGAGAACACTATAATTGTAGAAACGCCATTAATAAACTGAGCTCTGTAGTTAATCCATATTGGATTGTCTCACTGCTCCATAAGCCCGCCTCCAACAATTGGTCTCCTGACCAATGACCTGTTACTGGTAATTTTTGAATGCTTTTAAAAAAAGCAACTTTAGGAGTTCAGGGAAGCAGGTCTATACTGTTACTGGTGGTCTTTTGCACTCTTTGTGTACTTTACACTTGCAGCTTCCACTGTAACTAGTGAAGGTACACATGTGGCCAGGCAGCCCAGTGCTCAGACTATTTTGCCTTCACTGTTGATCTCAGCAAGCTCCAGATAATGCCTGTGGCTTTACTTCCTAAAAATTTATCTGTTTTTTTTCAGCTCTGCATGTTACTTGGGTTTTTGACATTATAATACCTCTTCCCTAGCTCCTCATAGAGCCCAACTGGATGTTCAATTAATTATCACTCTGTTGCTTACCTGCTTTGAAGAACACAATCAATGATTTCTAAGGGATACTTTGGTTCCCTCATGTGTTCCATATTCCCTTACATTTGAGCTAAAATAGTATTTAATAAAAAGTGCTTCATTATTTGCTCTACAAAACACTGGAAAGTTAATGTGGCTTGAAATAAAAAGTGTTCAGTTTTCTTGAATACAATGAAAAAGAACAGGAAGATAATCATGTTGTGTAGTTATTGTACATGCAAATTTAAAAGAGTTTCTCTTCTTTCATCTAGGATTTCAAATACACTTTCAAAGAAGAATTTGCATAATGTTGTATGCAATGACTAAACCTTCCTCAATGAGAATGTCTGTATTCGTGTTGCTTTTAGCAACATTCCTTCACTTTTTTTTGGGTGGATGATTGAATTAAAGTTAGGGTAAATGAAAGAAAGAAGAGGATTATGTTGCTGGTATAGAGAATACGTAGAGCTTTGTGCACTGGGGAATTTTGATTAAAAGATCATATGATCTATTTGAGGTTAAGCATTTTTCATTGTAAAAACAGATCTTAACCTTGCTTAAAATGGTATTACTATGGCACGCTCAGTTATAGCTAATGTCTGTATTCGCAATTTAGAGGAGGAAGACTCAGTGATTGTTAATGTATTTCCTTCCCTGAAATATGTTATACTTATTATAAACAATTACGTAAGCTAATCGAGAACAAATTTCTTGATATTACCTGGCATTGATTAACAAATAGCAAGAGAAATAATACTTATGGTACACCCTTGTGTTTGTGTGATATAGCCTTCCTTCTGAATCAGAGAACAGGTTCTTCTTCTTATTAAACAATTTCTCTTGTGGATAGAAAATTACTCTCTGCAGAACACCATCACAGCTGTGAGTCTATCTGCAGTCGGATAGAAGTCTGCTCCACTGGATAAATGTCAAGGCCTGAATAGCCCTTTTGTGTCAAAACCCCTTCTGGGTGGAATATGGAACAGATTTTGAACAGGAAAGGAAAGTATTTCAGGCCAGATGGTTAATCTGATGGAGCAATATTCTGACAGAAGGAATGAGTAGTATTGTGTAGTTTAGCAGTTATATCAGGGAGAGAAGAAAGCCCTTCTGCTAAGTTAATGGAGATCCATGATTGTTCTCGACTCTAGGGTGATATGACAGTTTCTAATAATACATAATGGGAAATAGCTAATGTAGTATGATAAAGTTTTCATGCTGTTATACTGTTTCAACATTTCCTGAGTGACAATGGATGAGAACCATATTCTTGCAAGCAATCCTTTACTGTTTGAAGGTTGTATTTGTATCTCCATATATATGATCTGGATTTGGTTGTCTTAATCTGGTTTTGTAATTTTTATAAGATGCATGTAATTCATATGAAATTCTGAAGAGGATAGAGTTATTCATTAGATTGTAGACTTAAAAAGAGTTTGTTCATTCTATGGCAAAGATTGAAACTGAGATAACCAGCTCCTATTACAGTATGTCTAACTTGTCATCAAACACAATCATTTATAATATTGTATAGGGGATCTGCAACTTATTAAAAGCAAGGCCTGATATAAAGGCTGGTTTAGGATTTCAGGGAAAAAGGCTAAGAAACCCACAGCATTTTGGGCAAAGCAGCATTGAAAGGCAGCAGCAGCTTAGTCCTGCTGAGATCCTCATTTCCTGCTATCTGGGCCTCTCAGAAAGGCTGATGCACTTGCTGATAAGACGACTGTGTTTTTTTCTGAGAGGCAATGTCTTCTGGTCCTCATCAATATTACGCTTTGACCTCTTTGATGTCTAAGTTAAAAAAGAGAAATGCAGGCTGGCATGCTGCCCTCAAAAGATTGCCAGCTTTCTCATCAGAGAACGGTCCTTGAGAAATCAGGACCTAGTTTATATTGTTGGTGTTTTATTAGTACAGAAAATGAATATGAATCTGAAAATAAAATGGCTGAATAACAGGTTTCATTACAGCATCATAAAAAACCTTGTGGATTGTATTTGAAATGTGTGTGGTGAGTACACAGGAAAGGAATTTATTTTTAGAATGTTTAGGCAGTTTATGGAAGTTCTAATTAATGTCTTCATCTTTAAATGTGATCTGTGATTTTGAAGACCAAAGTAGTTTGAGAATACTGTAAGATATATACTATGGTACCACTCACTAAAAAATTAACTTCAGTGTCTCCTTTCAGTGTCTTACATCTAAGCCTGCATGTCATATTCTTTTGACATGTGATGTGAATCATTGGAATAAGAATTGGGTAAGAAATAGACATAAAGGAACAGCAGGTTTTTAGTATGCAGATAGTATTAAAAATATAAAATAGATAAGATGGAAAGAAATCTGGAAATGTGGGTATTGATTTTCCAAAAACATTTCACACTTAGTTCTGTGAATATATATTTATTAACTGAACAAGTTAATAAATTTTAACACTTTTCAGATCGTATTTAGATATTATCAAAATAATTTAAATAAACAGGTTTTTTTTTATTTTACACATCTGATAGACACATAAATTAACTACTTGTATATTTAGTTGCAGAATCATAGGAGAACTCTGGTGGGAAAGGACCTCAGGAGATTTTTAGTCCAATTTCTGGCACAAAGCAGAGTCAGCTATGGAATCAGATCAAGCTGCTTACAGCTTTATCCAGCTAGATGCTGGAAACCTCCAGTGATGGGGAATGCACAAGCTGTCTGGGGACAACCTGGTACACTGCCTACTATATGGAGAAAACATTTTTTCTTATATCAAGTGGGAACCTCTCTAATTTTTAACTTGCGCCTGTTACCTGTCTGTCCACCATGCACAACCAACAAGGTCCTGGTATATCTTCATCGAGATCTTCCTGATGACCTCCTCATAGGAGCTGGTGGTCTGCCATTAGGTCCCCCTGAAGCCAGTTCTTCTCTAGGCTCAGCAAGTCTCATTTCCCCAGCCTTTGTTAATGAGGTAAGTGTTCCAGACCCCTCTATTGTCTGGCAGTTCTCTGCTGAACTTGCTACATTTTACTAAAGTCTCTATGGCATTGGATAGACCAAAACTGGGTGCACAATTTAGATGTGTTCTCATGAGTGCTGAGTTCAGGTGGATGATCCCTTCCCTCAATCCATGGCCTGACAGACTGTTGATACAACCTTGGGGTTGTTGTTGGCTTTCCTTGCCCAGTGCACTGTTTGCCACCATGCCTGGGACATTTCTGCAGACCCACCCTCCAGACAGGCAATCAGACCCCTGCCTGTATTGCTGCAGGAGGTCTTTCCTTCCCAGCTGCAGGAATTGCCATTTGCCTTGCAGGATTTTTTCAGGTTCCTGTTGATCTGTTCCTCCAACCTGTCAGGATTACCCTGAATGACAACTCGACTTTTGCCATTTCAAATGTGTTTCAATTTAGTGTCATCTGAAAAGTTGGTGAGACCACAGTCCACTGCCTTCTCCAAATCACAGATAATGATATTAAACAGGATTGTGCATTCCCCATCTGCTCGTCCATCCATTCAGAATGTGGTGTCCTAGTACGAGTATGTGAATACTATGTGAGGCAGTGTCTTGCTACAGACAAAGCAAATGACATCCACTCCTCTCTCCCCATTAAAAAGTGCTCCATGCTGTCGCAAGGGTATATGGGTTTTTCTTCGAACTCTCTAGAGTGATCATTTAAAGAAATTTCTCCACTGATCAGAAAAAGTTACTCAAAGGCCAAATCATAGTTATTAAACTGCTAAAATTATGTGTAACCTGCTCATAATTGTGATCATGATCCCTTTCAGAAGAAAGATCCAATAAGATGTGATAAACACTGGGTTTGTGACCTATCTTACAGACATATGTTTTGGACTTTAAAAGGTTGTATTCAAATATGAAAGAGAAAGATCCAGGTATCTTAATTTCCAGTGTTAATTAGGGCTCATCTGTAGTGCAACAGTGTATGCAGAGCATGCAAAGGGGTTACCCAAAGGAAATATATCTGAAGTTGTTACTCAAAGGACTGCAAGCATTTTTTATGCTTAAGCCACTGTGGAAACATCAGTGAAAAGCATATCCTCAGATATTTATAAGATTCTACAAGGTGCTTTTATCATCTCCAATGCACATTGACAGTTTATTATTTTTTTCTAGTTGTGCAAGTTTCAGAGTAGTTCTGCTGGAACATGCTATTATATCTATGGAACTTTCTCAGTAAGGTAGATCTGCTATAGGTTTAATACATAATTGCGGCTTAAAAACAGAATAATGAAAGACTGGGACCCATTACAGAGCATAATAATTATATTATTATGTCTTATAGTTGAGTCAGTATTGCTACTAGAGCCATTATATGAAGTCCATAACCTTTTAGTGTCATCTTAAAAAAAGTACTTCATCAAATACAATATATCTAATATAATTATCAGTAAAAATTCTTTATGTACTTCTTGGTTTACCAGTAAAAGGTTATGGTATGGTGGAGCCTTAGGGAAATGGAGATAATTGTTTGGTCAAAACAGTTCTGATCTTGTGTAAGCTGTTAATTTGTTATCATAAATTAATTTATTAAACACTTCAGCATTTGCTTAATGAGCTGTCTAAATTAGAGTGTTGAATGCCACCAGCAGCAAAATATTACTAAATCCTATGTACAGAAAGGATTTTACACCATTATTGATCCTTTCCTTTTCTGGGTAAGAGTTTTCATTTTCTTACCTGAATTTCTCTTGCTTCACCATTCCTTTCAAAACCAAAACAAGAATAGTACTTAAATCACAAATAGCAACACAACATTGAGTTTTATGCATTTATGCAGCAGGACTCTCATTGTGCTTTCATATTGAGGTTTTGACATTAAATGGATCAAGTGTATCAGCATAGTGGATATGTTTCTGCTGTCTAAATGCCGCTTTAGAACAGTTTAAAAATGTAGGAAGCCAACAGCACCCTTACAGAAACCTTACCTATATTTATTTCTGTCCAGACGGAGGAAGCAGAAGGTTTGCCAGACACTGACAAATGCAGACATAAAATTTGCTATGCAGATTCAGAGTGGAGGTCTATTATCCCATTCCTGGCAGTGGACAGTACCTCTTGTTTAAAAGAAAGAGAGAAAACAAAAGGAAATGACAGTGGCTTTTGGAAGAAATATTCTTCCCCTGATAGTCTAGTACTTCCTCATGTCACAGCAAACAGCCTGGTTCATAGGATGAGCTGTGGCTACTCTATTCAGATGGTAGGGGAAGGCTTATGTATGAGGGTTAAAAGATTAGGTGGAACCTGTGATCTTTGAGAAGATCCTCCAGTTGAAACTTGACCTGTAATTACAGATATAAAAGTCTGGACCATTTTGATGAAGGATACTTCGGGCTTTGGTGAATGAGAACATGTCTAACAAAATTCCTGATTAGGTTTTCATTCTACTATAACTCATATCATTATTATAATTTTTTTGCAGATTTGATCCTTCTTTGGAACCTGGTGTCTTATTAGCTTCAGCAATAACTTGCAGTAGAGACTCCATAGCTTAATTGCTGTTGAGTGAAAAGGTTTTTTTATGTACCAGATTGATGTTTCAGCCTTCCAGTTTTATATTTCAGTTATATTTTTCATGGTTAGCTTAGCAAAACTTCTTTTGGGGATTCATTTTTCTTTACATAAGCATGTGGGCAAAAAATGGGTAATCTGTAAAATATTTAATATTCATCATTATAAGACATCAGCTAGTTGCTCTAGACTTACATCTATGAATCCCCAGGCTTTTCCAGATTAGCAAAGTGTGCTATCATAGCCAAATTACAAAGTTTTGCAAGTACTTAGCAAGCATGTTATGGCCCAGCAACCACTGGTCTGGCAGAGAGAGGCATATTAAGGATTTAACCGTGAGAATATAGCCATTTCTACTTCAGCCAAAACAACCAATATTTTGCTGAAATTTTTTTATGGATTAAAAATTTTGAGGAGTAAAAGGAGACCGTTAAACCATGCTATCTCTCATGTTAAAAAGTTTCCATTTGATGCAAATTTCAAATTTTGAGGCATTGTTATACAGATGGGTTAACATACAGTCCTATTTTTATTCGTATTGGAATATTGATAAGTAATCCTAGAAAAATTTGATTTTTGAGAGTGAAATGAATGTTTACATGAGTTGGTATTTTTCTGAAAGACTGAAATTCACAAGGAACAGAAATTCTAGGGACAGTATGCAATGTTAAGTGACTCAAGAAATGAGTAACACATCACAGCACAACAACTGTGTTAGTAAACAGTTTTAAATAATAATTAGGATGAAGATAAACTGTCTTGGTTAATTTGTTCTACATCAGAATATAGGTGGAGAGATTCTATGATGTATTATCCAATATAAATAAAAATAAATGCTCTTAGGTAGTTCATTGGCAGCTTATAATACTCTGCTTAACAATGCCGGTAATGATAAAGTATGAGACTCTTTAGACTGTAACCTCATGGGAATGACCATTGATCTAATACTCATGATGACAATGATTTTATCACTGTGTGTACCAGACAGAGGTGTGTTCAGCATCTGGAGCAAGGTCAGGAGTTTGGCAGTAAAAATGCTAGGTCAGCAATAATAGCTGTAGTATTCATTATCCTTTTTACAACTTCATTAGGGTCTACACCTACAGTAATTGCAACATGTAAAGCCCTTTTCTTAATTCATATTTAAATATTTTCACTTAATTTTTTGTTATAAAAATATTATTTTGTCAAGAGCAAAAGTATATAGAGTAATTTATATATTGGATTTAGTATTTAACTTTTTAAAAATATCATTTTGGTGAGTGTTTTCTAAAAAGTGATATTGTTCCTGACTAATACTAAAATATTTGTTTTGAGACTGCATTATATGTTTTCCTACATAATTATTGCATCATGAATTAACAGTTATTCAACATCTTCATATCAGAGTTCTGTTTCCAGAAAAAATAGTGCCTCTAGTTTTGACTGAGAACACATTTTTGAACATTCAGGTTATAAAAATGTCATGACTTTCACAGATTTATTGGCATTTTAAACACTGTGGACTATTTTAGGCACTATATGACTATTAAAACATTTTCTAAATAGTGGGTTACTGTACTTCCATCAGTCTTTCATTACTTTGAACACACAGCATTTGTAATAAAATTCACATAAAAAATTAAAAACAACAAACCTTTTTGACAATTTATGCTGCTTAGCTCAGGAAATGATTATTATCTCATATACGGGATGCTGCCTCTGAGAAGCACTTGGTAGTATACAAATCCACAACACACTGAATAACTTTGAGCTTGTCAAGTCAACCAAATTAACTAATCTCAGTTTGATTTGTGAAATTCTGTGTGGTGTTCCTACCTGAGTCTAGGAGTATGCCAAGACTGGGCCACAGGGAAGGAAACTTGCAGAGTAATTAAGTGAAAAATTATTTTCCGTGTCTAAAAATTACATTTATAATTTTCTATTATATTAACTTCTGAACTTATTTTCTAGGCTTTTAATATTGTCAGGATCTTGGTTCTTATTTGCTTATGAGACAAGATTTTTAGTTTGTTACTGATGATAAATTAGCTGTTACTAAAGCTCTGTGTTTGGAATTGTTCCTTACAAAAAAAAAATCTTTTTATTCAATGCAGTAAACATTCTCAGTAAAGCAATGGTGTGTACAGAAGAGTTATAATGGGATGTCACCTACATCCAGTTTTATCTGGCATCTTTATAACAATGTGTCACTTGTCACATCTGTTTGATCATGCAGACCTACATGTGTATCAATAGCACTGATGAACACAAAAGGCTTCAAATTTAGAAATAATTTGTCTTCATAGCCAGGCTCACTTCACTATGTGGGTGTTGTAGCAAAGATTTGAATTGTAGTAGAAGCAAAATGAGAGGAAGAGTAATACATGAAGTTTTATGCTGGAAACAATATTTCAGAAGCTTTGAATTATTTTGCCTTGTTGCCCTCTGATCTCTTCAATCTAAATGTAATTCAAATTTTCAAAACTGATGTTGGCCCTGAATAGCCAAGGTTTTAAAGGTACATCAGGTCTGAATTTTCAAATGTGCAGAATTACACTCCATGAGAATACCATTTATAGGTACTTCAGTTTTACTTTTCTACTCCTTTCGTAGCTCTCAAGTACTTGAAAAATCTTCCTTGAATTAGGCATATAACTGAAAGGGAAGGAGAGTGAAAGTAACTCTTACAAGCACAATGGGTAGCTGTTATTTTCCTGTGTCCCTGTAAGACAGTATCACTGGGATGATCCAATGCTCCCACTGAGACATAGTCACCAATTCTCTATCCTGTCATATATAAGATTATTTTTATTCTTCTGTATTATACATTTTTTTCCTTAATATGACATATTTATAATGGGAAACAGCCCTCTGGATAAGCTACCAGCGAAAGTGAATGTGAGTGTCCATAGCCAAGTCCCTTCTCTCAAGCCTTTTATCTTGCCAAAAGCAACACAGCTCAAATACGAGAGCATCCTGATTTGCCCTTCAGAATGCTTTTAAAACCTTCAGTCTTTTGTACCAACTTCAGAATACTTTTTTTTACATTATCACTGAGTTAAAAGCCACTGCTCAGGGTTTGTAAGACAGAACATTTCAATTCCTTTTTGTCATCCTGCCATGCAGCTGAGTTCATAAACCCAAGTTAAATGCCAGGGCTCTTCATATAAGGGGAGCTAAGTGCCTAAGAATGAAAATGGCACTTACTAGGAAGTGTTAACTGGTCATTGGAAAATGCTGAAGTGCTAAAGCACGGCCTTACCCCAGTCAAACAAACATTTAGGAGCATACCTCATGATCAGAGAAACTCACAGCTGCCAAACTTATCCTACAGCTCAGTGTCAAACCCAGGTCAGACATTTATTTTAAAAGGAAGACTTAAAGGGGAAGAAGAAACATAGTTACCTAGGAAAGAATTCTTCAGCTCATACATTACCCAGGAGCCAGACCAACTAGAGACTTGTATGTTCAAATCGTTACATATCTCCTGCGTAGGAAGCAAGGACTGACATAAGTAATTTCTCTCTGCTTCCCTTTCCTAAGAAGTAAAATTATATGCCTGGATTGCCACTGTTGTCCTCACCCCACTGAATCATTCTGGAGATGATAAGGACAGTGAATTTAAGAATAGGCTAAAAATAGAGCTGTCACAAGTAGAAAAGAAAAATAATTCTCTATGGGTATTTCAGACAGTCATGTAAGTTGTTGATTATTACCTAATTAGAGAAAAATATGGAAGAGAGAATGTAGTCAGCCTAGATTACATGTTTGATGTGCTAAAATTATTCCTGAACTGAACTGTAGGTTTGTATTCCATACCAAGATGGGGTGCACTATTGAAGCCTGGATTCTGGTTTTATAATCTCCTTCTAGCAGCTGCCACTCAGTCTTTCAAATCACACACATCTTTGATGTCAGACTATTGTTCCATTAAGGTGCAGCTCACTGCTTTTTTCTACTCAATCTCTTTTAATCTTGTAAATCAAATAAAGCTCAGTAATGCAGATAATATGTCAAAAATGTCCTTACCTCATTGACATTCCCAGTGGAAGTCTACTTTTGAAATAATTTCTCAGCTAAGTTCAGATATGTTCTGTAAACCATGAAACGTAGTTGAGAAGTGCTTAGTGCACATCAAGAAAAAGATAGCCAACAGGTATCATAATAATAGTTAACTGCAGGGGTTTTGTGCAGTAGAATATAGATGTGCATAAAAATAAAATCAGATTTCATGTCAATGCTATTATTGCTAAATACTACTTCCTTATAAAAAAGAATACCAGATTGTATTTCTAGTGATGTATCAGTGGGCAGAATAATAATTGACTAAGCCTGCTAGGAAAGTTTTGATACTATAAGTAAATGGTTGTTGCAGGTCTTTAAGCACTACAGCCTATTATAGATTTATCCTTGGTGGTAAACATTTTCCTTGGAAGTTTGAAGACTTAAAAAGGCTGTCACTTTGATATAACATCATATGCATATCTGAGGTGCTAGCAGTTTTTTCTAATGTGTTTTTACAAAGCAAGATTTAGATAGGAGGGACATAACAGCCTTTAACTCATATAAAGGTATCTGAGCTTAGTGGACAGGGAATCCAGCGAAGACTTGGGAACTCTGCTACTGAATGGCATTGAAATTGGCCTCTGATAGTGTTTATGCTGTGAAATATTCATGGAATGTATACATATTTAAAATGAGATACTGAATATAGAAAGTGAATATATAAGTCACATAGAAAGTGACATCTAGATCATATTCTTGACACAGTTTTATTACTTTATCAATGAAGGAAAGGTAGATCTGACAGACACAAGGCTTACAGTACCTAATCCATGTGCAAAGTCTGTGTCGGTTGAATACAGATGTCCCAGAATCACTGAACCACAGAATGATTGAAGTTGAATGGGACATCTGGAGTCATTCATCCCCACTCCCCAAATTCAAGCATGGCCAGCTAGAGCCAGTTTTCCAGGATTGTATTCAGATGTTCTTTGAATATCTCCTATGACTGAGGCCCCACAAACTCTCTGGGCAGCCTGTGACAGTGCTTGGTCACCTTCACAGTAAAAAGTGACTTCTGACCTTCAGATGGAAAATGATCAGAAGTGTGGTAGATTTTCTGCCTGAGCTCTACCTCCGCATGAGGCACGATGGAGCTGGTAGTCTCAGCAGAATCCTTACACTCCCCTGATCATGATATGCAAGTTTTCATAGCCTTTCTGGTCACAAGGCTGCCTGTCTTCTTTGGGACTGGAATACATTTATGTTGTATTCTTTAAAAATTTAAGGACAACAGGAAGAAAATAGTTTGTGAACTATAGAAGCTAAAGAAAAAAAAAGACTCAATAAAACATTTAAGTCTTCTTCTTGATAACATGGAGTTATTAACAATAGTCTGTTAATTAGTATTTAGTCCAGCCTAATACATTTTTGCTGTCATATGCAGATTTCTGTCATTTACACAAGGAAAGTAATTGGCAGCATGCCCTTAGTGACTGTTAAAAATCATCATCTTGAGACTAGCTAGGATTTTCAAGGAATCAAATTAGTTTACCTATAAGCCTTATTCCCTACAATACTTTTTATGATGTTTTTGTTTTCTTTGTATACTGAACACTGTCCACACAGCTTCTATTATATATGCTGATCTCGCTGAAAGCTCCTTTTGGTTCATCGTTTGGTTCCAGTAAAAGCACACAAATGGTGGTATGCTCATCCTGGAAAATGTATCTTTAAATTTCTCTCTTTGTATACACTTTTTGAAGGATGAAATAGTATTTTCTTCTAGCAAAGAAATTCAAGAAGGCATGGTGTTCTTATTTTATTCAGTTGTTGTTTAAAATCAGCTTGAAATATATGCTCAGTGTCCAGTGATCCATCATCCAGTGGCACATACTGCAGTAAAATGTACTTCCAAGAGGGACATGGAAGAACAAAAGCAGGAGTGAAGGGATGCTTAGCTCAGTGGTAGTAAATCACTTGTAAGTTTTCTCTGGTGGTTTAGCAGATCTGTCAGTGCAGATATAAATGTGCTGTGTGAAATATTTTCTTCTGATTTGCCATAGAAATTTCAGCCATACTACTTGTTATATTTGTGCTGTGAAGTAATGCAGATGTATTATCACAGAATAAGCCAGGTATAATTAATGAGTTGAGATACAGTTGACATAAAAGCAGCACATCTCTTTTTGGAAGTCACAGTAAATGAAAAGGAGTCAAGTCTTTAATTTTAGATGGGCCTATAAACAGAAAAAAACGAATCCTAACCACTGTGCAGTCTTTTCTTACTTGATACTGTTTTAGAGTGTATTTACCTTAAAAGTGAAATATAAAGTGTCTATAGACTATAGATTAGATAAAGCAGTAGTAGACTTGTAGACTTCCCAGAGAGCAGAGAGCATATTCCATCACACAGCGTGATTGTCTCCAACTTTGTTTCACAAAATGGTGGGTGGGTGAAACTGAAGAATTTGTCAGAAGTCTTGTTTGGAAATCTGAAAGTGCTGATGAATTCGTGACTCCTTAAATTGCTCTAAGCCTTCTTAAATGACAGTTCCAGTAAAGGACAAACATAAATACCAGAACATTTTGAACCGGTGGGAATATCAAAATCTGTGGCCAATGACTGTGAATTTGGAAACATTTTACCAAACAGGAAACTTTGATGTGTTCATAAGCTTTTTAAATTCTTTTTTGTGTGTATGCACAATTATGTATTTTAAGAATTTATGACAATTTTGATGAACATATAGTTGAAAATCATGGGATTGAAAGATCGCTATGGAAGCATTTAAGTTCAGAAATAGTTATTAAAAAGCCTAAAAAAGATAGGGGTTTTTAGGTACTTATGATGAGCTGGACTGGTGTTAACCGGACCATGGTGCATGTTGGTGTAGTTCTAACTTGCATTTTAAGTATTTATGTCTATTATTTTTTCCTAACTTTTTCATTGATTTTATTTCCCTTTAACTTTGAAAATAATCATTGTACTTTCTGTTTTGTTACAAAAGTAAGACTTTTTTTCTCTTATGCCATTAGTAATAACTGATTTGACTCAGATGAAAAACAGTCCTGTCTCAAAACTAAAAATGGATTTTTCAGAAAACCATCACTTAAAATTGTAAATATATTTATAAAAAGTTCCTCTTCTAACAAGAGAGGAGACTTGGGTGAAAAGCAGATGCTGGAGAATACTGTAAGGAACACCTGTTTTCCTATTATCTCTCTTGTCCTGATTGGACTAAATTCTCCTTTATTTACACATGCTACAAGATAAAGGTTGAAAAAATTGATATCATAAATATTGCAGAAGCAGAATTTCAATATATGTCAATTGGCATATACATAATCTATCCCCAGTCACAAGCAAGCAATTCTTTTGCAATTATGAATATATCAAAATTATATTTAAGAAAAAATATGTTAATTAAATAAATGCTGTACAGAATTTGTTTTTAATTTTGGTAAATTCATGTTGAAAATAAATACCGGAAAAGCACAGAAAACTGTTAATTATTGGCAACAATTTTCTTTCATTCTCATTGTGTGCTTAGGAAGTCACATTTGTGATATAACTAAGTGTGGAAAGAATGATGACTCTGAAAGTATACTAGGAATTTCTCGTGATGTTTTCCATTTATTTCTTTCCAGTTTTTTTGAATCTTGGTATTTATGATACACATTGGAAAATTAATGCTAAAGAAAATAATTGGTTAGTTGTGCATAATACTGTCATCAGTAGATCAAGGAAGCTATATATGTTTTGGAAATAGGATTTAGGATCACTAGTAAAAAACAACGTGGAACACTCCAAATATTAAAGACAATCATTATTTTCTGCAATTGTGTAGTATCTGGTTCAACAATGAACACCAGGGCTTCTGGGTGCACTATGGAAAGTGAATAATTGGTAACATGTCGCCTATGAAAAGCAGCTGAAGAAAACGAGCTTTGGTGTGGGCAGGTGCAATTGGCATGACTTCCATACAAATTCATTCCATTATATCAAAGGTTATTTTAGGTGATTTATGAATCCAGTTTTGCTTCAGTTTCATCAGTTAAGCTTTGACCAAGTAGATTCCTCTTATTTTCAACCAGGATTTGCTTTGTCAACAGATGTTGATTCCTCTAGAGGATATTTTGTTGAGTAATCTATTTAGTGCAATTCATGCTGCAATTTCTTGCAAAATAAGCATGGGGAAATAAATCATACTGTGTCGTGTACTTTATAAATTTTACTTAGGAGATTTCCAGCCAAAGTGATTGAGTTTATGGAAATGTATACTGGTCTGCTTAGTGCACACTGAGGGCATAGAAGAAGGCCAGAGGACAGCTGGAGACACTGTAGAGATCATTTTTTCTGTCCTCGACACTGCTGTGCATTCCTTATCCCTTTTTGCAATGAGCTGGTGGAGGACTGTGCCCAAGAGACAAAGCCTGACTCTGAGAACTTGATGTTACTGTAAACAGTTCAAATCTTTTTGATATATATACCTCTGGCTGTTTGAGAGCTAGTGTTTCAAGGAGGCCACACAAAATTTCCTTTCATTTGAGATATCCTGTAACACATGAGCAACAGATTTCAAGGCCAAAAGGAGCTGTTATGGTCACTGTAGTCTATGCCACACCAGACAAACAATTTTGCCTGGTATTCTCTGTAAGTTAATGGAGCATGTTGAAGTACAGCAAACATCGTAGGAGCATGTCCAATTTTAAGTTCAGTTTCTCTAGTGATGGAGAAACCCCTTCCTTTGACAGGTTGGTCTGGTGGTGGATTGCTTCCATTTCTAAAACTGTGCACAATTTTTAAAAAAAATTGTATTTATGCCATTTTTTCTAGCCACTTTGTCTGTTCTTTTGTTTCACCCAAGCATGATCATTACATCTGCGCTTTTCAGAACATATCTAACTATATTTTAAATTCGTTCTTCTTAGGCAAATGTCATGGCATACACAAGCAAGAGTATGGAGTGGGAGATGGTCTGTTTTTTTCATTGAGATTGTCTAGGACAGTTTACCGAGAGAAGTTAGTTAATTATGTAGGTAGTGATGGTCAGCTGACCTTATAAAGTCTCAGGAAGTTTCTACCTATACCGAGGGAATTCCCAATATTCCAAGCCTGTCTTTCATGGATGGTTATTAAACAGCATTGGCTATCTTTAGTTTTGTTTTCATTTTGAACATCTATTAAATGGCATTTGCAAATGTCTTTGATGCTTCTCCTAAGTATTGATGAACTAAATTTGTTTCATTAAAAATAAAATGGTTAGGACATTTTATGATAATCAAGGTAAAGGTTACAATATGTTCTCTGAGTAACTGGTGAAGAACAGCTCATGAAGCAGATTGCCTACCTGGAATTCATGAGTGAGTGTATAACTGACAGTGATTTGCTCACAGTGTTTCCTCTTATTCATATAAGAAACAGTTTGAGTGCAGAGGGACATTTTCCTAGAACCTCTATAATTACTGAGATTTCAAGTAGCTGATAGCAGGGCTTGCACAGAAGTGTACAAAATGCATATTTGGTCATAGGATTGAGCTGTAACGGATGGCAGAAAACTTACTATTATCAATGTGATGAAGGGTGCATGCAGAGATTTGAATAAACTCAAATCGACCACTGAAAAAAAAAAACCAAAGGGAAAAAAAAACCCCAAAACAAACAAGAAAAAGCAGCATAATTTGAAATGTAGAATATTTGCTAAAGTTACAGAACCATCTTTGAGGTCAAATTAAGGACATTGTGAAGTAAGATAATGCACAAGTATCTCCAAAATGCAAGGCAGTGGAAGGATTGTAGGAAAAATTATTTCCAACGTTGAGAACACAACACTTAAAGAACATTAACCTTAATGCTGTGTCGAACACTGGGGCTGAGGAAAGACACATCCCCTGTTCTTCTCAGGGCTTTTCTCTTTCCTGGTCCTCACCCTGTGGGGGTCTTCAAACATGTCTGCAAGGACTTACCCTTTTCTCATACCAGGAAGAGATTCTCTGGAATGCAGGAGGAAAAGATATCTAAACTGTCTTCAGGAAAGATGCCTCTTCCAGGCAGGAAAGCTTTCTTAAGCAAAAGAACCATATCTCCTAATAGTAAATTCTTCTGGAAGGGTCTTCTACATCTACAGTGGTTCATATCACATCTGAAATTTGTATGCTTTGGATTTGCTTCTTTATCCAGTCTGTAGATTTGAGGTATTGAGTAAGATAACGAATGTCATTTTTGTCTTATTTTAGGTTCAGCAGATTTTGGAATTATTATCTGATTGTAGTTAATTTTTCTAGCCTTATACTATTTTGTGATAAAGTGCAGCTCTGGTCACAATGAATATAGCAAGACTTCATTAGATATTAGCTGTTGACACTCAGTCATGTGGACAAGTATAAGAATAATGTGGGAATCAAGTGTGTTGTTGTATTCAAGTTAATTAAAAGCTTCAGCTATAAGTCTGTAATTTTACATATTTAAGCAGAAAATTTATTCTGTGAAAACTAATATACTCTTATTCTTTATAAAGGTGAGATAGGCAGTTGGTGCAAGAAAGAGGGAGTACATTCTCTCAGAGAACTCCATTTTTGCCTACTTCTTACACGTCCTGGATTCAAATTTTTCTTCCACATTTCTGAAATTTTAGCTCAGCATTTTATCAAATACAATTCTCATAGGAACTGAATTAAATGTCAGATAGAGCTCATTGGATGTTTTTGACCTGATTTTTCTTCCTCATAAAAATAGGTTTCATCCATTCAATTAAAAATAGACAAAACTATGTTTCAATAGAATTTTATAAGCTTTTTCTTGTCAGCTAAAATGTATTCTTGTCCAAAATAATAAATATTACCTGTTTTCAAGGAGTAACCTGTACTCAGTAATGAATTCAGATTTGGCTTATCCTTAAGTATGCAAATATTACAAGAGGATCTAATATTCCCATGGTTGTAATAACTACATTTAATCCATTCAGAATAATTAGGGGATGGTGAAGCAGGGAGTTCTCATAGGGAGTATTGTCTGTGGATCTTGAATACAGTAGAGGAGTATAGTATTTTCCTCCAAAACAGGTTGTCATAGACACTTGCCCTTGTGCTATCATTTGTTGTCCTTCATAAGCCTTATTCCTTTCTTTGTGTGTTTCACCTCAGAGTTGTCTTGTGCCTTTTTTGAGACACTGCTAGAATCTTACAGTAATAAATATTGACCTTGTATATCAATGGCTACATTTTCAAGTAATTTCAAGAGGCAAAGGCTTTCTTTCTCATTCTATAAGGAAAGTTTTCTAGCTCTGATTTAAAGATTCAATGATAGATGTATGATCATATTTCTTGAGAAGTATCAATAATTAAATTACTTCGCATTATTTTTTAAAGCACTATGCCTTATATTAAGATTTCCTCCTTCTAGTTCTAGTCATTGTATTGTGTTTTCTTGCTAGAGTTTGAAGTGTTGTTTTTCTGCCTAAGTTTAGAACTTTGTCATTGCTTCAATTTCTTGTATAAAATGAATTTATTGAGCTCCTTAAATTGCTTATTCTCTGAACCCGCTTCCAGTTCTCAATATTCATTTTTACAGTAAATAAATAAGAACTAGGCAGAGTGGAATCTGTCTGGCAACACTGGGTATCTTCTTTGGGTTGGAAGTTGATGTAGTTGCTTGAAGTTCAACAAGGTTGTAAAATATTATTACTCTTCTTCCAAAGAGATCGTATGAGTAGCCTGAATCAAATCCACCTTTATGCAGAGAAGTAAGAACTATAAAATCCTCAGCAAGACAAAAAAACCTTTTCTCATTTAAAGCCACAGCAAAATGTAAATCAGTTATTTTATTCTCTCCAGTGCAAACAACATTTACAATGTAGCCCAGGCACAAGGAAGGATGAAAGATTTCTCTACTAGATTTGGTTAAGCATATTCTTGCACTATGCTTAATCAAATCTAGTGTGACTTTGAACATAAGCTTTTGTGTTGCTTTCCTAAAATCTGGCAAGAACATAGAATATCTTCTCTCTACACCATTTTAATCAGCTGTCAAGTCTAAAGATGGAAACTGAATTTCTCAAATATATATTGCTAACAAAAAACCAAAATTCAACACATTGTCTAAGAGATATGATAATCTTTTTAGTATCTCAGTGCAATACATATGTGTTCACTGCAATTAGAAACTTTACTAAGCGCCAGCATTTAGTTGTTGTATTTGCATGAGTAGCTCTGATCTGCCTATGAGTATTCTGCACCACTTCAGTATATATGATTTCAAAACATATGAGAATATTTCTTTCTCAATAGTCATTGTTATTAGAAGGATAAAATATGTGTTCATTACATTAAGATTTTAAAAGATAATGCCAGATAGCATACAAAAGCAGCTTTTGAGAAAATGAAAGGCATGTATAGCAGCAATATATGTTATTAAAAGTTAATAAAGAAATTTAGATATTACAATAATTAATAATAATACATTTTATTGATAGCATGTAGTTACTGAAAAAAAAGACTAGTCAGAACCTTTTCAAGGAATATCCCCTTTAAATTATATATCTCAATTCAGGTTTGTACTTTGCAAAACCAAATTACCTCAGGTATTTACCTTACATACTCACCAAATACCAATGTTGCTCATAAATGCCAGCCTTATTCCTTTCTTTATTGTGAAATTAAATAAAAAACTGAAAGTATCTGACTCCTTTAAATAAATAAGTATAAATAATCTAATAGCACATTTATAATTTAGTATTTTCAATTAGGAGACCCTCAGATATTAGTTGCAGGTAACTATTATGATCTTGCATCCAAGATTAAAGTTCTTAAAGTATTATTTGGAGGTTTTGAGTTTGCCGTGTATGTTGCTGATGCGGAAGCCTTTTTTGTATGAATACTCCCTTGATCTATATCCACCTGTCTGGTACCTTTCTTTTGTGTTCTGCTACACCACAAGTTTTTTTTCTTCACCTTTATCAGTGAACATCTTTTAATTAGTGAGGTTTTAATGAATGGTCCTGAAAAAAATGCTTGTTTTTGCATGTACCTGTTTGACCTTAAGAAAGACCCTGGTTCAACAAAGGCCAGACTTAATTTTAATCACCCAGCTGCTCTCGTGAAATGCACAATGAAGACGGTTCGCCAAGTCTTTTTTTGCTATAGTCTAGTGACTAATTGAAAAAGTAATGAGTTCAGCTGTTAAACAAAACAGTTGAACTCCTATTGCTAAAATGTATTACTAACATCCAGAATAACTTTTCCTTTACATTCTGAACAATGAAGAGAAAGTAAGTTTTACCTTCCGGAACCAGACGACAGTGAAAGCTAATATTGATTCCGAAAGAAGAAGTTTGGCCCCTTTGTCTCCTATGGCTGGTTTCTATTAGTAAAAATGCCTGGAAGCACAATCCAGCCGGTCACCTACTGAATTACCTCTAACATCAGCTTTCAACTCATTTTCCAAGAAGATCTTGTTACAAAGCTGTATAAAACCACATCACCTTAAGCATTTCAAAGAAGACCTCCATCACAGCAGGTGCTCTGACATCAAAGTAACAGTGTTTCTGGGGGAACAGAGGAAGTTTATTCCTTAATATTCTCATCTGCAGAGTCTTATCTGTACATATGTTCCTGTCTTTCTTTTTTTTTTCTTTTGTTTTCTTTTTTTTTTCTATCCTTTTCTGCCTTTTTGTTTTAACTGCAAGTTTCAATGCTCAGAGATGAAAAGAGAAAGGTCAGGGAAACATCTTATGTAGGGTAATATCTTTTACCATTTAACAACTTTCCAGGGAATTAAAAATATGGGGCAAAATTTTCTTTACTTTTATTAAAGCCTCTAGTGCAAAAATCCATACCTGTCTAGTCTAAATTTCTCTTCAGGTACTTTTTCTTTCTTTTTTAAATGCTCATGTATGTTTTTTTTAATGACGCTGTGGAGCTGCAATATGATACTTTCTTTCATTAAAGCTGCTAATTTCTTTTGTTGTATTTTTGTTTTATAGACAATTTTACAGTGTCATTTGGTAGTTTCTGTTTCAACTGTACAATTAAATAGTCCCATGGCAAGCTTGAAGTAACTACCTTTTCAGAGTACATGAGAATCATCTTTAGCCCAAAACCTGATATTATGGATCAGTTGTGGGACAAAACAGGGTTTCTTCCTGTGTAAAAATGTGGAAAAAAATTTCACAGATATATATGTGGAACAGTGGGAATTTTTTCTGATCTCACAGCAAAGCTGCTGCATATAAGGTATTCTCCTACATGCATGAGGCAAAAGGACCTCACAGAGCCTTCACACCTCTGACACTGTCTCAAAATAAAGGAACCACCAGGCTGCATCTGGCAGATTTATTTCTCTCCTAGGAGGTTGAAGCTGGGAAAAAATTGGTAGGAAATCATAAGAAATATTCCTTTTGAAAACTGAAAGCAAGTTAAACATCAAATTAGTGCTCATTCTACCATTACTGTGCTTTTTTCTCATTGGCTTGGGTCCTTGCACACATGGTTCCAAGAAAACTATAGAGAAGAAACAGAGAAATGTGTTGAACACACAGTAAATGCCACCAAGTTGCTTGAAATACATGATGCTTGTTACTCATTCATGGTGAATAGGTACATCATTTGAAGACTGAAACAAATATCGATTTTGTGCAACTGTAGAGTGGGGTAAGATAGACTGGGTTGTGTGGAAAGTGTTAAATATTGGTGAAGGAAACAAACTATGTAGAGATTCAGTGTGACCAAACCTTATGTGGTAATGCCAGTGTCATTTTCCTGTAAGACTGTTGTTCTACTTGACTTACATAGCCAAACCTAAGGTTATTTTCTTTGTAGTAGTAGTCTAATAATTTGGGAATACAATTAATGTATGTGAATCTCACTGTTTTACATGTGGAGCTCAGTCTTGTGTTTTCTGGCATAGAAGATTGGCCCTACAGGTCTTAATGGTTATTTTCTCTCATCTTTCAGACTTGGAAGAGATTATTGTCATGCACAAAATCAACAATGAAAAAGAAACTTGCCATTGCAGCATGAAATCACATATTTCAAAAATAAATTGTATATGCATAATTTGCAAAAAAAGCTGAGAATGGGCACTGCCTGAAGTGTGAATAAAAAAGCTTGAGTCTAATCAGCATACTTGCTGAAATTTTATTAAGCTTTGGTTGCTGTGTGTCACATTTAGTTTCAAGGAATAAAAACATATCTGAGCTTGTCACTTCTGTTTGTCCAGAGTTCCTTTTTCTTTTTTTTTCCTCTTTCTTTTCATTCATATCAAGGCTACATATATCTTTACATTTTTCTCTATTTTCTTTTTTGAAACCTTTCGCTTAAATCACAATATAAATGAACCTGTTTAGTGCCTACCACTGTTTCATGCTGAATAACAGGAAAATACTAATGGTTGAATCTCAAAAAGTCTACAATAAGGGACTTTTTGAAATATTAACCTCTGAATTTTCATTCCAGTCAGAGATGATGAAAAAAGATTGTCTCTCTTAATAACCTGAAGGAAGAAGTAGAGACAGGAATCTTTCAGAACACAAATGACAGAGTACCTTTACAGGGATTCGAAATACTTTGTCTATTGAGGATTTTCAGTTGGTAAAAGCACCAGGCCAAACTTAGAGTCATATATATAACTAGGCAGAATTCATAAGAGAAGTAATTTAAGTGAATGCTGGTAATAATGATCTTTATGAAAGAGAAAAGAATGGTAAAAAGATTCACCATGACATCTCTTTAAAACGATATCATGAGCTGAGTGATACATAGTCTCTAGAAGATATAATACAAGGAAAGGAAAAGAAAAAATCCTATAGAATGAATTGTAATAACTGGTTTTTTTTTGCTAGAACTGGAATTTTACTCAGTCCTCAAATCTTCTTAGTTGAAAAACTATTTTGTTGTTACTTTAGAAGTATTTATACCATGTTTACTAATATATGATGGGATACTGTCTTAGGATATTGGAACACTAACCTTAAAATAAGAATGCCTTTCTTCCAGAAGGAAAGATTATGTTTAACAATTTGCTGAATTTTGGAGGGTTTGTACCTATGTTGAAATTTGTTCTGTAAGAAGTTCCTCCTTTACTGGTTTACAGGTTTATAACAGTGAATGGTCTTATCCAGAGTTTCTATCACAATGTTGTCTTTTAGGAATGGTATCCCCCAATTTGGTCTTACTACTGAAAAACTCCAGACCATGCAGTACTCGCTCACTCCCTCTTCCCCTTCCCCTGTGGTGGGCTGGAGAGGAGAATCAGAGGAACAAAAGGTAAAGATCACAGGTTGAAGTAAGAGAAATTCATTTGAAACAGCAATGAAATAAAAAAAATGAACAGTAACAGCAACAATATTAATAATAAAATGCACAAGAGATGCAAACCATTCATATGCAAATGCTCACCATGCAGAGCCAAACTGCTTGCATGCCACTGTGCAGCCAGAAGGGACTCCTTCTCCCTGGCCCCTGCAATGATGTGAGGTGGCATAGAAATAACTTCTGGGTTCTAGCCATGGCCCCTTCTGGCTTCTGCAAAAATTAACCCTGTCTGTCCAGAACCAGAACACACCATAATTTAATATATGTCAAGAAATGTTTTCATAACATTTTTAAAACAGGGCCTTTTTTTTAATTCTACAGACATACAGTTAAGGTGCACACATTGAAAGAGGGTCAAATGTCCTTTAGGTTAGTCAGTAATATTTTTACTAGAAAGATACAGTTTTAAATAAATTTATTGTAGATACAAACATCTGCTAAGACATAAAGACTTGTATTTGCAATGAATCTTTTGTTGCTATTCCATACGTTGCTGTTCCATGGTCCCTTTTCCAAGTCAATCGTTTGCAAGCAAATGAGTATGTAGAAATCAAAAACAGGTATATAGTAAAAAGCTTGGTTTACCCACTGATTTCAGTTAGGTGAGTGGTTCTGCTCCTGGGAGTCCTGCTTATGTTTCCCATCACCAGTATTTTTCTCTTTTGAATGATAAAAATTATCAAGAACAAGAATGAGCTTCAACAGCTTTCTTCAAGTACAATAGTCCTACTGTACAGCAAATGCTTATGTTTTGACTCCTTAGATCAAGATCTATTTTTGCCTTTTGCCTAATACTGTTCTATAGCTCTTCATCATTGTCCCTGTGTAAAACAATCTCTCAGTCAATTGAAAGTAGCCATTGCATTGTGTTGATTTATGACTCTTGTGATGTGGGTAGTTATCTTCTAAAAGAAATGTGGACAGAGCTTTTCATTTGAAAGTACATTTAGAAGTATTTATTTTGAACGTGCTATGGTTTAAAAGCTCACACATCAGTATTTTTGTGAGTTAGGCATTGGTTTACATGGTTTCTTTCCTTTTTTTTTCCTTTTAATTAAACCAAGGCTTAGTATCCATGAAATGAACAGTATTCTAAGAAAATCATGGCTATATAGCTGCAACATCTTGTCTCTCTTGATGTAACTTTAGATTTGATTCATAATACTGTTGTGTTTTCTTTTTTTTTCCTGCAGAGACTCAAATGAAAGTTTCATTTTCAGTATAAATGGGCCTAACCAATGTTAGGCAATCATAAGTGGTGTGAATTATATTGATCTTAGACTTATAATCTCTCTGAAGCCATCCCTGAAATTATCTGGCGATTTGTAGGGAACATAGAAACTTTGGAAGACTTATGCAGTCATTAAATACTCATCATATGCACACATTTAATAGGAATTTTTTTGTTGCTAATCTCAACTCAGCAGACTTAGTCTTTCCCCTGTTGCCACTATAATTTATATGTAATCATAATTTGACAACCTTAGTCTAAAGCTGCACACTGTCCTCCAAGGAAATTTAATACCTTCTGCTCTGTACACTCATAGTATTTATCACTCTAACAATAGGTGGATATGACCCTGTTCATTTACCCTCCAGTGTGTGTAAGGAGTTGCTTCAGTATAACCAGGTTCCCAACATTATATTTCAATGCTGGTTGGTAGCTGTTGACCTGTATATAGGGTGCAGTTGCTCTTTTCAAAGAGCCAAATTTTCAAAGAATTTGTTATTTTCAGTGAGTTTTCTTACCTTGTTTTCTGATGTTATGCTATCAGTGAGTGAAAGATGAGTGTATACCAATTGCCACGCTTTTCCAAGTGTACAAACCTGATATAAATGTTTTCTATCTCTGAGGAAGTGCAGCTAAGATGCGTCCCAAGGCACACAGTGAGATATTTCTAACTGCCAGACAGGTGTTTTATATTCTTTACCAGTTCCCACCTCCTTTGTTGTGTCAGGTTATTCTTTGACTATCAGCCAAATGCCCACCAAGCTGCTCAGTCATTCTTTCTCCTCAGTGGGTCAGGGGAAGGAAACAGGATGAAAAAATTCTCATGGGCTTTCCTCCCTCTCTGCTCCGCTGAACTCAGACTTCTGCACTCCCAGCTCAGGTGGTACAGGGGGAACAGGAAGGGAATTAATCCACAAAAGGTTTTTGCTGTTGCTGCTGCTTCCTTCTCACAGTTACCCTGCTCCACCATGGACTTGCAGTGGGTTGCAGTGCGAATACCTTCTTCACCTTCTGCTGTGCCTCCTCCTTCTCTTCTGACCTTGCAGTCATTTCTCACTGTTTTGGTTCCCTTTTCGTATCTCTGAGAGTGTGTTTTTTTTGCCTTTTCTTAAATATGCTTTTCCAGAGGTGTCACCACCTCAGCTGCATGGCTCAGGTGGGTTAGCTGGAACTGGATGGTGGGACCCTGTGGTGGGTTAGCTGGAACTGGATGGAACGGGCTGTGTCCAGCATGAGGCAGCACCGGCCTCTCCTCACAGAATCTGCACTGCAGCCCCCACTGTCAGTGCCTGGGCACCTGCATCAAATACATCTGTCCTGATAAATAGCAATGATCATAGCAGCTTTGTAAAGGTTTAACTGTAAAAGGATTAGCAACACATGGGATATATAGCAATTATTGTCTAAGTTTGGTCAGTGCTGCCCTATTAATCCAATATAATACTAACTTTCACTTCTTGCTTGTCAGAGCAGGGTGTCTGGCTGTCCTTGTTCTCACGGTCTTTTTCCTACATCAAGAAACCCTACAGTCAGGCTCTTGTGCCCCATTGGTTCCAAAAAAGAGCATCTTCTGCTCTAGTTGGACCATTTTGGGAGACTGCTTTGTTGGCAAAGTCTTGTTACCATCTAGAATGGGGATCTGTTTAGGAAGTTTCCCTTTATTGCCATGGTCCTGCGTCCTTCCAAAAGCAGTTGTTAATGACTAGCTTTGGAGGCAAAGGGTCTGAACCAGTATAGTCAAATGCTCCAGTATACTTTTTGCAATTTATTTGTTACCTGTCTGACTTTACTTATATGTATGTAAAGGGGAAAGAGGAATGCAGCTATGTGATAAATAGTTTGGGAAATATCAGGAGACTTCTAGACCATTTGCATCTTTGTGCAACACAATGTTGAGTAAATTTTTTCCTTCTTAGAAGATTGGATGTAAAGCCACTGAGCATTGTTAAGCCTGAGAAAGCTGTTAAAAACACTTGTATGGTAGAGCTACCGGCAATACTGGAGTGGCCAAGTAGCTTACACACAGCAGAGTGATTTTTTCAACATTGCTAAATCATCTTCCACGTGTGACTAAGCCTGCACATGATATCTCAGTCAAGAGGGGTATGGTACTACTCCACAGGAACTTCTGGGGAAATCTGGCCCACCCTGGGATACAATATACTTCTCCCATATTGAGCCAGATATCCTGCTTGTCCAGTACTGTGGTCTGCCTCTCTGAGGTCCATTTGCTACAGCCCAAAGATGCAGGCACTATGTGCTTGGAGGGGGTATGAACAGTGAGGGTCACCACATAGTCCTCATGCAGAATGGCTGTTTTGAAAAGAAAGGGTATTTAAACCTTATGCACTTTTGGGTTTTTTTAAGTTCTTCCATAAATATGTATATAGTAAGAACAGAAGCAACCACTGGAGATTTAAATTCAGTGTAGCTGAAACTAACGTTCAGTCACTGAGGCAAGTGGCTCTTGTTCTGGCAGGATTCATACAGTGCACTTCAGTAAAGCCTTTGATACTGTTTCCCACAGCATTCTTCTAGAGTAATTGGTTGCTCATGGTTTGGATGGGCACACTGTTCATGGGGTAAAATACTGTCTGGATGAGTGTTTGCCGAGAGTTGTGGTGAATGGAGCTAAGTTGATCTGGTGGCTGGTCTCTAGTGGTGTTCTCAGGACTTGGTATTGGCGCCAGTTCTTTACTGAAGATCTGGATGAGGCAATCAAATGCACCCTGAGTCAGATTGCAGATGACATAAAGTCGGATAGGCGTGCTGATCTGCTGGAAGGTAGAAAGGGTGTAAAGAGGCAGGCTGGAACAATGGGTCAATCCCTATTGTATGAAGTTCAACAAGGCAAAATGCCACATCCTTCACTTAGGTTGCAACAACCTCATGCAGTCCTACAGGCTTGGGGAACAGTGACTGGAAAGCAGCCCAGCAGAAAAAGACATAGGGGTGCTGGCTGAACATGAGTGAGCAGTATTCCCCGGTGGTCAAGAAAGCCAATGACATCCAGACTGTATCAAGAACAGTGTGGCCAGCAAGAGTACGGCAGTGATTGCCCCCCAGTATTTGGCACTGGTGAAGTTGCACCTTGAATCCTGTGTTCAGTTTTGGTTCCCTCACTCCAAAAAAGACATTGAGGTGCCGCAATGTGTCCAGAGAAGGGCAAAAAATCCTGGTGAAGGATCTGGAGCACAAGTCTTATGAGGAGTGGCTTAGAAAGCTGGAGAAAAGCTGACTTTGGGGTGATCTTACCACTTTCTAGAAGTAGCCAGGTGGAGGTTGATCTCTTCTCCCAAGTAATGAGTGATAGGACCAGATGAAATGTGTCAGGGGTGTCAGGGGTGGTTAGATTGGATATTAGGAAAAATTTCTTCCTCAAAAGAAAATATTGAAACAGAATACCCATGGAGGTGGTGGAGTCACCAGCCCTGGAAGTATTTAAATGTATAAGAGGCACTTGGTGACATGGTGTAGTGGTGAACTTGGAAGTGTAGCTTTAATATTTGGACTTGCTGATCTTCTGACCTAAAACATTCTTGTTCTGTGATTCTAAATCTTTAACAGAGAAAGGGATACAGCTGTGATAGGATAGGAACAAGAACAATACTTTAGTATGTATCAAAAGATCTTACAGGCATGTCACATCATCTTAGCATTTTTTAGGCTAAGCAGTAATCTGGTGATCAATCAAGAAATGTAAGGTGCATGGGGAAGAGAGGATTTGATTTGCCTATCAGGTAATAAACATACTACTTTAGGTTTAAGACATGTTTACACTTTTTATATCAAGCTTGTGCAAGGGACTGAAAAAGGTTATTAAAAACTTATTACTGGCTCAAAACAAATCTGTCTGAATGGAGGGGGCAGACTGGATTCTGCCAACGTGGAATGGTGCTCTGCTCCACCTATATTCTGTCTCCTGTCGGTCACTGGCACCCCAGGAGCACTGCCCCACTGACCCTGGATCCCCTAACACAATCCCTGAGTGGCTGGAAGAACTTAAGAAGCATGAATTTAGGATTTCTCATGTCTTTTAGGTGGCCATCATTTAATATAATGTCATTCTTGCAAATTTAAAATTTCTATATTAATTAAAAGTTAAATATAGATCAGTAAAGCATTGTTCAGTCTTTATGAAACAAGGATATACTGAGCCTTTCAGTTTGCTAAGTATTTCAGCGAAATTATTTGAGTAGGAAGTTTTGATGATATGTTTATTTGTAAAGGTTCCTTGACCAATGTGTATCCTTCACAAAAGTGGGAACCAGCTAGAGGTCTGTTTGAAACCTACGAAAGTATGTTCCATCAATTAATTGTTTTGCTTGATATTTCTAAACCCAAAATTTAATCAGTCTTTGTGCCAAAGGAATTCATCTTCTTTCTCAGGTATCTAAAATAAGCCCTGGTTACACCAGGTTGGTGAGAGCTCTAGGGGAGCGAAGAAAGATAGACATCTGGTGTAGATTATTTATGTTCCTGTCCACTTTTCCTTGCGATTTGATCAGTTCTGCACCTGCTTTCGCTGAAGTAAATATGAACTAAAACGGCTACCAACCCAAGAAAGGAGGGAAGAAAGAGAACCTCCTGTCTGTCAGGTCTCTGCAATGAGAACAGTAGATAGATGGTATCAGGAGCCAGTCTTATCACCTTCATATTTCTAGAAGTTTCCTGGATCATGAGGATATTCTCCATTCCTGAATTCATCAGTCTTTGTTGCTTTGTAGTTCTGTGAAAGACTCAAGTACAGTGAGAGAGTAAATACTTCAGTATTTTTGCACCATACTTAAAAGCTCTAAAGAGTTAGGGGAAAAAGTAAAACTAGAGAAGTGGGATACCAAGAAATATCAAATCAGTAGCAGGACTAAATCTCTTATCTGTAAAGGTCCTTTCATCCAGTTTCTGGCTTAAATCAACTCAGTGTGAACAAAATATTTCTTAAGTTTTATTTACTTTGCATTTCAGTTAATATTTAATTATTGAATTAGCTTGTGCATTAATGCCAGTCTGAACATATGGTTGTCTCTGTCATTTCAGTGACATCTTGGAGCTTTGGGTGGACTATTGTAGAAGGCATTTTAAATTAGAAGGCTGGACTTAAGGCACTGAAGTACATAGGTACTCATATCTGCTGATAGGAAATCACAGGTACATTATCATTCAAAAGTAAAGCAGCAACATTCATCAGATTTTAACTCTTACTTATCTAAATAAATTGGAATTCAAGCCTAAGTTGTGGCACAAAAGAGAACTTTATGAGTTAATTATGTGAAGAAGTTGGAAAATCTTTGCTTCTTCACCTGTAGTAAAAAAAAAAAAGTATAAAATACCTCCTAGGACTGAAAAGAATTGCAGAGTGGTGGAGGAAGGCACTATTCTGAAAACTCTGGGAAGTTGCAGTTTCTCTGAAATCTTCCAGATGCCATGTTATCTTTCTGTCTTCAGTTGTATAGAGGAAGTCTGAAATAAATTACATTGGTAAGGTTCCTTAGGCAGGAAAACAAGAAGAGTTCAGAATCATATTCTGGTTTTTAAACTGTGCATTCTCTTTATAGCTTAAGGTCTGCAGGTACTTTATCTGCATAGCATGTGAATCATTAACCACAGCTGTAGTTGAATAAGCAATGACCAGTGTCTTTATACAATCTAGTGCAACATCCATGCAAAAAGGACCTGATTCTGCCATCATTGATTGTACATAGTATCATGCCATTTCCCTTCAAGAACATTACTAAGATGCCAGTGGTAGATTTCAAAAATAATATATACACTTAGCAACCCTTGCTGCTGACTTTGCCAATGTCTGACTGCAATGACTGCTGAGTTTTGTTTTTAGTAGTGACTTCTGATTGCAGTATCTTGCCACAAGTTGCACCAAACAAACATGAAAAGTGTTGGCCAGCTTATCAGATACTGAATGACTCTTGCTGATCTCAGCGTTTAAATCTCTGGGACAATGAGTGAAATTGAATTTTCTCCCATCCCACCTGGTAAACAGAAAAAAATTATGACTAGAAAATACCATTACTTTTATCGAACAGTCAAGAGTGTCTGTTTGGCTTGGTATTAACTATAAATCCCTTTTTTGTGCCATGGACCTTTCAAATTATGTTTGTGATCACTTAATTGCTTTCTTCTCCATATTACTAGCAGTTGCACTTTGTATCCTTTTATTTAGTGAATTATGCCTCTTGTCAAGAAGGCAACTGTTTGCAGGAGATAACACGCAGAGGCACAAACATTCAGGCTGCTGAATTTCTTGTGCCCAAAACACTTTTCTGTCCTATTTTTAGATGCTTCTAATATATTTTAAAGCAGGCAAGATATGCAAATAAAAATGGAAACAAGCAATAAAACAAGCAAACAAACAAACCCCTGAAACAGTTCTGATGAAAACAGCTGAAAAGTCTAGTAAATGGAAATGTGATTCCAAAGAAAATTGAGCTCTGCAGCTAAAAAAGCTACTTCTATAGTGAATACAAGTTTTGTATTGCAACATTTACAGAAGATGCTGTGGGCATATTTTAGTCTATGAATGATCACTGCTTCTTAGAGTTTATTTTCTGTAGTATGACTTACAAGAAATGAATTTTTTGATTAGTTTATTACTGGCATACTTGTGCACTTCTTTGAAGTAGTGAATGGTCTTTCAGTTAGTCATAAAAATAAGCTCAGGGCTAAAGAAAGAAACATATATTTCTAGGCACAAATGTTTAGGTTGTGTGCAGAAATTTTTAGATTTAGCTGTGAAATTGGTTTGTGGGGGTGTTGACTTTCATTTATCGAAGTGCAACAAATCATTAACTTTAAAACATTTGACTGTTTTTTGATCTTCTGTTTAAGCATTGATAGCCAAGTTTTAATGTGGGATTGGAAGTTTTGGTAATGAGGGAAATCCATATATTACATATTTCTCATTAACCACAGCACTTATAAAATAAACCAGATCTTTAGAGACTTTAAATCAAATAAGATATTTATCATTTATTGAATAAAATGAATGCATTGATAACCTGTCTCCTTCACTGAGGGAGGTAGGATGAAAGGTGGCTTGTAGTAATTTCCTACTGTGTTCATTTAACTTTATGATGGTTCCTCTCAGGAGACCATAATGATAAGATAAGAGACTAATGATCCTTAAATTTAACAGGACCCAGACTGAACAATCTTTCAGTCTGACAAAATGAATTAACATTAAAATGTATTTTCAAGAGATGAGTATGTGTATGTGTGTGAAATCAAGCCCCAAGATAAGAAAATTCCTTATCTTTTCAAGAAGTTTGTTTTTAAACTGCAACTTCAACCTCCCAAATCTAGCTCCTTTCTCCTTTCACAATCTAAATTTGATATTTTTATTTGTATTCATGTTTGGGTTTTTTTCCCTGAAAAAGTACAGCTGTCACTGGTCATACTTCATATTTTATCTTTTCCTTGCGTATACTTGGAACTACTTACTCAGGTGATAAACGCAAGGATTTTCTTTAATGATTCTTTTTATTGTGATTATATCCCTAGTAGCAACAAAACCAAGGTCTTGTATTTACTTGTAGTAAGCATAAACTAATCTGTAACTTAAACATAGATTGTATATGAAGTCTCATCCTAATACTGGCAACTTCAGTCTTGCATGGGGAAGTTTTTAAGTTGAGTGAAATTGCTTTGTCAGCCATTGTCTCAGTGCCTCTGTCATTTCACAGTGTGGACACAGTCACTAGTGAATATGAGAGTATATGCAGAGTTATGTCCTCTAAAACTATTCCTAAAGGAGGTTAAACTTCCCTCCTTCCTCATAGTGAGCTGCTGACACAAACCAGAACAGGCAGATCAGTAGAAGGCATCAGAGCTGCATCATTAAGGCTGAGCTTGACAAGTACTTATAGTAGCCTGCCCACCAATACAGGCTCACCCTGTCTCATTCTGATTCAGGCACCTGCATAAAACCAGTGTAAATCTGTGGAACATTTGCTAAGATTATGTTATTGCCTGTGTACAATAACATAGCTCGTGCTTCTACGGCAAGCAACCATACCAAGATCATCTTTTAATTAAGAATTTCCAGTAGTAATAAATTCTCAGGAAACTGAGTTTTATGTCTGAGCATATACAAGCTGAACTGTCTTGACTCATTCACAGGTGGCTTGTTCATACTTGCCTAGCCATATTCAAGCTCTTTTATATGCCTGTGCATAGTGAAGCCAGATTTCTGATGGTAATACAGAATAGATCTGTGTTTTCTTTTACTTGTTGGTGGGGCTTATTTACATCAGTTTCTCTGTAACAGAAAAAATCCAAAAAAGGGTTAAAAGGTATGTATTTTACATATGGCAGACACAAATTTCACAGATAGGAATTGTATAGTAATAATTTTAATGGACTCAGTTATGCTAACTCCATCAATCAATAAGATAGTTATACCTTTGCTGTATGGTTCTCTGAATTTTTTCTTTCATTTTGTTTGTTTTGTTTTATTTCTCCCTACTGTCCTACATGGCAGAAGAGATATGAAATTCAGGTTCTGTCCATGCTTTGATGCCTTCTTTTGCTCAGTTTTTAAGGAGCAATTTTTTTCAGAAAGAAGCACCTCATTTTTGCTGTGTAAATTCATAGTATCTTATCAATATTTTGCTTATTCTTCCATCACTTTCTAATGTGACAGCATTTCATATATATGCTGGAAGCAGTGCTCTTCATAATCATTCCCTCTTCAGTAAAGTCATTAAGTCTACATTGTCAAATTTTACCTTGATTAGAAATGTACACATTTTCCATGCTGCTAATATAAAATAAATGTCATGTATGTTTATTTGCAGCTCTAACCAAAGCGGTTGATATTAAGGAACCATTAAGGAAACCTGAATCCCAGCTCATTATTCATTCAACAGTCAAAAAAAGCATCTGTGCATTAGATGCTATTAGCACATGCAGAATGCCAGATATAATGATCCCATTAAGTCAGACTTGATTAATAGTTTATAAAGACTGAATTTATGTTATTTTTGGAAATGCAGTGTATATTATCCATTTGCATTATTTTTTTGGAAATACTGCTTCAGTGAAGAACAGCCCAAAGGCCTTTCCTTGGCAAATATATAGTGTTTCATCTATATTGATGTGCTTTTACCTAGACCAGGAAGGTAGGTCATTACACAGAGAAGACTGGATTTCTCCCAGCTTACATGTATTGAAATATGCTTTTATTACCTGCTCCCCCATTAACTGTTCTATGTAATCAAAACTTCCTCAAGGATTTAGCAAAACTTTCTCCTTTTTCTGTGGAAAAATAATATTATTTTTATAGTTGTATGGATGCTGTATTAATAAAATCAGTGTAATTGTAGATTTGTTCCATTCCACTTCTATGACTGAAATTAAATAAATTCATTTCAAATAGACTTAGTCCAGTGGGTATTTTCTTTTGCTACTTGGCCTGCAAAGCTGAGACACTATCTGCGTCAGGATTTTTAGTTTTTCTGTGCTCCCACAGAACTCCCAAACCTCGAGCTTTTGTTTATGGTATGTAGTTAACATTTCCAGTATCACCGAGAGTCACTGATTCTATTCTGATTGCTTTTCTGGGGTAAAACTGTCTTTGTCTTTACTGGCCTGGAAATTTCTTCAGTGACTTCCCAATGCACCTTGGTTGAGCTGAGTTGCAAAGAAAAGGTAAAGGCTTTGTACCTGTTTTTCATTTGTCACCGTTGGCCATTGCTGCATCCTCCTTTGCTCTAGCTACAGAGGGGACAAAATTTGAAATAGGAGCAATTCTGGGGCACATTTGTAAGATTTACATTAAATGTTTCTTCCAGTTAGGGCTGAAGCTGCAGGACTTCAATTATAATTATTTTGGTGAATGGTGTGAAGAAAAAAAAATATTAAAAAGAACAGGAATCTTACAAGCATGTGAAAATAAGTTGTTTATGAGTTGTTTGTAAAAGTTATTAGAAATAATATACGTATATTTTTCTTAATACTTAAAATCATTTCTTTCATGGTGCTCCTGGCAAATATACTGGCTTGGATTCTGGAGGAAAAATTGTTGGTGTATTCACTTGTTTTGGCGTTTTGATTGATTTGTTTACTTTGTCCTGAAGACTGTGATTACTGATATATGTTATTATACTTACACATGACAGTTGCATATAGTAAACCTTGCTGATTAATAATCTGGGATAATTAATGATAGGCAGAAAAATTCTGTTCTGTGGTTCAAAGTTCTGTGTTACATGAGGATTGTGAATAGCTTTAAGCTCTAAAGCAAGGATAATATAGTAGACTGGTAAAATCTTTACCTAGTAACACTTCATTTCATAGATTGATCTGAAGGATTAAGATTATCAAAAATCTCCCCTCTTCTAATCACAACTGGGGACCATTTTTTTCCTCCTAACAATAGAAGGAAATTCCTGTATTTAAGCAATTATAGCTAATCTATATTCTGTTCCTTCAAAAGAAGTCTTTATCTTCTAGCTTAAACTACAGACAAAAATTATCTCTTTTGCCATTTTAAAGGAGCTGCAATCTCAGACAGCTGAAGACATTTCTCAGTGTTTTTTGAATTCAAACTTCCTCTTCAAGTGTTGAGAATCCTTGTATTCCAACGAATGTTACATTTTTATTTTTTTATTTTTTTTTTAATCCTATCCTGAAAATGCTTTACCTCATTTAGCTGTCTATTTCAGCTTGCTGCTTTCCTGTAAGAGGTTGCTGCTAGGAACCGATGCAAATTTAAACAAAGTTGCAATTCATAAAAATAGTGGATGGACACTCTCATCAAGGGGAAAGATTGACTGCTTCAGCAGGCAAAACACACCCCTGACTGTTTTAAGCACAGGCCCTTCAGGAGAACGTTTAGTTTTGTTCACTGAACCACAAAATTGAAGTACCATGGAAAAAATCCAGACACGCAACAATGCCAAAATATGTATCACACTATACTGAAAGGCTTCAAAATTACTGTATTTACACAAGGGTATTACTAACAGAATAAATGAAAATTTTATGGTCTAAGAAAAGAAACACAATTTTAGTTAACTAGCATTTTTCTACTGCTATAAGGCTTTTATTGGGAGCAGAGGGAATTTGTACTCAGTGAAGTAGATCAGTGAAATGATAATTTGTCTTTGAATGGAACACTTTTATCCCATTAATTTCTGCCATTATGGTGTGAGATAAGATGTAAGCCAGTGACTAACTGAAAATTAAGGTCCCAAAAAAGAGGCAATGAAACAAAAGAATACCTTATGCAGTATTATACAAAGTGCATGCTAAAATTAATTTTTACTCAAGCTCTCATTGTAACCACTTTTAACCTCAATTCTTTACACACTTAATCATGCCTGCTTCTGCAATATTCAGTTTACTCATCAGGACTGCTTTTAAGGATATTTGATTAAAATCCTTTCTCATTGCAGTTAAGAGGAGAAAAGGGGGAATTGTATTGGAGATAGGCTTTAGGTGAATGTATGGCATTGAAAGTTTCCCCCATATACTGCAAGTGAAGGAATCACTTAGCATTTTGCAGGAGAAACATAAAAGAATACTTTAGCTCAAGTTATTTTCAAAATTAAGCATGCATTGTATGCTGACTATTACTGATAATAATCATTTCTCAAAGAAGTATAATCATTGTGATATTTTGAATGTACATTTCAGGATAGCAGAAAAGGAGGAAAGATTATAGACATATGTTACCAGAAATAATCTCCAGAGTTCAAGGCATTTCATTGCATCTATTGCACTGAAGCTGTATCACATAAAACTACTACACACTAGTCTAATCTGTTCTTAAAAATGGTGAAGAATGGTTCATCCCATCCTTGGGTAGCCTGCTGAAGTGCCTCATTACTCTTCATTAGAACATTTTTACTGCTCTGATCCCAAAGTCTTTGCTGATTTTTAGTTGTCCTTCTCCCCATGTATGTGAAGAACTAATACTCATCTTCCTTTTTTATAGCTATTTTTTAAGTAATGTAAGGTAGTTATGTTTTCTATTAGCCACACCATTCTTCTTTTGGACTAAGCATATCTTCTACTTTTTCTTCTAAGTCATGCTTTCTAAAGCTCTTTGCATTTCCACATTTACTCCAGTTTTCCCCTCTGGAATCTGCAGTTTGTCAGCATCATTCTTAAGAGAAAGATATCCACAATGAGCCTTAATCCTCAAGCTGGAGATTTCATACTACCAGTAAACAGGGTAAAGGTAGCTACCTCTCTTCTCATCTGTAGGACCTCCTAGTACACATCCTGAAGTGAGACTTGTCTTTATGAATTTATAGTATGAAATGGTCTTTTTATGCCATTAATATCTTTTCTACCTGGCTGATTTTTCGCCACTGGGAATGATTTATTCTGTTGAGTTGTGGCTCTTATCCTCCTTGAGTATTTTCTGCTAGTCTTTTTGAATTTGTCTTAAGATTCTCCAGCTAACATTTCTCAGTAGCTATGCTTTGAAAAAGCAGAATAAAGCTATGCTTTATTAGTAATTTGGAGATTTCTAGTAAATATTTTCATATAAGAAGCTGAAAAAAACTCTCTGAGTGTTTGGAGGTCCATCCTAGGCTCCTGCCACAGTTCCACTGACAGATTATCATTACTTTGCTTTTTTCCATAGTCTGGCAGATCAAAATTCTACACATGGACTCTACAGGTTCCACTGCAATGGAAACACTAGGAAAAAGAAAGTACTGTAGAATAAAACAGGTTTCCCAGTTCTATATTTTTTAGTTTCCACCAGGTGAGTTCTCCACTGTCACCCACAAAATTCACTGTTGAAGACTGATCTTCATTCATGGATGTTTTGGGTATTCCGAGAATTTCCATCTGCTCACCAGATCCTTCCACTGATATTGTTAGTTAGCTAAAATACATCATAGCATCATCTCCCTCCTCATGTTGCAAGAGGATTAGCTTTAATGTTCATTGGGTAGCTTTAATATTCACTGGCAGAAAAGGGGATGGTAGACAAATTCAAAGCAGAACTGAGTAGTGGGAGCCATAGGGCTGTGGGAGTAGGCCACTTCTAATCAGGTAAATGCACCTTGCTTGCATTCTCTCAGAAAGTAAAAGAGTAACAAGAAGTTTTCCTTTCCTCTTCTCAGCCATTCACTCCTTTTTCCTCTGAAGCTGAAGTTGCCGGTTACTCCAATTTTGCATACTGATGAGCTCCCTGCGTGTGTCTCTGCCTTCTGAGAAAGAGGGCATAAACTTGTAGAGACTTCAGCTTAAGCAGGAGCTGGAAAGCTATTTTAAATTGATAATAAAAAAGATAAATGTATGATCACTTATTGAAATGGTAATCAGGAAATGTTATTAGCACTAATGTTTATTATCACAAAAGCCAATTCTAATCAGCTTTTAAATACCTAATTAAATTCATAATTTAATAGTTTTCTGAATCTGGACTAGGTTTTAGTTGGGAATCCCAGGGAAATTTCCAAGTTAAAAATATATCTAAGGGACACAGAGCTGGTGTGGAAACTTAATACTGCTGCCCAGAACACAGGACACTCTTAGAGTATGCTATAGAGATCTATAGTTTGTAAAGGGAAATCCAGGCTTTTCAGGAAAAATGTGCATATGTAGCTGCAATCTGAGTCATATAACTGTATGCCAAGAGGCTGAAACCATGATGTGTGTTTCATAAGGAAAGCCATTTGTGTGCAGTTCAGTGAATTTTTTGTTTCTTCTGAGGTAGAAACAGAATGATTATGAAATCATTAATACGAACTCAGAAAAGAGTTTATTTTGTTTTATTTTGGTCTTCTCTAATAATTAGCAAATATGAAGGATAAATTTGAAAAAAAATAATTGAAAGGAGACTAGGGAAGAAAAGAAAAACAATTTTTCTTTCTGCAACAGTAAAAACAATGTCATGGTTACAGCATGACAATGAATAATAATACAAAGACCAATTCAGAAATCTTCTATGAAAGGTTTTTAAACACTGGGGAACTCTGATGTCTCTTGAACTAGTAAGATTCATTACAACTACTTTCCCTTAAAAGTACCAGATAGTTTTATTTTTATTGTACACCTAAAAATAATAACAAAAATTAAAATCTTTAAAAAGTGAAGTGCTCATAGGCAAAGTAATTGAAGGGAACCTTATGTGCTTTTTTTTTTTTTTTTTTTGTTAATGGGAAAAGCACATTAGACTTATTAAATATTTTATACTGAGTTTCAAAGCACTTTAAAAATTATCCTGATATTAGGTTAATTCTTATATTCAATATTAATTTACTGGGAATCAGAACCCTCTGGAAGAAGAAGGGAAGAGAACTAAAGAAAAGACATTATCCTGCAGGATGTTGTGTAGTAAGGCAGAAATTAACATGGCTGCATACATGGTTTACCCACACTTATAGTAAAACAAAAAATTGGAGCTTGTAGGCTGTTTGTTCTATTGCATATAATTCAGTTTATTTTACACAAGGTCTATGATTAATTTTTCTAATTCTTCTCTTTGGTTCTGATCCTCACAAACAGGTGAAGGGAGGAGAGGCACTATAGGAGGAAATTTTTCTGTAAAGATATTTGGACTCCTTTTTGTTTGTAGACACATCCACTAGAGGAATCTCAAGGCTTTCAATCCTAAGAGTAGAAATTTCTTTGTTGGGTTTTATTTTTTTGCACTATACACCAGCTGTAAACTGTGGAAGTGCAACATTTCTATAAGTTCTTAGTTTGAATATCTTGGTCCACATCTTGTTTAAACTGAGTGTGTCTCTGTGAGGTTGTGGGAGTGTCAAAACACAGTACTTGTTCTTAGCCAGATCAGCCCAAAGAGAAGGAAAAAAAAGACCCCAAAAGATACACAGAACAAGTGACCGTTGCGATTTTCAGCATCTTCCAGGGAACAGCAGCAGTTCCTTTGGCACTATGGAGGAAAGCAGTCTAACCAATGGTAGGGCTTGTTCCAAATTCAGTTACTGTGACTCCTTACATTATATCCAGCTTCTATCTCCTTGCTGCTGACAAGTCAGAAAGAGTTAATATGTGGGAGCTTCTTATGCATCACCTTGTGTATACTCCTTTTTTTCAGGACCTGCTCTTCATTTATTTCTCCTATCTGATGAGAGACAAACAACCCAAAATTTAGAATGAAGAGCCAACAATGGAAAAGAGCTAAACAAACAGAAAAATAAGAGGCAAAATTCCCCAAACTCCAAATTCTATATAAAAGAAATGTTCTTAAGTCTTTAATGTAATAACTGCAGTTTGTTGACCCCTTAGGATTAAGAAGAGACATGTTTCATGTCTTAAGAAAAAGTTTGCAATAATCCAAAAAAAGTTGTAAATATATGAATATTGTTACAATGAATTATGCAATATTTAATATTTTTCAAAAAATCAGAAAGAGAGGCATTTTGTTTACATTGCTTCATGTTTCCTTAAAACAAAATTACAACTCAAAAATAAGAGAAGTCTCTCTTTCTTCAGAAATATTGTCACAACTATGTAACTGGAGTATAAAATTATACTATATAGGTAAAAGGTGGAGAGGATAGGGATGTCAAGATATGATTTATACAAAAAGATCTGTCATTGTTGGGATGGACTTAATAAAAAGCAGGTGAAGATCCCGAATAGATAAAAGTGAAGCTTCTTCCCCTTTATTTTTTCACACAGCTACTTTTATATATTTCCTAAGTGTACCTGCACTAATATTATTGGTGCTCATTACACACAAACAGTCACCTATTGGCCACAGTTACAAACTGAGCCAAGCTTATCTTCTGCTTCTCCTGAGTTCTCTCAGTCTCTGCAAGCTGTTTATCTTCACAGGTACACAACAGTCTGGCCAAGGTCAGATTCTTCTTACTCTGTCAAGAAATCCACAGGCCTGGTGCAGTTTACCACAAAGATCAAACATGTTTATAATTCTTTTCTTTCCATTTACTCTTTACTAGTAATGTTCTTTGTCCACAATATTATCTCATGACCCTTAAACAATTAAATCTGCCCATATAAATCCTACCTATTTCTACTACAGCTTAATTTGCAAATGTAGTCTATTAGCTGTGGTCATCTGTGGATTGAAACCATTTTCATTAGGGCATTTTTCTTTCCTTTGTATGAGCATTAAGTTATTATTATAACAGAAAAGTTAAAAGATGGCAATATGCCAATATGTAAAAATAGGTACCTGAAAAATAAAAATAGTATTTAAATACTGACTGTCAACGCCATCCCAGGCATGCTGTAGGATAAGTGTTTATAGAAGGTTGGAAATGGTGATCCATCTAGTCTACTCAGCTCTGGTGAGATACATCTGGTCTCCTGGGTCCAGTTCTAGAGTCCTCAGTACAAGTAAGATGTAGATAGTTTGTTTTCTAGATAGAATGTTTATTATCACAAAAGCCAAGTCTAATCAGCTTTTGAATACCTAGTTAAATTCATATTTTGATAGTTTTTTGAATCTGGACTATGTTTTAGTTGGGAATCCCAGGGAGATCCAAGTCACTGGACCAAGTCCAGTGATGAGCCATTAAGATAAATAAAGGATTGGAGGATGTTTTATTATAAGGAGAGGCTGAGAGAGCTACGGTTCTCCATCCTAGCGAAGACTTGGACCTAAAAGGCGGGGATGAAAAAGAGACAGAAAGATTCTTCTTGATGGTGCTTAGTGAGAGGACAAGAGGCAGATGGCACAAGTTCAAATATAGCTAATTGTGTTTAAAAGTAATAAGAGTTATCATAGTGAGTGTTCATAATCTCAATTTAATGAGACATGTGAGTGAACGAACACTGGAAGGCATTTACTACACAATGTCCATCCATGGGGGCATACAAATCCAACTGGGTATGGTCCTTAGCAACTTGTTCTAACTGACCCAGCTTTAGACAGTACCTTGGACTTGTCAGCCTTGAGAGGCCCTTTCCAGCCTCAACAATTCTGTGATTGGTTTTGTGATTCCATAGATAAATGATTTTTTCATTGGAAAAACCATTCACTCTATTTCTGTTTCATACTTTAAAGAGAGGAAATGGAATGAAATGAATCCTTTATTTCTAAAAGAAATATAAATAGAAATTTTTGCATAAATTTACCTAAGAATTTCCACTGTTACACCCTAGCTCACAATAATATTCATACACATATTCTGTACAGCATCTTAGTATTCATATGTTCTACTTCATTGTCTTTTATTTTAAAAATTGGACCTAAGTGGGATTGGTTTAAAATATATCTGCTGTGAATGGCTCAGCAGTCACAGCAGTCCTCTTTGGAAACTCAAGAAATATAGGGCAAGTTCTTCAGTGTTTTACATACTACTCTGGCAGTAGCAGGATGAGCTGGTTCTTATTCTAGTCTTAAAACTAAGATATGTACAAACTTGTTTCTATTTTTGGTTTTTTTTCTTTTCTTATTTCTTCTTTGGTTTTGCCTTTTATTTTAATAATAGTTTTCATCTCATTGGGAGAAGTTTGCTTATTTGTTTGTGTAGATACTGGTTTTTTTTTTACTTTGTTTTTGCTAGGTGTTGCCTCTGGAATACAAATTTGGAGCAGATAAAAGTAGTAAGTTTCACTTAAATGTAGCAAAGCTATTTAGATGTAGCTTTCTGCTGTCCTTTTAGGAATAGTCTGTCATCAAGTTCTTGATTTAGCAAGATGCAGATATATACTGAGTTCTGTGTCAGTTCTGTCAGCCCTGGGCAGATGACTCAGAGACAAATACTTTATCAGAATAAACTAGAATGCATATATCTATTACATGTTTTTTAGCGTGTAGAACTACAATCGCATTGATCTTTTGACTGTAGATTTTAAAAACATTTTACTTTAAGCTCTTGTGTCATTTTTAATGTCTCTGTTTTATGTAATATAAGGGTATAATCGCTTTCAAAATATATGTAAGTAAGGTATATACGCTCAAGTAACGGGTTAAATATTTCATATAGCAAAGGATTAAGTAAGTTATTTATGAAGTCTATCACATCAAGCTGACATCAGACACTTTAGAACAGGACCTTATTTCATCATGCTGTGTTGTGCTCACTTATTTTATGCCTGAACTATTGGACCCCTTAATTTACCTGGCACAACACACAGAAATACTGAAGCATAAACATTTTATCATATAAATTACCAACATGAAACCTGTATAAATATAGGACTAAATCAAGGCCTGAGTAGCCTGATTTAATCTTTCCCCTCCCTAACCTTTGCACTGGTTAGATATATGACAGGGAGTAGAGTTCTGATTCACAGTCTTGTGGACTGTACCTGTAGCTCTGAACAGCACATCACCTCTGCTGAGCTGGTGGGAAAGCCACACCTCATCTAGGAATAAGTGTGTTACAAAAGGTTCAGAGCTTTCATTACATGGGAAATGAGCTCAATGTTAATGAAGGGGGGGAAAAGTCTGTAGAAAACCCTTTGGAAGAAGGCATGTCTCTTCAGTTTTTGTGTGGACAGTGTGATCTTGTGGAAGGTACAGCCTTTTTCAAAGGTTTTTGAAGCAACTTTCATGTTATTGATTCCCAGTGCCTATCAGGATCAGCCCTAAATCTCAAATGAAAGAAAATCAAAGGTAACATACTATGTGCTCCATAGCAAAGTTATTTTTCTGTTGAGTTCTTAAAGTTACAGAGACAAAACAGTCAAATAAAGCTTGGACCAAGAAAGCAGAGGTGAGATTTGTTACTGTTCCTAACCACAATGGGAATGTTGGGTAGCCCAACCCTTGTGACAAATGAATAGAGAGTTGCTTCCTCTTATCCTCTTACACTGAATAGCATTGCATTTGTTGGTTTTTGTTCGACATATACTCATGTGTTCAAAATACTTCAGTATTTCACAAGAATTACTGACCTTTTTCAGTCAGGCAATTATTTACAAAAAAAAAGTCAAGGAGATGAAAATAAGCATAGTGCATATTTGTACTCAATGTGCATGTGTATGTGTGTGTATAAGCTAGCAGAGTTAAAATGTTAGATTTTACTTCAGACCTGCTAAGGGAGCAGATGCTGCCTGTACTGTAAGCTCCTGTGCTGTATGTGGCCTCAGGGTTTCAGTCTAGCTCCTGGCCACCTTGCTATGTTCTTAGGATACCAAACCTCTTTGCAAGATACCCTGGAGGCACACCAGTTGCTTCCCATGGCGGGATTAGCTCATTACTGTTGTGTACAGAGTCAAATAGGATTGCTTTTGAACATGAGCTGTTTGAATAAAAATGACACTTAGGTGTGGGATAGCTTTCTTTAGAATAAACTACCAACAGCTGAAATAGTAGATTGGTTTTTAAGTATTTATGTTTCTCAGTACCTGGAAGCTTGGACAGTTTATGTTCATGCTTTGTTACTTTTCATAAGATTTTCTGGTATCTCCAAAAGAAATATATCAACTAAGTTTTAGAGGAGACAGTAAAGTTTCACAGTGTCTCTTTTTATTTAGATTTCATGAAAATACTGTGTAAGTTACATGAAGACCAAAAAGGCCAGAATCTGCTTTAGAGCCCAGAAATATTAAGTATTTCATCAAGCTTGTTTTTATGAGGTAATATTGAAAAACTTTGTTGATTTTAAGTGTTGCATTGTGCTAGAGGCAGAGAAATAGTAAATCAACCTCAGCTCTTCTTTTTATAGAAATAATACAAGACCAGCTCTCTGTAAAGTGTGTTTGATTTGTAACAAACTAATAGAAAACTGAGAGGAAAATAAAAACATGATGGTGCAAATTTGGCCAGAAAATTTCCAAATAAATAAAATAATAAAATAATATCAGCAATTTGATAAGATGGCAACCATTTTTAGGGATTTTTGTAAAACTTAGCAGTGAATGCAATCTTTCTTTCATTCCAAGAAAGCTAAAAAAGCATGTTCCATTGCAGGCTACTGTGTTAACGAAGTACATTTGCGACACAAGTCTGTTACACAAAAGGTGTTTACTAGCCATAAGAGTGATTTAAAAGAAAGTAAGTTTTTCTCTCTGTACTGAAAAGCATGATTTTGATAGCTAGGCCAATCCTTTTACTCCTATAGTGACACTGAGACAAAGTGAGAAACAAACTTTGAGATGAACCCTTCATTCCCAGTTTTCAATAGCTTGGTCACCCCAAGACCTAAATCAGGGCACCTGACAGATAGGGTACTGTATGGGTATTGATTGTGTTCGCCCTTTAGTGTAGAAAAGTTCCTTCAGATCTGGCTGGCTAACTGTGGCAATAGACTTACAATATCAGAAGTGGAATAAATCATGTAAGAGATGGGTCTGTGAAGAAAATGAAGAAACCAGCCCTAGTGCCTTAAAAACTGAGGCTTTTACTGTATTGTAAAATGCATTCTTTGCCCTTTTTTTTTTTTTTTTGTTTTTTCCTTTGAGTCACCTTTCTTCTTCCCAAGACCCCTTGAGAAAACTCTTATCGTCCTAGCCTGGTATGCAGGAATTTGCCTTGGCCAGACTCTGTGAAATCCTCCTCTTATTGGTCCTTTTTTAACACTTTCCCCATTAGTTGTTAGGCCTCGATTTCTACTGGTTGTGACCAAAATCCCCTAAAGCCCTTTAAATACCCCTAACCCTGAATAAACTCTCTCTCTGCTTTCCCCTCCTGTGGTCTATGTGTGTCTCTTTCCTGGGACATCTCGGGGACCAAGTGGCTGGGAGGGAACGGGAAGGGGGAGTGTTCCACCACGCTGTCGCAGCTAACTGCACTACTGAAATGCCAATGGCCAAGTTTTTCCTTGGAACTCACTTCCAGTGTCAAGCTTGATTTCTTTATTTTGTGATAACTCTGTTCTTCAGTAAGGTTTTATCTACTGTTAACACCTCAGGCTGAGATCAGGGCTAGCCATAGTGACACAGGAAAAGAGGCAAGCTGTGGGCAATGGGGCTTAGCTCAAATATAACTGTATTAAAGCAATTATCATGTCATGGGGAGTGGAGGACAGCAGCCCTGACTCAATCAGTGATCTCTTTTCGAACAGATATCAAAGGAAGGACTAAAGGGGAACATTTTGTCTTTGCAGATATGATGTGATCATGAATCCGTAAGGAACTTCTGCTAAATTTGTATTCATCTGTGGCTCTCTAAAGGACTAGATTTCTCCTCTAGAAAAGTATCTGAATTGGATTTCAAGGGAAAAAAATATACCAAAATTACCCAAACAGTCTATCTGTCAAAAAAAAAAAATTACCACTGTATGTTCTCTTTATCCTTGGTAGTGCAGGAATTGTGGAGTGCTTTTCTCTCATGGTCCTTACTGCATGCAGTTCAGGTTAATCCAAGTATTTCAGTATGTGGTTTTCTGCTAATAATCCCTACTGTATAGCTGAACACATGCAGAGATTCCTTTTGACTGTCTAATTGCCATTTTTTTTTCTTAATTTAGCAAAATATATGATTAGGCATATATTTGTAACTGTAGCAAGGCTGATTACTAAACTCAGGCAAACCAAAAAAAGATAATTTTGTTATTTCATTCTCTACTTCACCATCATCACATATACTTTTTTTTCATGTGTTTGTGACTTGCTACCAAATTTTTCAGCATCTGTCCATCAGTGGCTGAGACACAAGTTTAAGTCATCATGACCAAGGTTTGGCCCTCTCATTCTGTAAACAGCAGAAAGTGTAGTATACTTAAACATTTTTTCTTTGGCCTGCTGACTGCCTGTCTTCTGTCACTGGCAAACATGAGCATCTAATGAAAATATAGACTTGCAGCTCAATCTGTGAGGACCCCAGAAGAAAATTTAGACTACATCAGGTCCTAGGATCAGAGGAGATATAACAGTACTTTTAAGGCCTGTTTGTAGTACTAAAACTGTCTGTCTCTGTTGCCAAGAAACTTTGCTCCCTATATGCTAATACTACTTTGACTACTGCCAATTTATTGGCAAATCTGAAAGGAAACATCTGTACTGACAACAGGGTTTTTTTTTATACAGTGGTAAATAACTGCCTCCAACAAGACCTCAGGTTGGGTTGTTTCTTGAAGACAGCATTTACTTTCAAATCAATAGGAGTAGTAATTATAAGACACATTAAAATGTCATAATGATGCTTCATTACCAGATACCATCACCATGTCCCAGGGGCTGGAACCAATTTATCACTATGTGAGTATAACCAAAATTGTGTATTCTACACACTCTGTGTCATTTTTGTTGGACTGTTAATAATGGATCATTTGAAGCAGCTGTCCAGGGCTCACCTGACACCTCAGGCTACAAGCTGGGTGTTAAAGAACCCTGGGAGATGGGGGAATGTTTCTATCTTCACACCAGTGACTCAGCTGTGACAACTCCCCCCAGAAAGGCATCAGCACCTTCACACCCAGTTTGAAGGGTCATGTCTGCTAATGGGCCATAAGGACCTGGCACAATAGGCAGCTGCAATGACCTAGACCATCAAGGATTCCAAAAATATCCTATGACTCATCATCACCCATTTTGAAACTATCTACTCTCAGGGAGGTACTGGGCATTCCCACTTGAACCTGAGCATGTATAATCTTGGGGCTTTGAGACTTCTGGTATCACTCATTAGATCCAGAAGATGAACAGAACTTCAACAGGATTGCAACTGCCAATCTTGACAAGACTGTGATCATTACTTTGACAGAACCGTGATCATCATCATCACAAACAGGTTTCTTTTCCTTTTGCATTGCTCTCAGAGAGCACCATGTGGCACTCAGCACAGGGACTAGTGAATACTGTTCAGTTCATGTCCCAGAGTGCTGAGTTATACATTAGGTTTTGTGTGTTAAAACCGGCTTTTCTCTGAATCATTGTATTTATTGTAATCTTTTTAGTAAATTGTAATTTTGACTTGTAATCTCTCTTGAGTTTGGTTCATTTCTGCTGCAGGTTTACCTTTAAATTGGCACACACCATTAGCACAGTTTTGTACACACATGTATCCACTCATACATCTGCCAAACCTGACATGTCACCATACTACCTTTAATTGTTATGAATAATTTGAGAGATAATCTAGGTGGAGAATAAGAGCAAGAGTGGCAAAAAGTAGATTCTCTTGCACTTCCATGTATGTCCATTCCTATCCAGGTTTGATTGTTTATTTTTTTGTTTAGGTTATTTTAAATTATTTTTATTTCTCTTCTTTTGTGCGTTTTTAGCATGTAGAATATCTTGAATTATATTCCTGAAAATTAACTGAAAAAATTTTAGAGACATAGATAAGTGTGTTCTCCTGATTCATCCAAGTTTGTTAGTACCAAACACTCTTAAAAATGTTTTTGACACTTATCTTCCAATTGCATTGATTTGCGGATTCTTTAGAAATATTCAACAAACAAGTACTCTTAATCAGAGGAACAATGAAGCAATATGTGACGATACACTAGGCAATCATGCTTCAGAGTCAACAATCAATCCAGAATGTTTTGCTTACCAGATATCTATGATAAGTATAAATAACAGATGGAATGATGAATTATATATAAGAAAGCTGCTGTTTTGTTTCTCACGGGAAACATTCTCTGAAACATTCTAATTCTCTATGAGCCTCTTCAACTCCAATGCCATCTTCATGCTCAGAATTAGTATCCTTGCCACACTGTGAGATATTGCGTACATTTAGAGGGGTTTTCCTCTAGAATTGTTTTATCGCAGACTGCCTTTTATAGTCTTCTATATTGTGAAACTCCATACACCTCATACAGTTCTCACCCCCAACACTGTACTGCTTGAGAAGGTTTTGTTGTCAGACAGGTGTCTTTCTCTCTGCTTTCTGCTGCCAAATAGTATTACTGAAAATTAAATTTCAAATGCCTACCTCCTCTTCTTTTTTCCTTTCTAGGAGAGCAGTAAAATATGTTATTAAAATCTGTGAAAGTGAGGAACTGTTATTTATCTGTTTTGTTTTTTTTCCCAATACTCCATCTTCTACAGAAACATTTGTTTCTATTCATGTCTCCCATGTAACCCAAATATATATGAGATATTTTTTCAGCATTTCCAGACATGTTAAATGACAGAAAAAAGTGAACTGGAAAAGCTTTTGGTCTCTAGTTTTCTTTTATAAATCTTGTTTTAAACTTGGAAGTTTGTATAATTCTTTTCATTCTGGTGTCCCCATGTTACTACCAGGGCATGACAAAAGAGTCATCTCTGGTATTTGCCTTTGAAGGTAATGTGTGCTGTAGAAGCATCTTGCTCTTATATTGATTACTTTTGCATTCATGCATTTTAACATTACCTACTCTTTTCAAGTCTTACAGCCATTTTTTTTGCCTCTCTTCTTTTGAAACTCCAATGTTTATTGATGCAATTAGAAAGGACTAATTCCCATATCTTTAAAATCCAGGATTGTAGGTGGAGCTGAAAGTGATTGGATGCCAAAGACAGAAAAAAAAGGAAAATCTCCTGTGTTGAACCTAGAAGCCCTACAGTTACACCCCCAAAAATAGTCTTTCTCAATCTCAGTGAAGAGTTAATCATGGAAAGTCTGCACAAGATTTTATAGAAGGTAAGGAGCAATGAGTAATATTTTCACTGGAAAGAGATCCTGTGACAAGCATGAAGTGAGACACAATTTATAGTATAATTGTGGTGAAATAACCTAAGTAATTTTAATCTAAAGCAGAATTATTTTGGAAAAAAATGAGAACAAAATATATTAGTATTAAAAGTAGCTAAGATTTTTTGGAGTGTTTATGTTTTTTAAAAATAAAATATTGAACAGTTATGCAAATATAAAGGTCTTGTTACAATTGTACTCCATCATATGCTAGTAAACTTCCAAAATAAAGATTTCCATTACAGTTGTTTACACTATTATTTTAAGTGGTTTATAATTCATCAGTACAAATTCAATGTAGGCCAAATCAAAGCAAACAACTTTCTATCCATTTCTTCTAGTAGATTGCTTTTATCAAGTTACAGGATCCATACCAAAAATGTTGATATGGACACTGTTTTCTTCTTGTTCTTGTTCCTTCTCTGGGACATGATCTCTTTCTATTAGAAAACCCAGAAAAGGACAAAGAAACTTCCTTCTAAAACATCACCTCTGTTTTCTATAGCTATAATAGCTAACGTAGTATTAGAGTAGCTGGCCGTTGAATATTCTAGAAGACATTCTAAATTCCCCTAAAAATGAAATTTGAAATTTATTATTTCGGGCAAACTGTGAGAGTAACTAAAAGGAACAAATGAAAAACAAAAAACAGCAAAAGACCCCAGCCAAACTACCAAACCCATGAACAGAAGAAAACTTGGTAAGTGGCAATTTGTTCACTTTCTCTTTCGAGTTGTCAGATCCTCCAGATGAGTCCACTCCTCTTGTTGCAGCACTCACACGGGCAGGTACAAGAAACACAATCTCCCCTTTGCCCTCATGTGGTATTGCGTTGAAGGGCTCTGCTGCTCACATCTAGCCTACATGACTGTATTTCATTTGTATGGAAACCAGGAGCTGCAGAGATGGAGTGAAAGGAAAGTTTGAATTATCACCCATCCTTCAGACTGGGTTGCAAGCACATTACCATGAGAGTGCCTGGCCCAGAGAACATGGATGTGCTACTGGATACAATATTATAGATGTCACTTACAATGTGGATATTTTATTGGATACATGAAAAAAACACATTCAACTGCTGTGAATAATTAGGGTTAAATTGTTAAATGGTTGTGAATAATACATATGTGCACATCAATGCCATTCACCCTCTTAAAGAAGGAATCACTTGTATGACATTAGGAAGAGCTATTTGGTTCAGTCTGCATGTCTATTACTAGAATGTCATTCAAAGCAGATGCCTTTTGCATTGTAATCTGAGAGTAATTAGGCTCAGTAATGAATACAGAATATCGTAACAGCTTTCCCTCATGGGCTCCATCAGCCATGGTGTTTCCTCTCCGCACAGCTGCTGTGATCATGAACAGAAAGGAGTGATTCTTGTGATGTATCAGTCAAGCATTCTCATTGCTATGAAGTCTCAAAGTCAATAACAAAGTCTGAATTGGATTTAAACCCCAGGATTTGATTTATCTCAACTATTTTTTTAAAATACAAAACTTTAAAAATCATGCTGTAGTTCATCACTTCTTGTGGCAATGGGGTAGATGTTTATGTTTCTCAGGAACAGGAGCTCACAGAAGCAATGGAATTTAAAATGGAAACTGTAAATGGCCCTGTGGAGAGAAAAATAGTTTTAGGAAGAAGTAAAAATGATGAGTATGCATAACCTTAGTAGTGTAAAACTGTTAAGCTAACAGTAAAACTTCTTATTGCATCTTTGGTTTATGACAATGTGACTGATGCAGGAAGAATAATATTTAGTTCTAACATTTGGTCAGTTTACAGAAATTATGGCATTAGTTGTTATCAGAACAAAATTTTCTTGTCCCATACTGTAGTTGAAAACTGTGTCATGGAAGACATTCAAAGAACATAGAGGTGTCTGTAATATGACGGGAATACTGTATGTGCTATTTCATAATTATTTAGAATAATTCAAGAAGGAAAAGCTGCATACAAGTAGAAGTGAAGAAGGTGGTCTAGTTACAGGTGCTCTAAGAGTACCTGGGGGAGTTCATATGTCAGTCATTTGTGGGTGTGAAGGTAAATGATAGTAAAATCATGCCATACCTGCAAGTGTCTTGTCTTCAAATAAAATTAGGCCCAAAATATTTACTGCTTACCAATGAATGTGTTCTAAGAATATATGCATTTTTCAACAGTGAGAATAAACCTGGAATGCACTAATGATCTTGATGGTCCCCAAAGCATACAAGCTGAAGTCTCCTAGAAATAGAACTTCTGCAGAAGTTAACAGAAAAAAAAAAAAAAGAAAAAAAGAGAAGGTCTGTCTTTTTGTAATGATTGAAATTCCTTGAGCTGGGGTTGGACCAAAAAAACTTGACTGCACTCTTTCTTAAACAAGAAGCTTCTAGAAATTTCCCTTTTGTTCTGACATTCTACTTGCATGTGTGACCTTGTGACTCTACAAAATAGAATTTTGGGAAACAAAGATACAATCTTTGTTTATTGCACAAAATATTATACAATGACATCAAGTAACACACTGATATCTTCTGAGCAGCATTAGTTTCTTCTTCATTCTAATTTTGATTCCTTTATCTCTGCTGTTTGTTTAAATTCAAGCAGGAGTCCTGCTATAGTAGATCTCACACTGAAGTAATTACCTGCATCATTTTGACTAAGTGATAGTGACAAGAATTACCTAGTATCAATAACTTTTATTTTTATTTACCTTATGACAGTTTCTCCAGCCAAGCAGCACAAAGGAATGTTCATACAATAGAGAATGAAGCCCAATGAATTGTTTTAAAACTGAATTCCAACACATTTCAGTGCAACTTGATCAGTCTGCCGTCAGTGCTTGTCATTTAGAGAAAATCCCTGTGATATTCTTTCCCTTTTCAGTGCCTGTTATGCTGTTTTTTAATTAGAGGTTGCACTTTGAATTATATTTCAGATTTTTTTTTATGGACCAAGGAACACTGCAAAGCTGAGTTCAACATGCCCCAGTCTTTAATTGTTCCAGTCTGAAAACTGTCTTGTCACAGTAGTGAAACGTAAATGCATTTTTCACTAGACCCAAGCTTAGATGTTGCAGTTCATTATTTATTAGTGTTGAAAGAAGATTGAAACAACTGCTTTATTTTTGAGGGTTTTTTATAATATATTTTTTTAAAAATTGTAAAGTCAAAGCTGCTATTATTAACCTATACTAGATACATGTTCCTGTTTTTCTGCATTGCTGTTAGTGCGCAGTAAGTCGTGTATTGTTGCATAGCAAATCTGAAGTGACTGGATGGATACTCATTGAAGGGTTTTAAAATGCATATGAATTCCATCCTATTGATGTATACAATGCAAGGAGTATTGGGACGTAGGAGGATTTTATTCTTGCTAGTGGTCTATTGAAAGGCTTAGGGGCAGCTATTTCACCACTTTGCTTCCCTTTCTCAAAAGCAGAACTTATACTATTTGTCTCCTTCCTAGAGCACACTGATATCTGCAAGAAAAAGTACTATAAAAATGTAGGCTATTACTAAAAATCATATAAAACCTACAAAGCCAAAAAGAAAAAGCTTCAGTTTTTACTGGACCTGCCTGGCAGGATAGAAAACTTAAGGAGGTTGTCATAAGGAAAGGTCAGCCTTATAGAAAATTGAAAGCTTGTCTAAATGAGGAGAAAAAGAAAGCCCATAAAACATGGCAGTTTGAGCTTGAAGACAAATTCTGAAGACAAGGACAGAATATGAGAGTGGTTTGCAGAGAATGCTCAAGTTGCTAGTAAGAAGTTGTTTACTTCATCAGATATAGGAAGACAAACAGGACAATCTGTGACTAGGGTGTAGCAGAATACTCAGGGATGAACTAGTAGTGCAACAGGTTTTGTGTTGGTCCACTGCTTAAAAGACTTTGATAATTCCCACTTCCTCACTATTCTTTAGAGTAAAGGGATCAGAGGAGTTAGATAAATTTGTTGTAAGTATACAGAAGGAAATAGTCCAAACAGAAAAGTTAGGTAAGTTTCCAAAACTGGCTGGTGTTTGTGAGAAAGTTTTGGAGTAACTCAGATGTGAAACTGCGGAGCATCTGGCAAAGCCTTGTAAACTGTCATTGTAAACAGTGCAATGCAATTTCTACTGTGCTAGAAGAGCAACTGCCATTACAAAATAAAAAAGTCTAGGAGCCACAGAGGGGAACCTGGAAACTACAGACTGGAAAATCTGATTTCCACTCTCTCAAGGTAAGCATTTCTAAAAGATAAGACTATTGAGCACATAGAAAAAACACATGGTGTTGGGAAAGCCTCAGTATAGCTTCAGTAAATGAAAATCTTGACTCACACACTTGGTGTAGCTCTGTGAGAATGTCTGACTGAGCAAGGGCACTTAATCTTTTTGTTTTATGAAAAGGAAAAAAGGAAAGTGTCCTCTAACTTCAAACAAATCACTCCAAATAAATTTGATTCTTTTCCATGGTTCAGGGCATTTGTAGGATGTTGGTAGGATTCCTTTTTCTTTCCCTTCAGTGGGTGAGTGACTTTGAATATGAGACTCCTGATGCTTTGCAATCCTCTCTAACTGCCTTGCAGGTGGCCTTAGCTGGACAGGAGATGCTTTGCAGGTGCATTACTGTTTCAAAATGTTTTGGGAAATTGCCACGCCTGCCTGGTACAAATCATCTTGCTCATGTGCTTAGTTAAATGGATATTCAAGTTTGTCAAGAAGGATTTAGATCTTTGTATTGGACAGATTTTTTTTCCTGCTTTCCTCTATGGCCTGGGATGTAGTTTACTTTGTAGGCTACTTTGAGTAAATTCCCTATTCTGTTAGCCTACACCACAAGTACAGTCTCTCTCAGACACAGAAACACACACACATAAAAAGAAGCACACTGCTTCTCATGTCTTTGTAACCTGTCCTGGGCAATTGTTTGTCAGGACAAAAGGACTTTGAGAAAATCAGGCACTGAGAGCAGGGGGATGGGGACAGAGGAGACAGGAGCAGACATGGTCTTTTCTTCAGACTACGTACTCTGTGGCTCTGCTAAGTGATACTTACCCACATGGTATCAGGTGTGTTAGCCTGCAAAATCAAATGGATTTTTTTTTTGCTTGGCTGCCTCTTCTTTGTTTTGCACTTAACAGTCTTTCCTCAAGGTTGCAATTCTTCAATGACCAGTAATTGCCATCCGTGAGGTATTTACAGTCATGGATACTCAATCATACTTCAAGCCCTTTGCTGTCATCTTGTGCTTGAACTCCTCAGAGGATACCGGGTACCGGTGTCTGGGTCACATAGCAAGTTCTCACAATAGGTTGAGAGCTGGCCTAATAGGCCAGGTTTGGGGCGTTTAAGGTTAACATTAGCCTAAATTAACCTAAGTGTTTTTGCATGTTGCTGTCAATAGCAATATGGTTATTACAGTGTAACTTATAATTGCATCAGACTTAAATTCTGCAGCTTTTAGCATTTCACATTAAAGGACCAAACTTGACCATTAGAATTTTGAAAATTGTAGATGGATCTAGATCAAAGATGTTTCACACTTTTAATAGTCATGACTGACTGCAGCCATTCAGGTAAGCCCTCAACCAGTTTCTTGCTTGCTCCACTCCAGTGGAATGGGGTGGAGAATTGGAAGGGCAGGAGTGAGAAAACTCATGGATTGAGGTAAAAACTTTTCAGTGTGTAGAGAGGAGGAGAAAAGAGAAGAAAGGTAAAGAACAAGTGGTGCAAACATGATAACTTGCCACCAGTCAACCAATGCCAAGCCAGTCTCTGAGTAGTGGTTACTTGAGAAAAATTCTCCTTGTTTTATTGTTGAACATGATGTTATATGGTGTGGAATATCTCTCTTGTCAATTTGGGTCAGTTGTTCTGCCTGCAATCTCTCCCAGTCTCTTGTCCATTCCCAATCTACTTTAGAGGGCAGAGTGAGAAATGGGAAGTCTTGGCACCATGCAAACAATATTCAGCAATGGATAAAACGTTGTTGTGCTATCATCACTGTTATAAGAATAGAATAGAATATTTCCTTGGGAAGGGACCTAAAATGATCACATAGTGCAGCTGTCAATTGTTTGGTCACAGATCTGAAACACAGCAACATATGCACTGCTATGAAGAAAATTAACTCCATTCCAGCAAGACCCAGTACAATATGAATAGTGATTAAGAGATGAGGACTCCTCAATCAGCTGAGGGAAGATATGGTAGGGTAGCATGGAGAAATGTAATAGGGTACATTTTCTCACAACAGTCCAGTGGAGCATCAGATGAAATGGTCAGGCTGCAGGTATAAATCAAAAAAAAGGAAGTGCTCTTAAACACAGCATGAAGGAAAAGTCTGAAACTCATCACCAGAGGCTCCTGTGGAGGTTCTCTCTGCAAATGGGTTTGAAAAACTCCTAGGCAAATTTATGGAAGAAGGATCAATCAAAGGCTACAAAACAAGATGCAGATGCAGCTTTTAACTGAAAAGAATCCCCAACTGGCACACTGCTGGAAACCAGAAAAGTAGGGAGAGAATGTATCAGTCTTTGCTTTTGCTATTCTTAAGCTCTCTCACCATACATTTTATACAGACCCCTTTCAGAAACAGAATATGGGCTACATGGACCTTTGCTCAGATACAGTTTCCTTCTGTGCTTTATGTTCTTATTATCAAACTGCAATTCATCTCAGGTTATACTTTTCCAGTGACACACTTTGAGTAGAGGAGGCCATGGAAGATAGAAACCAGGGTTTCCTGGCAAAGATAAATGTCTTAATGTCCTAAGACTAATGTCTTAAATGTTCTCTATCTACTCCATTGATTTGTGTTAGGTGTACAAAACTAATTTCTTCACCAAGTGATTTCCAGTCAGAAACATTCCTGTTGACCTATGCTGTAAGTTCTTGCTTAAACCATTTGCATGTGTTTTTTCCCCTTCAAGCTCACCAGTCTAATTTCTTTCCTAGAGAGTGTTCAGTTTCTTCAAAATTTCAATTCGTTATCTGGATTCTGTGATGGTCCTTGACGACATTAACCCCTCCTGTCTGGCGGGTGACCCTGGTTAAGCAAGGAAGTGGTGATTCTGGTTAAAGATGCAATGAACTAGCTGATTTTATTTAGAAGAGGTTAGAAAACACTCAGTTTCAGTCTGCTGCTTTCATTTTAGAGAGTTTATCCAATATCTAAACTAGAAGCAGCAGATATCTAATTTGAAAACTAATTGTCTTTTCTTAAATCCAAACCTTAGTTCTTTGATATTACTTTCCCTGATGCTTCAGTCTGAGTTAGTGGGAACAGACACATCAAATTCTGTTTTGGAATTGTAAAACTTGCAGCACTGTGCTGTTCTCCGAGGGTGGTGTAGGAGCTTCAGTGAGGGCTTTTAGACAATTGTTTCTAATATCCAGTTAAAACATCTGTTACTTGGAAGTTTGTTGTCATTTATAAGTTGAAAACACAGAGTTAAAGACTGAAATGTGGCCCATCTTAAAAAGACTTTGATTGTAATGATAAAGGATTACAAAGTACTTTAGACGTATGTGTTAAACACCAGATCAGTAATTACTGGGTTGGAACCACCTTGTGGGGGTGTGTGTGTGGAGGTGGAGGGGATGGGTCGAACCTCATGGAGGTGGGGTGGTGTCATATCCCTCAGGTGAGGCGCTGGAGCCCACATATGGAAGCCCTGGAATGGCTGTCAGTCACAAACGGCCTGGGAAAACTTAACACCTACAGCTCCTGGCGCCCCTGACCCAGCTTGGATCGGCAGGGACAACGAGAACATGACCCATTGTCCTGGCCTGGAACCTCAGAGTGGCCAGGGGTTCAGAGACTCCACCTGGGAGAGTGATCATAGAGAGAAGAGCAGATAAAAGCAAAGGCATGTGTTTGTCACATGTCAGAGCCCTGCCATGTGGAAATGTGAGATCTGGTCTTCCACAAGGTTCCAGTGGTAGCTATACGATCTGACTTTCCCTCTTTCTCTTTTCTTGCTCTCTCTGCTTCTCTTTCTTTACACCTTTCTTGATGTTTTGGGTGGCTTGAAGCTGGAGGGATTGGATTTTGACTTAAGTGTTGTGGATTAGTACATGCTGGGTCAGTATTTTGGTGGGACATTTTGTCTAGATTGTGTGGTGCCCTTTTGAACTTTTGCCAATAAGTTCCCTTATTTTCTCCCCTAAATTATCAATAAAAATACTTCTCTTGGGAACAAATCTTTTGTTGCTTTTGTGTCTTTTGATGCTATCTCAAGGTATTAAAGAATCCTATATATATATTTTAAAGTAAAACTCCTGGCTGAGCCCATGAGCTTGCAGCTCCAGAGCTGGAGTGTTACAATATGCCATCCACAATTGTATTTTTTGATTTACAAGTTTAATGATATCCTATTGAATTAAATTAAAAGGTAGCTTTCCTTACCTCATTTTAGTAGAAAGACCAAGCTGTTTCTGCACATGCCACCCTGCTTTCTGTGCAATGTGCAGTGCCTGGGGAAAGTGAGGGTCCAGAGCAGCAAAACATCCCTTCTAGACTGTCTGCAAGAAATGGTGAAAACAAGGAAATACAGAATCCTGTGCAGGAAAAGGCTCATCCTTAATTCTTAGATAATGTTGCTGTACCACTGTGAAACAGAGAACTGAGTGTAAGAAAACAGAGAAAGGGGAGAAGGAAGCACAATTGTGTGAAGCAGAGGTTGGGGATCACAGTCAAGCGTGTAAATCTTTGTCTCTGGTACTTTTTTCTTGAATATGTAAATTGAAACTGGACAAGATATTTCAGTCTGGTTTGGGAAATGGAACCTGGACCCTGATCTTTCTCCTCTCTGTCAGGTGACCTCGAGTGCTGGGGTTTTCCCATGGGCTTCAACAGGGCAGGACATGGTAGCAAGAAATGGTGAGTTGAAATGTGTCCTGGGCTTTAGTCTCTTGGGGAGCCCTGGCAGTGTTGGATAGGGACAGTAAAGGCCCTTGACACTCCCAGGGCTAGCCTCTTTCTGATCAAAGCACTCACTTATGTTGCTTTGCTCTCATTCTCTCTATTCCCTTAAAGAATCTTTCTTTCCTTGTAATCCTGCGACAATATGAAAGATGAGAAGTGGTCCAATCCCAAACTGGTAACAACCAATAGTAAAAAGAGACATCACATGCCAGGAAAATTAAAAAGATTTTTGTCAAGTGAGAATCTATTTTTATTTGTGAAGGTAACAGCAAATACTTGAGCATGACTCACACCCTTTCTTCTTGTTGTTGAACAAACAACATCCCACAAGCTGTGGCATCAGGTGCAGGTTTTGATGTCGAGGACATCACAGGTAGCAGGTATAATGGAGCTCAAGTTTGTAGTGTGATGTTTGTAGTGTGGTTAGCAAAGGGTTAACCACACTGCAGATAACTTATGCTTTTTCATTATGTACTGTGACATTTTCTGGATGTGACAAATTTTTGAACTTTTGCTTTTCTGGAAGATGATTGCTAAATAGTTTCTTGTGACACTTTATAATGTCTGATGATTACTAATTCATTTGGCACTGCTCTGTAATAGTGTAAATCACGATGTTCTTCTGTGACATTAGTGGATGTAATCTCTTTCAAAAATCCCACAGAATCCTCTATCTCTTGTCTCAGTATAGTCAAGTATATCTGCTTTAGTGTACATAGATTTGGCAGTGCTCCAGGTTCTTTGATGTATTTAGTTAGAAAGAGACTTGGTAAGTAGGTACCAGTGTTTAGTGATGAGCAAAGCCAGTTTAATATAGATATTTTGATTTAGGATTCAAGAGTTTGACTTTTTTCATAATGTCCCTTCCTACTTCTGCTTACCCTTAAATGTAATTAGATTGAGATTTATTTGGCTTGGAAATAAAATCTTCATATCTAACTTAAAAAGAGAACATGGCAACACTTTGTTGATTTTGTGAGAAAAAACAAATAACCAAACAAAAACAATGAAGAAACCCCCAAACAGAACCCAAGGCTTTTCACTTTTCTCTCACAGTTACAGAAAGAAACAAATTTTGCATTTAAAAGTTTTTGCTAACTCTGAGACTCTTATTCAATAACAGTGAGTGACTAGTTGTAAAGATGTTTTCAAAGACATACTTGTTTAATGTCTTACAATATTTGAAGTAGTGTCATTTCACCTTTTTTAACTTCTATGAAATTCTTCATATACAGAATCCTGCTTGCATTATACAGTAGCATATCTGTTTATACCAAGGTATTTAGTTATTAGGGTCACAAAACTGAACAGTTAGCACTTGACCTATGCTATTCTTGCTCATACAACATCATGACAAGGCTGATGGATCATAAAAAACTCTAGACAGGTAACAGAAGTAGAACTACGTTTTGCTCTTCCTTTCTCTTCTGAGGACAATGAGATGTGACTTGTACCTAAACATACAATGCAGGTATACTGCTGGACTCCTTATCATGGTACAGCACTAAGTATGTTCACGCTTTTCTGAAAGGGATGCATTTAATATATAGTATGTCTTAGTGAATCAGAGTGGAGAGAACATTGAAACAGATCAACTTTGATGGCAGGCTCAACTGTTCCTGTATCATTATATGTTAGATGTCTGTTCTATGTATCTTGATGTCCTCAAATGACGGAGAGCACTCAAACTACTAAATTATCTACTTTGGTGCTTGGTTATGAAGAGAGATGTGGCTTGAATCACACTTTTGTTGTTCTAAACTTTTTTCTGTATTATGATACAATTAGGCAGCCATGCCCAAATATCCTCCTTGTGTTTGTGTGTTTCCTTTCAATTTTTTTTTTAATAATTCAACTTCCAGTTTTGCAATTCCCACTGAAATGCAGGGGCCATACATTTATCCTGACTTATGTCCTTCTTCCATCTTTTTGAAATTCCTTCCTTTTTCCTTCCTTTCATCAGTCATGATTAGGAACTTAGAACTGGTTAAATTCTGAAACTGTATCACCTCTAGAAATACTTCTTATCAGGTCTCTCTCAGTCATGTTTTGAAGAGCATCATGCAGTTTATGCCTTACAGAAGTAGTAGAAAAATATCCTGCTCCCCAGAGAAATGTCTTTTCAGCTTTAGAAATATGATTTTTTGCATACATACTGAAGTTCTTACAGCTGAATCTTAAATCTGGAAATTTCTCCTGAGAAGAGGTGATTAATCACCCTCACTTTACACTTTTCTCTACCTCAAGTTCCTTGTCTCATTTTTTACCCCATACCAAATTCTCTGGCCTCTTTAAAGAGAATATCTTTGTATGCCAAGACTGATTTTTAAGGCTCTTTTTTTCACTGTTTGTGTGTTGTTAAAAATCAGCATCTGAAATGGCTTTGCAGCCTAAGGCCAGAGAGAGGCAGCAGGAAACAGAGATGCAATAGTTCAGCTTTGTTTTTGTCCTACACGCCTGTTGGCAGTCCCTCCATATGTTAGGATTCAGTCTCCCCCAATCCAGTGCCTGAAGCTTTCACAGTGTGTTGCTGCAGTAGAGCAGTGAGCGTTCAAGGGTTTATCTTTATTAGATTTGATCACTCACTGTTTATGAGGCAGCGCAGCTTGTGCTGATAATGAAAACCTCCTCTTCCTTCCCCCTCCCAATTAGTAGGTCTTGTCTGTCTCATATTCCTTATGAAAAAGTTTTATGTCAATATTGACAAGATGAGAAAAGGAAAATGAATTGACTTTGCACAGCTTGAGTCTCATCCTGTGAAAAATTCTGTGGAAGCAGTTCTCTCTTATTCTCTAACACCACCCTAAACACGATTAGTACCTTAGATGATGAAGATGACGCTCATGACACTGACTTTAAAATTTGTTTCATAATACTCTAAAGTGTGTTCAGGGTGTTATGACTCACTTAACACAACAGTAAAAAGACCCCAAATGCCCCAACCACCTTCACATCAGAAAGAATGAAAAATTCACTAAACTTTCCTTACAAATGGGAAATTGGCTTATGGAAGCAAAATGTTACAAATCCCAGAATTCCAAAGAATGTCTATTATGTGATGAAGGAACTGAATCTCATGAGTCATAGGTGTGAAACCCTACAAAAAGTAGTTATTCTTTCTGGGTTTCCTGTTTGCAAAATGAGATAGTAATACTTCTATTTGCCTTTACTGTTTTTTCAACATCAATTCCAGATATTTTAAGAGGTGCTTCTTTAAGACAATGTGTGTGCATAAAGCCTAACCAAAGTCAAAGTGACAAAAGATGAGAAAACTTTTAATCCCAGTCTAAACTGGGTATTTACTTTCCATCAATCATATTTAATGTGGAAATAAATGGCAAGAAATTGGATGCCTACATTATCTTTAATAGTTCAAAAGTGTAGACACAACACAGACCAGTTAAGAATGAAAAGAAGGTTCAGTACAATGTAATAATGATTCATAAAAGACCAACAGAAAGTCAACATATTGCTTAGTAGAGATTCAAGTAATTGATTTGAGAGTAATTCTGCTGTGCTATTGTTCACCTAGCACAACCTATGGAGAGTCACTTTGTGAATCATTTGCAGATGCTATTTATTACAGGTGCCAGCAAACAAATTTTTAGGCATCAAGTAAAAAGATTACAATACACTTTTTCTATAACAGAATGCAATTTTGCAATCTACTGTCAGTGACATCATAAGGCACGTAATATTTTAAAGACTCACATTTGGTGCACAAACTCTGTTGAGGTTTATTAACCTTACCATTGATGTACTGTGCTTCACCTTTGAGTGATAAACCAACCTATTTACTGCCTATTCTTTTATTTTACTTCTTCTCTTCTCCCAGTCATGAGTTACATATTCCTAGTACTGAAAGAACAAAATAGCTTGCTAAGAAATAATCAAAGTAAAGAAGTTAAAGAATGTGGCCAGCATTTACTGTTGGTATTTTTCTCCATTAATTGTCCAGGGTCTCGAGTTATCTTCATTGCCTACAATTTGCCCATGTGTGAGAACATCATCTAAATTTGTAATCCCAGTTTAGCACAACAGTGCTAATCCAATTTTTAGCACAACAGTGAAACTGAAATAAAGGACCAAATACTATTATTGCATTAAACTCAAATTGGGCCATACATGCGAGTTCCTATGGATTTTGTGGGACATTGGGGTTTTACTTCCAGAAAATATATCCTTTTAAGGAGCAATTTCTTAGGAGAAGCTTGAATAGAACAGTACTCATCAGCAAAGATAAATATCAGGGTGTCCTGTCCAGAGTCTCATGGAGCATGAAGTGCAATTAGATCTACTTTCTCTGTGAACTTCAAAACCCTTCCAGTAGGCTTTATGATATGGCACCAGTTTTTTGCAAATGACCAGTACATGACAACTTGCTCAAAGACATCTCCTGCTTGAACAGAAACCAGACCAACATGTATTTAAGTTGTTCAGTGAGAGGCCTCATCAAAAAGACAATTAAAACAATGGGTGCTGGAATATTTCCAGGGCACAACAAGGTTCTGAAGCAGCTTTCTCTAGGGTGAATGTCAAAACAAAGATGCAAATAGAAAACTAGCTAGTTTTGTGGGATTGTCTAGTAAAAATATTATTACCTTAAATACTCAAGAACTTTTTAAAAATGGTTTCCTGTTATGGTTTCATGGACTTCTTTTGACAGTAAGAACACTTTTGTGTCTAACTTTGTATTCTGAAGATCTCATGCCTAATTCTTGAATGTCTGAGTAAAAATATGTTTTCAAAAGTCTTCCACATGTACCACAATGCTGTAAAACACATTTGAGAGTAAAGCACTTACATAGGTATCTGAAAACACTTGTCCTGCTAATAAGATTAGCCAAAATAAGATTATCTCCTAGTGATACCAGAGTTTTTCTCATCATGCATTATTACTGCAAACTTTAGGGTTTTTTCAGAAAAAATCATTTAATGTAGTAAATATATTTTGAAAGACTTATGCATGTCTTATCTATAATGGCGGATTATTGAATTAGTTTGTTGTTCAGTGCCTTTGAACAAGAAAGCATCATATCAATTTCATTACTCAAAACCACAAATTCTAGTTTTTACAGGATCAGTTTTTTCAACTTCCAACATTGCTGGAATAAATATATGTGTCTCAGTCTGAAATGCAGAACTTCATTAAAATGGCCTACAAAGTGATTGACTATACAGAAAGCTCTTATTGGACATTACCAAGTGCTAGTTATATAGTTAGGCTAAATTTAATGAGATTCTTGCAATTAATTTTAATGGTTAATTTAAAATGTCAATCTCTTGTGCCTTATTTACAGTTATCCTGCAAAATGTTACCAGCATTTTGAAGATGATTATTTTTTAAATTCTTGTACTGGTTTAGAGGTAAA